>VZRJ01001055.1:269646-446315 GCA_013397565.1 Ptilonorhynchus violaceus | reverse complement strand
CCGGGGGTGCGGGCCATGGTCCGCGGCAGCGGAGCGGTGCGGAGCCATGTGCGGAGCCGTGTGCGGGGTCGGGCACAGCCGGCCCGGGCGGGGGTCGCTGCGGACCCCCGGACACGGGAGCGGAGGGCCGGGAGCATCCCTCGGTGCGGGAGCATCCCTCGATGCGGGAGCATCCCTCGGTGCGGGCGCATCCCTCGGTGCGGAGATGCTCCCGCCAGGCTGCTACAGGCGCACGCAGAACTTTTTGCTGGCTCCAGCCGCGTTCCCGGCTGGAGTTGAAGCTCTTTTCGCTTTCCCCAGGCTGCTGCTGCTCCCGTGTCGTGAGCAACATACTGCAGCGTGTTGTTTTATTTATCCCAGACAGGAGTGACTTGCTCTCTAAACTACAAATTAAAGGATGCCGCTTGCATAACAAGTGGGAATAGTTTGTATCTTACATACTAATTATGCGTCACCTTTTAGGCTAAGCCAAAGAGGGGCTTTTTTTCCCGAGGAGGGCTCGTTCGATAAAGCAGTCTGGTGTCTTGGAGCCACGTATTCCTTTCCCCTCGCTGGATTAACGTGGGAAAAGGATTAAGCGGCAGCACGTTGGTGAGGCACCCCGAGGGGCAGGGACGCAGGGGACATTTGGCTGGGGGCAGAAGTCGGTTTTTGCGGTTGTGCTTGCACATCCTCCTGTTTCCATGGCTCGGTTCAGGACCTGCATCCCGGCGGATAAATCACTGAGGTGGGAGCAGGGACTGGTGGAGGAAGCCTTCCGTTCTCATGGTCACGGTACTCCGGAGCTCCTTTCCAACACGGCACCCGCTGCTCCCTGCCAGCTCAGGGGGCACACCCAGCCCCCACTGTGGGGCGGGGGATGCTGTGACCCATCCCGGTGGCATCGGGGCTGTCGCAGCCCCTTCCCTGCTCTCTGTGGCTCCTGCAGCAGCCCCAGCCCAGGCGTGCAGGTGATGCTCCAGCCTGGGGAGCAGGATGCTGGGGGCCTGCACTGAAGGGGGTCCCTCAGAAGCCTTTTCTGCTGCTTTCCTGGCCAGCAAACTGATTTTTCTTCTTTTCTGGACCGAGGAGCTGCATTTTTACCCTGCGTTTGTAAGTCCCTGAAAACTGCTTAAATGGCTCTTGAATAATCCTTCAAAGTCACCTCCCCTCTTTCATCTAATACCAAAAGGACTTACTTTACACGGCTAATCCCTCTTTTCCTTGCTGTACAGCCTCGTTTGGAGGTGTGCACCCTGCTAATTTCCCCAAAGCAGCCTGCTTGAGACAATGGCTTCCACTGGCGTGCAGCAACCTCTCCCTCCCGTGCAGAACTCTGGGCAGAGCCGGACCCATCCGACGGGATTTTGGGGGATTTCAGGAAGTGTCAAGTGAAGTCACACCTTTCAGGCAGCCCCCCCCAAACTCCGGGTCGGGTGTATTTCTAAACACCACCCGCTGGGAGGCTCTGAGGGTCTCCTGCCCCAAGCACCCAGAGCCCAGAGGCAGAATTTTGGGGGCGCGGGCTGGAGGGAAGCAGGGTGTGCCTGCAGGTAGCTGGAGTTGAATGATCCTGGCAGAACTCCGTGGAATGGGAAATGTTCCCATCCTCACCTTCTGCAGTGGAGTGGAGCTCTCTCCCAGCCCGTCTAGCGCTCCCAGAATTTTAAGCTTGTGCTGTTCCACACAATGACAAAACGTGTGTTGGGAATGTGAATGGCAGCAGAGGAGCAGCTTACCTGTGCGAGCAGCCTCCTGGAAAAGGGCATGGAATGGGGCAGCCTCCAAACCCTGGGCTTTCCGTGGCTTAACAGGGATGTCTGGCACTGCCCAGCCCCTCACCTGAGCTCACCAGGGATGTCTGAGGAGGGCAGGTGTGCCCTCGGTGTGGTCTGTGTGGTGGGATGGGGTCAGTGGTGGGTTGTCCTCTCCCCTGGGCCACAAGGACAGCTCTGGCACAAGCCCTCGTGGGTGGGTGTCTGTGACACCACAGCCATCCTTCTCCAGGGTGGCCTGGGTTGGTTTTCCAGTGTTAATCCCTGCAGTGCTTGATTCCTGAGTGCTGATTTTTAGCCCTTGGCTGAGGAGCTTTTATTCCAGAGGGAAGAGCAGCAGCAGTGGCAGACAACAAGCAGCTGCTGAGAGCCCACCTTGGTTCCCAAACTTGCACCTCCTCGTGCATGAAAGTCTTTCTTGTTGCTATCCAAGCTTTATTTACTGGGATTAACATTTCTTTGATTTCAAACTCACTCCTGTGTTACCCATCGGGGACAGCTGGAAAACAGGGGTGAGCTCACGCACAATTTCTCCCAGAGATGCAAAACTTCAGAATAATTTTGTAGCTATTCTGGTGCCACGTGGTTTATTTACCTTGGTTTAAGGAGCTGGGCTTTGTCTGACAGTTCCGTGTCGTTAACTTGATTTAAAAAAAGAGTATTTAAAACTCGGAGGTAAAGGCAAGGCGGAGTGAAGGAAGGATGTTAACCACGAGATGGATAGATCAGTGCCTTTTTATTGGCTCTTGTGGTCTTCTTTAATTCTGTTTGGTGAGCGTGATGGAGGGGCTGGTCCCCATCCGGGCAGGGTGGACACGGCTCTGGCGCCACGCGGGCAACTCCCGGGATGCGGACGGAGCAGGAGAAGATGCTGCTGCTTCAAAATGCTCTGCTGCCTTTGGAAGTTCATAAATCACCACAGGTCTATTTTTAGCCCTGTTAGATTAGAGCGAGTCTGGGGTTTCTTCCCACACCTCCCCTCTGTGGCCTGAAGTGACCCGATAGCGTCTGTGCCGGAGCAGTTCGCTGTCCCTTTGAGGCGGCGGTGACCTGGTGGTCAGCCCGTGGTCACTCACGGAGGATGAGGCTCCCTTGGGAGAGGGTTTGGTGCAACAGTTGGGAATTGTCCTCCTTGTGCAGCAGCCCGGAGTGTGCTGCTTGGCGTGTGAGTGATGTGCAGCCCCTGACAGGAAGGCAATCACCAACACAGAGAAGATCCCATGAATCACACCAAATCCCACAAACGCCAGCTCCGAGCTCTGGGCCAGGCGTGCTGCCAGCGCTGAGACTTGCACACATCTCCACTGTTATCTGCCACAGTGGTTACTCAAGTATAAATATGAATATCATGACGGGAGTGATTCATTCTTTTTATTATTAGCAAAGCAAATATATAATGATGACACCCGACTGATTTACTGTTCCACGCCAGTGCACAGCTATTCCCTGCCTCCTCCCAGCATCCTCCCAAACTGGGGAGACTCAAACTAAATGTGTCAAATCTGTGTCAAATCTGCTGCTAATCTTAACACAAATGAGCTTCACATTCATTAGGAACCAAGAGAACAGAATTTTCTGCACCGAACGGGGGGTTCTGACCGTGTTGTTTGTTGGGAAATAACTCCATTCTTCGCTATTCCCTGGATAGACTCATTTTATCTTAATCTGCAGGGTAAAAATCTATTCCAACTCGACACCAAGAAAAAGGAAGATTTGTTGGGGTGTTTTTAATGGCTGGGTTAAATCAATGAAAGTCAAGCCCTCAGAACCATCACGGTCAAAGTGTTTTGAAAACAATCTCGTGACTGTCACATGCATAGTTCAGCTTTAGGAAGGCAGAGCAGAGGGAGCAAATTTTGCCTCTGCAGCATAAATTGGGATTTTTGCTTAGGTCTGTAATCTCAGCATAGATGTATCAGCAGGTGGCCTCCAGTGAGGTAAGTGATACACTTATTCCACTTAAAAGATTTGGGGACTCCAGAAAATAATCTGCAACCATTTCATTTTTAAAATTGCAGGGATTTTGTTTTAATCGAGTTAAACAACTCAAGGTTTCAAAAACGAGGTTCTACCACATTTTGTTTCATCTGTTAATCCTTCCCTAAGCTCCCAGTTGAGCAGCAGTTGAAAGACCCAACTGTTAGGCTTGGCTTCCTCCAGATTTCCAGGAGACCAGCCAGTCCTGAGCTGCTCCTCGCTCCAGGCTGATTTACTCTTCGGGAAGTTCTATCAGTGTAAGATCTCTGTTGGCCTCAGGCAAAATCTGTGTTTATCATTTATTTATATCAGTGTTTAGCCGAGGAAGAGACGTGGTGTTTAAGCCCAATTTCCATGAGGCTTAGCAGGTCATTTCATTCAATTAGGAGCCTGAGAAAGGGAACAAAGGACATTGTGGTGATTGTGGTGGAACAGCCTCTGTTGTGGAGGGGAATTGGATTGGAACGGTGCTGGACAGCAATAACCTACCTGTGTTGTTTTAACCCATCCCTAAGTGCGTGGTTTATTAAACTCCTTTTATTCAGAGAGCAGGGTGTTACTTGAGAAGACTTCCAACCAACCAAACACATTTCCATCTCTGTGCTCCCGGGGATGGGAGTGGGAAGACCCAACGAGGCATCTGGGAGAGCCCCGGGGCTGCTGGGGCTGGTCAGTGCTCAGCTCTCCCTGCTCCCTGGCTCCCATGGCTCATTTTTACATCTTTCCAGCTGTAGCTGGAAAACCTTGAGCAGAGTTTTCTCCAGAGCCATAGAGCGGAGCAGAGGAGGGTTCTTCACCTCACACACACAGCACTGAGTAACTTTCATCAAATAAGATATTTTTTCATTCACTATTACCCTGCTCTTGTGCCATGGAATCAAAACTGTGTCAGGAATGAATGGATGAATCTCTTTGGGCTTGGTCTCCCAGTCTTTTGGAAAAAGAAAATAAATAAAGCCCCTTCTGAACAGCACTCAACTCCCAGCTGTTTTCAAAGAGTTACTTAGCATCAGAGCAGAACATTTGCCTAAGAGGGTTTCAGTCCTAGAATGACTTTTCACATTTAATTGATCTGTATTGTTCAATTAGGGAGATGTATAATGCCCTCTGTTGTGCATGTATAGCTGGAAGCAGAAATGAATGAAATATGAGGCACAGCAGAAGAGTGACTTCCAGCTGAATCTGCTCTTAGTGATGCACAAACCAGGATTTCCATCCAGGCCTGGATCTGTGGGAGCAAACAGGGATTGTGTGAACTCCTCAGTTACCTCTGGCTTACAAATTACTCTGACTTGTAACATTTGTTCTTACTCTGCTCGGAACTCAGGAACCTTTTAGTTGTAAATCCTATTTATACACATCCCCAGCTCCCGAATTAACAGCCAGGAGCATTCCAGCGCGTTGTGCTCCTCCGGGAGCAGCTGGATCGGGCTTCCCAGCGCCCCGAGTTTCCCAGGCTCAGGTGTGTGTGGAGCATCCCGGCGGCGTGACAGGCACGGGCGGGAGTGACACGGGTCCCACATGGTGGCAGCACTCAGCCCGCGGCACGGATCCCATGGAGCATCCCTGCCCTCCCGCCCGGAGCATCGGGAACACCCTGCTCCATGAGCCGGGATAAGGCAGGGCTGGACTGCAGGGAGAGGGAATTTTATACCTCTAACCCCAATCCCCACTGCCACACTATAGTTGTCTCAGCATTCCTGATTCTGAGGAATTGACACAAAAAAAAGCATCAGTTTGCTGCTTGGAGCATCCTTTCGTTGGTGTTGGGATCCTGTGCTCAGCCTCCCCCCTGTTTTCCTGCTTTTCCACCCGCTGTTATCCCTCTGTCCTTGCCCAGCCGGATGCGGCAGCTCCTCCCACGTTTTGGCTGCCAGGTACAGCTTTTGTGGCTGGCTCAGCATCACCCTCTCCCTGCTCCTCCACAGCTCCTTTGGTTTCCACACAAAATCATCTGGAGAACCAGAGGATTCCTCTGCTGGATCTGGCACAGTCCAACTCGCTGAAAGAAAGTGCCAATTATTCCTGAGGAGTGACTTTAAACTTTGCAGGGATGCGTGTCCATGAGCAGTGAGTGCACAAGGAAGCTGTCCTGGGATTTCCTGGCACAAGGAATCACTTCTCTGTGCCATTCTCCTGCTTGGGGACATGCAAAAGCTTTCCTAGGGATGTGCACGTGTCTGTTAAGGAGAGCTTGGTGTCGGTCCAGTTCCTAAATCCACGTGGCAGAAGAGAGCTGAGTTCTCATGGGATCGGGCAGGTTCGTGGTGGGCAGGGATGAGGTGTGTGGGCAGGGAGGATGGAGGGCTCTGAGCATTCTTCCCTCTCTGCCCTGGGGTCCTCAGCACAGGAAAGCCATGGATCTGTTGGAGCGAGTCCAGAGGAGGCTGTGGAGCTGCTCCAAGGGCTGGAGCCAGGCTGGGAGAGCTGGGGGTGTTCACCTGGGGAAGAGAAGGCTCCAGGGAGACCCCAGAGCCACTTTCAGTGCCTAAAGGGGCTCCAGGAGAGCTGGAGAGGGACTTGGGACAAGGGATGGAGGGACAGGACAAGGGGGAATGGCTTCCCACTGCCAGAGGGCAGGGATAGATGGGATATTGGGAAGGAATTCTTGGCTGTGAGGGTGGGGAGGCCCTGGCACAGGCTGCCCAGACAAGCTGTGGCTGCCCCATCCCTGGAAGTGTCCCAGGCCAGGTTGGATGGGGCTTGGAGCAGCCTGGGATAGTGGAAGGTGTCCCTGCCCATGGCAGGGGTGGGAATGATACAATCTCTAAGGTCCCTTCCAACCCAAGCCATCCCACGATCCTCTGATGATCTCTGCTGCCACAGCAACATTTTCATGTTGTTTACCAACACTTCCTACTGAATATTAAATGCCCACATCACACATGGTTCCCCCAGGGAGGCAGGGATGGGGAAAGCAGGGGCAGAGCAACAGCAAGTGTGAGCCGGGGGCTCTCCCAGGCAGCACCAGGAATGTGCTGGTTTGAGCCCAAGAATTCCTCGGGTGAATTCAGTGTTTAATGGGTCTCTTCTAACTGCAGATTTAGGGAAGAAACAGTGGCCAAATGCAGCTGAGAAGGGAGAGTGCAGAGCATGGCTCGACTCAATATTTTCTCCAGTCAAGTGGAAAAAAGGAAGCCTCACATGAAAAAGCTGGAAAGGTCAAACTAATTTGTACTTGTGTGATAATGGGTAATACCTCTATTGTTTATGGAGCCTGCAAAAGCTTTCCTGTGCTAACCACTGTCATCTATCTGATGGCGATTTGGAGAAATTAAAAATGAAGTAGCAATTGTTCCACCCTCTTTGTGCCTTAATCTGCTTGGGTGGAGGATTCCTTTGAACAGTTCCGTGTTCTTTATAAATGAGCTGAGGTGAAATTTGCTCCCTTTCTCCTCTCGACTGCTGTGGCTGGAGGAAGGAGATGGTTTTAAACAACAACAACAACAAAAAAAGAGGAATACTGAGGTTGAGAAGAGTAAGAGTGAGAACCCTGCCTGTGTCTTGCTGCTTAAGCATTCTGAGTGTGATCCCCTGGTTCTTTATTTTGCTGCAGTCTTTTCTGTTTATTTACTAGGCTAAGTGGGAATTTTAGATGCGTGTCCAGCTCCTGCTATTAAAATTGGAATTGTGAGCTCCTGGTGCCCCACACTGCCTCACTCACTCAGGTGGATTCGCAGATCCTTCCGGTAGCCAATGGAAGTCGTGTGCATTTTCCTGGGATTCTGGTCTCTTTCCAGGGAGCGCCAACGTTACCACACTGCATGATTTTCCATGGAATAATAGGGAACAGCATTGGGAGTCCCTCCTGCCTCGTGTGCAGCAAGAAGTGTGAGCTCCAGAGGAATTCTTTTTCCAGGCTTAGCGCCGAGACATTTAATATCGGGAATGATTTAGGATATCAAATTCCGGGGTTTGGGGCCGGATGGGGCTGCATTCGTCATTGTTGCAGAACCCTGACAGTGAACAGGAGGTGCTGCAGGGAACCATAACTCACCCAGCAGATTAATGGGTTCCCAGCCTCGCTTGCTCAGCTGAACGGGGCCTGGGAGCCGTGTGGGTTTTCCACACGGAGGGTGTGGGTTAGGAGTGGGCATGGCCTTCATTCCCAGAGGGATGGTGGAAGCACGGCCCTCCTGCCAGCTGGCTGGGGCTGGTGCTTTCCGCTCCTGGTGAAAGTGGGAATAAAGCCCCTCCAGCCTGTTGGCTGTTATGGGAACATGAGGCAATTGTTTTAACACAATTTTTTTTCAGTGCGAGTCCACAGGAAAAAAAGGATTTGATGGAGAAGGTTTCAAATACTCCACATTTGATGATGTCACACTGGAAGCTGTGAGCACACATGGGCCAGTGACACCCACAGGTCACCTGCCACCACTGGTCATTTCTGCCACTGGAAAGTGCATTGTGAGGAGATCCTTGATCACCTTCCAATGAGCAGGCAGCCCAGGGAATAACAATCCCTGGAGGGATTTAAGGTGTGTGGATGTGGCGCTTGGGATGAGTGGAGGCCTTGGCAGTGCTGGGGGATGGTTGGACTTTATGATCTTAGAGGGTTTTTTGAATTGAAGTGGTTCTGATCATCTCCACGGCCCTGATTTTGCTCTTGCTCCTTTTTGCTGATTCTGCCTCCCTTACTGACGGGTGATCCCAGTTCCTGAGAAGGTTCCACTCCTCTTTTAGCTGCCAAATTCCTTGGCATGGTGGAAGGCAGGGCGTAGCTGAGAAATTTGGGACGGGGAGAGGTGATGCTCCGAGCTGCCAGTGCAGCTGGGGTGTGCTTTTGAGGCAGTGGGAGGGTGACCTTTCCTGCAGCCATCAGCAGCTCCTGGAACTTGGATTTAGGGAATTGCTGAGCACTCCATAGTGGAGAGCAGCCTGAACATTTGGTAACTGGCTTCATCACCCTCCAGGGCTTGGAAGTTGAACGTGCAGAAAGGAAGAGAGTGAATGGATGGAGGGGGTGGGTGGTGGTGCCAAGGGGTTGGAAGTGTGGGATTTGCACCAAAAGGGCCTCAGAAAATGTGCAGAACTGGGAGACTGCTCAACACCAGCCCTGCGTGGTTCTGGCCATGCCAGGCTGTTCTGTGAGCTCTGAACTGGCCACTCTGCAGTTCAGAAGACCCTGCAGTGCCCAGAGAAATGTGGAAGTTCTGGGATTTATGGTGTAAAATGCAGTTTTGTGGACCAGTCAGTGCTTCCAGTCACTCCCAGTTTATCCTTAGGCAGCAGGACTGCTGGGATAACCAGCTTGGCCATCAGCACTCTCTGCATCTCAGAGCCATTTTATTATTATGGCAATGATTGTATTTTCGAACCATTACCTAAAATATGGAAGCACTGCCCCTAGAAAAGTGGATTATCCTTTCCTCGATAACTAATTTTATTTCACTCAGGAAGATTTGATTCATATTTCTGAGACATTGCCACTAAGCAGCTTTCTAAGCAGAGTTGCAGCGCACGACCAAATTAAATCCGTGTAGGGAGAAGGGAAATATTGTTGCTGCAAGTGTCCAAAGGGCTTGGAATGAAAATAATCCTATAGATCAAACTTAAATTGAGTTCAGATATTACGGAGATAGCTCAGCTCTGCACCTGGAAAATCCCAGCCGCCAAAAATGAACCGCAGGGTCACGGTTTAAAATGGCATTTCTGGTCCTGGCCCATCCAGCTTCTCCCTCTGGGGTGTGAGCCCTGTGTGTGGCACATGCAAAGGAGTTGGGGCTGTGTCAGCCTGCTCAATAAAAACAAAAAAAATAAGAAAGTGGGACAATGCTCTGTTTTTTATAAAATCCTGAGCTGGCGGATCCTGTCTCTCAGAGACTTTGGAGTGAGTTTGGCCTAAATTTTCTTTGCCTAAGCCCAGCGTCTCCAGGAGAAAATACCTTGTGAAGCTTGAAGTGGCAGCACCTGGAATCAAACTCCAGAACTTGTTTGACCCTTATTACTTTGAATGGACTTCACATTTCAGGTCTTTAATTTTCCTTGTGGAATTCTCCTGAGCTGGTTCTGTGCTGTTTTATTGGAGGTGCAGAACTGAGATGCACATGGCAGAGATACAGAGATATTTAGGCACTGGAATTTCTAGAAAGTTCTACACAAATTCTTTGCATTTTAGCGTACTGAGCAATTGGAAACAAAAACAAGTTTGTGGCAGAGGAGAAATTTTAGCACTGACTTCTTTTCTTTGTCCCCTGTGGGTTGCACCACAACTCTGTCTGATGCTTAAAAGATTTAATTATTTTTGCACCTGTGGTTTTGCTTTAGATCAGTCTCTCCCAGCTCCTGGGACTCAGGGTCTCACTGAATGCTTGCTTTAAAATAACGAATATCTGGGACTGAAAGTATTTTTTAAAAAATGCAATCAAACATGATTTAGCTGACTAAAACATTACGAATAGATCCAAGCATTCACACAGAAATACTTGACAATATCGATACCGAGCTAATGTCATCCATTAGCATTGTGTAAAATATAAAATACCATGCAATATTTAAATCCAGTGCAGTGAATCCTCTATAACTTTCCTGACAGAACCTAAATTTAGTAACTAATTAAATTCCATGGAACAGAAGAATGCATTTCTCCCCTGCAATCCACTTCGTGTAAGGACAGAGATTCGGTGTGTTAGCTATACTTCTATTTTTATATAACTGAGATATAACCATATACCTGCGTTTTCTCGAATTTCTACCTCTGCATTTCAGGATCTCTGCTGAGAAGGCCCCAATGTCCAGCTCAGAGCCCTCGGTGAGGGGGCTGCTCGTGGAGCTGGTGGAGCTCAGGGCACCACTGGAGTGGAGGGGGATCATTCCCTGCCCAGCCAGGTCTGGATCCACCCCTACTTTGGATCACAGCATCCTTTGTCCACAGCCAAAATGATTCATTTCCCCCTAAAAGTCAATTCAGGCGTTTTCTTCCCCAGCCACTTCCCTGCCCAAGCCCCTGGCTGTGGAAGATTCCAGCTTTAGGGCTGTGATGGAATTGTGTACCCAGGATCAGGGCCAAGCACTTTCAATAATTGATGGACAGCTTTATTTCTTCAGCCTTGCTGAAGTAAACGGAGTTCCAGATGAACGTGAGCTGACTTAGGTGTTTAGTTGGGGGGAAAAAAGCCCTTTGAATTTCACTGATTTCCCACAGGATCAGCTCAGGAGTATAAAAAAAATAACTTGATAGGATCACAGAATGGTTTGGGTTGGAAGGGATCTGAAAGATCTGATTCCAACCCCTGCCCTGGGCAGGGACACCTTCCACTATCCCGGGGTGCTCCAAGCCCCGTCCAACCCGGCCTTGGACACTTCCAGGGATGGGGCAGCCACAGCTTCTCTGGGCAGCCTGTGCCAGGGCCTCCCCACCCTCACAGCCAAGAATTCCTTCCCAATATCCCATCTATCCCTGCCCTCTGGCAGTGGGAAGCCATTCCCCCTTGTCCTGTTCTGCTCTTTTTTTTTCCTGTTCAGGCTTTTTGGATTCTTTTGCAGGCAAAAGAAAAAAAAAAAAAAAAAAAAAAAAAAGGAACCCTCTTAAATGAAATATATAATCTGGAAAGGAGAGGGGGGAAAGTTGTCCTTGCTATTTGTGAGCTAAAGTTGGCCAAGCATCCCCAGGCTGTTTTGAGTTTTGTGTGATTTTTGTAAATGTTTATGAATAAGTCATACAGCTGGAATAGCTGCATTTCCCATAACACCTGCCAGGGTGTGTGAGACAATGCAAAAGGCAAAGAATTACAATTTACTGACCCAAATATTCTGTAAGCTGAGGAAAAAAAAGGCAAACTGAGACCAAAACTGAGTAAATAGCAGAAGGAGAAGCAGCTAATGAGCATCCATGGTTTGATTGCTTAATGGTGCTGTGGTCTTGGAGGCTGGGCTGGAGGAAGGATGTCGTTCGGACAGGCAGGATATGGAGGGAAGTGGAATTAGCTCATTGCAGAACAAGCAGGAAATGTGTCCGTGTTGGATGGCTCCTCATATTGCACTCCTGCAAATGGCTCAGTTATTAGCTGGAAATAGAAGCGTGGCAGACGGGGCAGGGTTGGGCTGGGAGGAGGCTGAGGAGAGGCAGGGATGGGCACTTCAGGGAAACTTTCTGCTTTCTGGAAACTTCCCTTGGAGCAGTTCCTTTCTCTGGTGGAAAATGGCAGTGAAACAGGACACTCCTGAGAATTCATGGATGAGACCGTTTGTTTTTCCTAATGATACAAGATACCAAATTATTAAAAATTCTTAAAGCCGCACAGAGTGGTCAGAGCAGAAAATATGCTTTGATCCAAAATGCTTTTTTTTTTCCCTTCTATCTTTCATAATCCTTCGTCTCTTTGGGTCATATTGCACTTTTGAACACTTCCTTATCCTTTCCTGAATCTGAACTTGTTTAGAAACCATGAAACTGTCTTGGAGGTGACTTTGATGGCTTTGGGAAGGCGGTGAAGTGATGCTGTGGGAGCGGAATGAGGGAGCTGGATCCGGGGGAGCATTCCAAGTTCCCAAACTTGGTGGCAGCTTGGCACAGACCCTCGTAATCCTCGGTCACAGCCGAGTTCAGAAAGTCTGAAACCCCTTCCCCATGTTCACAGCGCTGCTAACACAAACAACAAAAGCACTGCAAAGGCTTTTTTAAGCCCAATATTCCTGGCTGGAAATGAATTCCTGCTGTTGTCACCTCATTCATTATCCTCTCCGTGAAGAAATAGGTGATTCAGCCTTCTGCTGTGAAGGTCCCTGTGTCTGTTCATCTCCTTAGCCACTGTCACTCATCCCCTTCGTTTCTGAACCTTATCATTTTGTATTCCAGCTGTTGGATTTGATCCATCCATCATCTGTCAGTAACTTGTCAGAGACCCTGGACACCTCTGGATGCATTTTCCGTGCAGGTCCTGCCAGAGGAAGAGGAATATTAAGCAGAGAGGGCTGGGCAAATCACACATTGCTCCTTTTTTGCTGTACTTCATCTTCAGATTAGCCTTTTTCAGCACTTTCCCCCAAAAGAGAAGCTGAGAATTTGTAATGGATAATTTTGGATTTGTGAGGAGTTTGTGGGTTTATTCCTGTGGATGGACAAACACTCCTGTCTTTCCCCACACCTTCGAGCTGGTGAATACATTTGCATATTTTAAATCAACATTAGCAGGGAAAAATCCATGATTTGCCCAGGGCTGCTTGTGATTTTTTGTTTTTTAATGCTGGATGCAGGTTCTGCTGTGGGATCTGTCAGATGGTCTGTTCTAGCAGTCAGCTGTGTTATTTGATAACTTTGGCTATTGATTCCTTGCATCACCTGCTGCTTACTCACTTATTACATTTCATTTCTGTTCCTCCTTCTTTTGTAAAAGTACAAAATGAAAACCTGGTTGCAGTTTCTTGTTTTATTCATTTTCCTTTTCCCTGCTGGAGCCTCATGGATTACATTCCTTGTCTGTTTACCGAGCACTTTTTCTTTGTCTTTCTTCTTGAACAGGAAGATTCTGACTTGGAAACACTAAACTTAATACAGTTTATATCAATAATATAATAATATAGGGCAATACTTGGAGCAAAGCTTTGCCCAGAGGCTGTCCCATCCCTGGAAGTGTCCAAGGCCAAGTTGGATGGAGTTTGGAGCAACCTTGGGACTGTGAAAGGTGTCCCTGCCCATGCCAGGGGGTTGGAATAAAATGAGCTTTAAGGTCTCTTCCAACCCCAACCATTCCATAATTCCATGTTTAACCAGCCAGGATGCAGCTGGATTTCCAGCATCACTTTCTGCACCTTTCCCTTTTCCTTGGCCCCACGAGTGTGACACAGGGACACTTGTGCACGGCCACAGGGAGCCCTGGCACCACATTCCTGATGCCCAGGACTCCTTCCTAGCCCAGGCTCTGGTGATGGACCTGCCAGGATCCATCTCTTCTCCCTCTGACATCTCATTATCCTTTCCCTTCCCTCAGGAGGGAAAATGTCACAGTGTCATCCCGAGAGCCTGCGACTCTTCCGTGGCTTCCTCCGGGTCATTCCATGTGGGTGGTGGGAGGCTGGAGCCCTGGGATCCTGCTTTTCCCTGCTCCTGCCTGCTCTCCCTCTCCTTGGGAAGCGCTGCCTGTGCTCCTGCTCCCTGGAATGCCGCCAGTTGATGCTTCTTGCATTGTTTCACTGCAGTCGGATGCTGAAAGCCTCCTCTTGTTCCATCCGAAGTCATTAATTAGTCCAATTTCCATTTTTAAATTTAACTCGAGCTCAGTAAAAATTTGCCAGCCCTGCCAAAGTGCTGACATGTGTTTTACCAGAGATTTGTTGGGAAAGTCTTTAAAAATAATTCCCGGAGAAAAGTCAAGTGCAGAGAACAAAATGCTCGAAATAATCTGAAGTGGCCCTGGTTTGTGTTGATGAATAATGGAGAATGTGTTCTGGAGGGAAACAGGATGCAAAACTATTATTAATTTTCCTTTAAGCCCTTTGCCAGGCTCTTGGGTTCGGCCTTGCTGCAGCAGATGCTCATCATCTCACCAAGCAGTGAACCTGGAGGTGAGAGTTTGTATCCTATGATCAAACACCTCAACTTCTGTGTGACCTCACACCTTTGCTGAGCTGGTGCCTCGGGGAATGTCACCCCTCGAGTGGCCACAGGTCACTGACCACGGATTCCGCGCTTTTATCCAGTTACATCACCGCTTGCTGTTGCTAAATATGGGAAAAGTGTGAAAAAAATCAGGAAGTAAATCATATTTACAGCCTCTGTGTTTAATCTGCAGGTAGTTCCACCCCGTGTGTGCTCGGGCAGAGTCGCCCCATGGCTGCCCTCGTTAGAGCTGTCCCTTTAAATGAGTGTCACTGTGCTCTGACAACACTTAAACCATTACCTCGTTAAATATTGCCTGCTTAAAATACATCCCGGGCTGCTCTGACAAATGGGTTTCTTCAGTTTAATGTGGAAGAGGAGCTAAATGAGTTAGTAAATGTTAATGTGCCCGTGTTCTGCCCAGATAACCAGTTGCCCTTGGGACAGTATCAATAAGTGGCATTTATATGATATTATGAATGTGTTAATTATGTGTAGACAAAATAATGAGTAAGCAAAGGTCAAGGACAAATGCAGTTCCCCCAGAAACGTGCATCAAAGAGCTGCTAATATTGAAGTCATTACCATTGTTGAATATTCAGTGTCATTGAAATTATGTGCATTTTTTCCATCGCTTGTTTTTTAGGCCGCAAACGGAACAACTTCAAGCGTTGTGCAAATGTTTTTGTAGCAAAACTCAGCACAGCTCCAGCAGTGGCTGGACTGGTTTTCTCCACACCCTGGTGACCTGCCAGGTGGAATTTGGGATTGATTTCTTCGTGCAGATGTAACCTCGTGATGCTTTTTGCTCTAAATTCGACATGAAGGAGATGAAAACGTGGCCGTGCCGGCTCTTAAACTGCTGAACCCTGAAACTCGATGCAAATCAAAACAAAATGCTCTGGAGACCGTAAATGCCCAGCTCTGCCCCAGTTCACTGCGCTGCTCCTATCAATGTGCTTTCCAAAAGAACAGGCTGCACAGTTCAGCCTTCGCTTTCTCCTCCAAGCCACGAGGATAAAGCCCTTTTTGGGCAGGGAATCTCCTGAAATCCAATGGGTTTCGTGACGTGAGGCAAGACAAAACTCAGCTGATCGATACAGCCATTAATTAGAATTAAAAGGTTCAGCCATGATTTTTACTTGTGAACTTCTACATGTTGACATCTGGCAAATCAGTTAAGAAGCCAGCGAAGATCTAGAAGTTACTCTGAGGTTACTCAGTGAGGAACAGCAGTGAACCCTCCTCCACCTCCCAGGAACTCCTCTCGCAGGTGTCTGGGAACATCTCCCTCCCAAACAAGATGCTGCTCGTACATGAAATATTCATGCTATGACATCAAACCGTGCTGCACATTATTTCAGTGCACTAGGCCAAAATTAGATTCGCATTTTATTTTGCTTATAAATGCCTGTCAGAGTTGCTAAATCAGTTTGTCTTTGCCGTCTTGAAATGGTGTCAGTTTGAATTTCCTTCACGCTGCATATTGTTTTGGGCAAAGACACATTCCTTCTCCATCAGAGATGGAGTGCCTTGTGCTCTTTAAATAAAGGTGGAAAAGCCCGATAATTAACATTATTTTAAAAAAACCTCTCTGAAGTGGCAGCTTGGGCCTTTTTTAAGGTGTTATAGAAGCTACCAAATGCTGGTGCATCCTGATACTTGATTTTCCCCATGTGCAAGCATCACTTTATGTATTATTTAATGGTTGTAGGGTATAAAACAAGGTGTCCTGGACTCTTGTGCTGATGGAAGTAGAGATAAGCTTGGAGAAGCAGATGAAATGAGTTCTTCAGTAGAGCTGAGGAAGAATCAGGTGAGTCAGTGGTTGTAGCTGCCCTGGGCTGAGGATGCCTGATCCATGAGGGATCTGGGAATTCGTTCACTGCTGGCTTTTTTGGCACTGTGATATCTCGTTCATGCATAAATAATCTCATCTTAGTTCTCCTGATGCTAAAAAAAAAAAAAAGCTGCTGTCCCCAGTCTAGCAGATCTTTACATTAGAAATATCCCATCAGAGGAGCTCTGCATGCCTGAAAACATCCCTTATTTTCCGTGTTCCCGTCTCTCAGCCTGTGCCTGCGGCTCCATCCCCGCAGGCATCACTCCCAGCCGTGCCCCAGCTCCAGGGTCTGCCATGGAGACAGCACAGTTCTTCTCACGAGCCACCTGGGTGGATATTTATGTATTTGTATTATTTAAAACCAGTTTTTTAAACTTTAGGCTTCCTCCTTTCCCACTCTAAGTGTGCTGCTGAAGTTTTTCGTGTAGAAGAGCCAGTGTCTTGTGATTTTTTTTCCCCTGGGCTTCCCTTGGTCTTTTAGCATGAATCTTTTGAGTTGATACCAGAAGATTTTGTAAAGTAGGAGTATATAGTTTGTGTAAAGTAGGGGGATAGAGTTTGTGTAATGTAGGAGTGTATAGTTTGTTGATGTTGCCATTTTCATACGTCGAATACTATCACTGTATAATTCATAATATAACAGTATCATTAATTTCACGGAATCTGATCCAAACAAGTTAGCAACTGGGGTATAAATCCTTGGGATTACCCTCAGCAGTGGCTGTGGGATGTCCAGCAGGTCTGGAGCAGGGAGCAGAGGCTGGGAGAGACCAGCACAGCCCCTGCCAGGCTCCCACAGCGGGAACTGGTGAGGAGCTGCCCCGGATCCTGCACTCCCTGCCTGTAACTCAGCTCTCATCCCCTGCCTCCTGTTGTACTTCTGAGATCCCTGAAGTGCCCCTGTGCCTCCTTGATGTGCTCCCAGTTGTTTTCAAGGAGCTGCTTTTAAGATAAAATCCCCTTTGCAAAGCTCCCCCAGCCCCGGCTGGGGCTCTTTCCGAAAAGCGAGGCCCTCGTGATGAGCTCCTGCGTTTTCCATTAGGAGAAACCTTCCAAAAAGATTTTTTTTTTGAATGATTTCTTGATAGCTGGCAATCTCCTGAATCATTTCTTACACAGAAATTGTTCTTCAAGGTGTTTTGCCTTGGGAACAACAGCCTTGGAGCTGGTTTGTCCCCATTCCCACATTCCCAGCCCGTCTGTGGGGCTGGGCTGAGGGCTGGTGTTGTGTTTCTTGCTCAGGTCACCTCATTTTTTTTGTGTGCCTCTGTATTTTCCTGGCTGCCTTTGTGGTTTTTTTTGGTCTATTCCTTTGGGGTCTGAGAGTCTTTGAGCTTGAACAATGTGACTGATCCCAGCTATGTTTTAATCCAATGATAAATAGTTAATTTTGGAGGTTTAGGTTGACAGCAGAGCCACCTTGGAGTGTCAGGCCGCGAGACTTTGGTTTCCTCCTCTAATCAGATAAGGAGCAGATATTTCCTGTAAATCCTCCCCTAGTGTTCCAGTCCTACCATTAGAGCATTAAGTCAGATACATGACACCCAATTTCACAGTAATTCCTGAGGAAAAAGCACATTATATTTTTTTAATGGGCTTCCCAGGACTCACTTTGTTTCTTCCTGATGAATATGAATTCCAGCAAGTTCATCTCAATTCTGACCTTCAGATACACAAAGGTCTGGGGGTTTTCAAGCAAGAATATGGTCTTTAGGATGACGTGCTATCCACGTGAATGCTGTCCTCTCTTCCCATGAAATCCTCGTAGAGTGGAGGTATAAAACTGCTTTAAGTGTCCTAAAATTCATCTGTGTGTTTATTATGAACCACTTACATCTTGTAGAAATACTGTTTGTGTCAACATGACCCGTGCCAACCTTTTCCTCTCCAAATGGCTTTGTGTGGATTGTGTGCTGCCTGTAGGATCGTCGCTTCCCTTCATCTCCTTTTCTTCCGATTGCCAAGGAACGCCAGGCAGATCCCAGAAACTTCTCCTAATGTGCTGTACACCAGGCCTTCCCAAGCAACCTGGCTGAATAAACATCCATTGAACAACCGGAGAATGCATTCAGATTCTTTTTATTTTGATTTATGTTCCATCTTCCTACCTGTGCATCTCCGAGAGTAATTGCCAGTTTTTGCCTCCTACAGAGAAATATAATAGAGCTGAAGAATAAGTAAAATGTGCTCTGTTTCTCTCTCTCTCTCCCCCTTTTGTAAGGGAGCCTTTATATTCTCACCCATGCACACACTCATAATTTGCAAACTGAAAATCAGCACCTCATTCTCAGCTGCCCTTGCTGTAAAAGGTTGTTGGGATGCTCCCCGTGTCCCTGTCCCTGTGCCACTGCCAGCGGGAGACCTGGACACGGAGCCCGTTCCCCCGGGGGAGACAGAGGCGTCCCAAATGAGCAGGGAGGCTGGAGCCAGGGCGTTCCCTATCACATGTTCCCCGTGCTCCGGCAGCAGCCCCCCTGCACATCCTCAATGTCAAAGCACGGAGCTTTCCCGGGATAACCGCGCCGTGTCCCTGGGATGGGTGGCAGGATCCTCCCTGGCAGAGGATGCAGGAGGGCTGGCTCCTGTGTGGAAGGAGCCAGCTGAAATGCTGGGTGGGATCTGAGAACCCCCCTGAAGCACTCCTGTCCCTGCTCCGCGGGGACCTTCGCTTCGTCCCAACGACAATAACGTCACCTGAGTTTTCCATCAATTAGCGCGGCCGTGCTCCTAACGAGCCAGAGCTAATCACACGTGTTTAACCCACGGGTGACACAGCCCAGCTCCCTGGGTCACCTGCAGCTCCCAGAGACAATAATTCCGTATTTTGTAAGAGAAAAAATGTAATATTAATCGAAATTTCCAGATGAGCGGCCCTGTCTTGTGCGCTCGGGTTCCTCCCTACGTAGAACGAACTGCACCAGTACAGCACCGCTCTGGTGTGGGATGGTTTGGGTTGGAAGGGACCTTAAAAAACATTCACATGCTAGGAAGGATTTTCAAAGCTGTTGGAGCGTTTGGTTTGGATTTATAAATTACTAGGGGGGGAAAAAAAAAAGAAAAGGAGTAACACGGTTATGGTTTGAAATAACAACTTTTCTCCTAACCAAATAGCATGTTATGTGAGCCCACGATAATCCTGCATCATTGTGACTCCCAGCAGGGAAAAAACAGTCATAAAATTACCATTCTGCTTTGAAATTCACTCGCTGAACACCCTGAAAATCCTAAAGATCTCGTGTAGGGATGCATTCGGTGCTGCTTGAGCAAGAGATTCCTCCAGATTGTCCAGTCTTGATGCGCTTTCCGTTGGATCTATTCATGTTTCAGATGTGTGACGCATTCGTGTGTCACTGTGGGGTGTAACAACCTCAGCAACAATTAACATCTCAGTTTCTGACACCAATTTTACTGTTTATTGAGGAAATAATAAGAAATTAGCCATTTAGACCACCAAATTGGCCTCTTTTTGCAAGGTGCAGTTGTAGTATTAATCAGTTCATGCCTTAACAACCCGAGGGGGAATTCACTATTTCTGTAGCCACAGCATGGTGTCCTTTCCCCTTCCACTTTGACTGCTACTTCTTGCCATTTGCAGGGTAAAGTTTGAAAAGTTTAATTATAAAATGAAAAAGGAAGGGTCATAAAGCAGAAAGAAAAAAAAAACCTCAAGTCTTGTGGATTGATGTTAAAGTGGCTTTAAATGGTGAGGTTGGCCATGATATTCTGAGGGATTATGTGGAAGGACAGGTTGCTGTTCTCTTCCTACATGGGATTGCCACGTAGTAATTTGTCATTAATGAAGTGTTAAATTATCTGCAGGAATTCTGGCTTTTAGGTCAGGTGCATTTAAGCCAAACTGTCCCCTCACAGGTTTGAGTCAGGATTAGTGACCACAGTGCCAAGCCTCTGAACTGCTCCACGTCATCCCAAACAGCCACAGAACGAGGAATAAAACCCATCCTCGACACACGGAGGAATCAACATCATTACAAGGTCAGCGCTGCTAAATTGGTCTGCTCACTGTATTATAAGAAAGTAATGAGAAACACCTTCAACCTCAAAGAGGAGTCAATAGAAAATCAGCACACAGCCACTGCAGACATCCTTTTTCCAGCAGGAACCGGGGACGGGCCCCGGGATGGCACAAACACACAAAGCCAGGCACGCGCAACCTTTAAGGGAAGGACAAACACATCCCGGCAATCAGCAGAGCCACCCACTGCTGTTATTTCATGAATAGATGGTACATTTGCCTTCTGCATGTTGGCGAAATAATGAAAAAATCCCGGGATTTTGCAGGCGTAAAATTGCAGACAATTTATGTTTATAGCTGGAGACGGTCACACAAGTGAGAGTAAATTGAGTGCCGGATGGAGCTAAGGGGAGAGGGAATCAGAAACGCGAGGGCAAGATAAGGGTGTGGAAATTTCTCTCTCCGGAGCTAATCAGAACCAAGTGTCCTATTGGCAGCAGCGCGGAGAGCGTTCCAGATAGCAGGGATGGGAATTACGTGGGATAATGATGTCGGAAATAACAGCCGAGGGGGGGCTGTGCTGACTCAGAGCATCGTCACCTCCTGCCCGCCTCTGTCACCCGGGCTGGGTACCGGTGCCACCTGCAAGGTGTCACTTTACCTGTGGAGGGGGGGGGGAATCCCCAGGGACTGGCTCAGTGTCGCACCCAAAGAGTCGCACAGCGTTCGACACGTAATCGCTGTAATTTGCGAATTGTAAATCTCCCGTTATCAATTAATTTGCATTGTGCGAGCAGCAATCTGATTATCTTTGCGCGGCGCTGTATTTACTCCCGCGATTTAATTGTGAGTAATTAGCGCGTAATTGCGCCGGGTTATTTACAGCCGGTAAAGAAAGGGGGGGGGTGTTTACGTGTCGTTAAAATAATCGCTGTTGAGAGCAAATCTTTTGACTTTTCTTCTTTTTTGTTGCGTCTGACACTTCCTCTGGCCAAAATTGCTGTCGTCTACACAGAGCTGGGATTCCTTGGGATGGGTTTGTTTGGCTTTCCTCAGCATCAGGCGGTTTGGGTTCGGCCTGTATTCCTTTTCCATTTAACAGTATTTTTTCTGACACTTAATCCTACCCTGCCCTTCCTCCTTGCAATGGGAATTTGTAGCAGGAGGGAGGTCCCCGGAGGATGAATCCCAGGGAGACGGTGACCTCCGTGCCGGGCATGGATGAGCGCTCCGCGTGTAGCAGCTCTCACACAAAATATTACCCTATTACAGTAATTCCTGCTAAGGGTGTACTTTATGAATGCCATCAAGGGCAATGGTGGCTTTCATGTCCAGCACTAGTAATGATGATTTTATTCCCCTTGCTGCCATCCTCGGCCCTCCATCACCTCTCTTAGGCTCGCTCTGATGCCGGGGCTGTGCAGCCACGACTCTTCTCAGCCTCCGGAACGTGTCCTTTTAAAAGAAATACAATGTTTTCTCAGCATTAGCATTACACAGGAGCTCTGATTTCCAGTTAAGGGGTTTTATGCTCCCTGGGCGAAGCAGGCAGCGCTCCTTGGGTCTGAAGCAGCCCTGGGATAAGCATGAGCCGGGCTGGGATGTGCCTGCTGGGAAGGGCTGGGATGGACAGGAGATGTCCCATGCTGCTGCTTGCTCAAGGCCACTTCATTAGCATTTGAGTCTCTCTCATCTGAAGATCTGGGAGGATATTTGGGATTCATGAAAGAGCTCTGAGTAACACCGAGGAGATCTCATGGGATGGTCCCTGTCTCGTCCTGGGGTGGAGCTGCCGGGGCCTGGGTAATGAAGGGCTTGGCTTTGCTTTGGCTGGTGAGACCCCTGAGTTTAAAAGGATTTTATCTCTGCTCAGAGCAGAGCATCTTTTCTGTTCTCACTGCTACTTCTGCATTCAGCAAAAGGCCTCCCAGCCATGCCACTGCCAGGCTCGTATTGTCCAGGACTGGGATGCCATGGGATCATCACCCTGTAGGGCTAAGGGGGCAGTTCCCGGAGGTGCCTGTCCCGCCCCACCCCAGCGATTGGTGGGAATCCAGGCCATGCTTCCACTCATTTTGTTCCTCATTCACCATTTCCCTATCCCAGCATTCCCCTATCCCAGCATTTCCCCCCAAGTGCTGAGGAAGGAGTGACGAGCGTTGATGTGGGAGGTGGGCAGCGTTGGGTGGGCAGAGACACGTGGAGTGGGTGGGGGAGATGCTGCAGGAGCTCCTTCCAGAAGGTGGAGAAGCCAAGGCTCTGCTGGCTCTGTGTCCTGGGGCAGAGCAGAAGGGGCTGCCAGGACCTGTCCCCAGCCCTGGTGAGTTGGTGGGGGCTCTCAGGGGGATGCTGGGGCTCTTCAGAGAGTTGAGGAAGGTGGAGGAGTAAGAATTTTGCTGGAAGGGAGAGAATCCTCCTTTCTGAGGATTGGGGTTGGGTAACTGTTGTGGGTCAGGCTCTGTGTTTCTTTGTGCCTCTGGTGAGCTCTTCTTTGCAGAACTTTATTTTCCTTACCCTGACAACTCCTGTGCAGCTCCCTTGGTAAAACTGATGTTATAATGTTGATAATACTGTGTTTCCCTGGTGATGTGAGCGTGTACCTGGAATTAATTACTGATTTCAGTGTCCTGCACGCAAGGCAGATTCATTCAGATATGGGAAACATAAACCCTGGTCCATGTGCTAAAGAGCTGATACGAAGACAAGAATTAATAAAAATGTGAGGAGTTTGGAGCTGTCTGGGTATGGTGGTCGTGGAGCCACCACTGCATCACTCAGAGAAGCCTTGTGGAAAATGAGGCTCCTGTGGAACATTTTGGTGTCCTCTTGGCCTCAGAAAGGTGTCTCTAATATCTACTGCTTTTCTCGTGGTTGTAAATCAGGATTATTTTGTATTCAGAGCCATCCTGGAGCTGGGCCTGGCTGACTCAGTGGGAACTGCTTTAGCAGCATATTTAGGATTTATTTGCATCTTTGGGTTGCAAACCTTATATAGCACATAGTGGGCAGTTGAGTTTTAAAGCTGGGGAGAACCTTAGAGGATGTTTTAGGTAACTCCTGCTCAAACTATCCAAAAGCACAGTGATTTATTTGCCATTGTTGGGCTGTAGTAGCTGTACAGAAAGAAAATTTACTCTATGTAATTTAGTTTTAATATTTTTCACTGGAGCTTTTGCTTTGGTGATTGCTGGGCAGATGTGATCAAGTTATCAGTGTTTTTATACAGATGTGTGGATATTCTGTAGAGAGAAAATTTGGTTTATTCGTCAAAATAGGCATAAAATGGCCTCTCACAAAGCCAGGTGAGACTGAGGCGTGTGGTTCTCATTCCAGCCAGCCTGTGTGTGCCTGAATCCCTGAGCAGCCTCATCCATGGAATACTGGCTCAGGCAGAGGTTTCTGTGTATTAGGGAGTTTATGACCTGTATAAAAACGTCAAGTCAAACAGCTGCCTGCTAAATAATTCAACATATTGATAGAATAATGACTTTGGAGATGGAGACGTTGGGCTTAACTCTTTCAAGAGAAGCAGGGAGGGGAAGTGGATCTGCTGCGCTTGGCTCCAGCTGGGTCGTGGCAGGATCCCTGATGTTCCGTGTCACCTTTGAGCAGGAGACTCGAGTAGGATTAAAAGTGAGAGATTAGAATTGATTTGACATCGATGGGAATTTTAGATTAAGTGCATTTTTAGTAGAACTGGCTGAAAACCCCAAAATCCTAGAAAAAATGGGTTTACTTGCTGAATATTCAAACTTTTCAGTTTTGAAAAGGAAAAAAAAAACTATAACCAACTTTTTTTTTAAGGAAAAACAAATATACTTTCAAAATCAAAACTTTTACAAAAATTTTGTTCTCCTTAAAACATCTGTAGAAAAATATTGAGCTGCCCTGCTTTTTTCCTCTTGGGCACTTTCTAGCCAGCTTTGCTGCAGTAATAGAGACTTCAGACCAAAAGCCAGAGTCTGATTTATGGAGATGTAGCAAAACTGTTTGGTGACTTTCTGCTTCACCTCGAAGCTTCACTTGACCCCAGGCTTTAGTTAAATGCATTATTTAAAAGGCAATGGGCACAAAGGGGAAAAAAACCTTCAGTTTTTCAAAGTTTTGAGTGCCTGTCTTGATAGAGCTGAATGTCTCAGCCTGTTTCGTGTGGGATATTTATACAGATACACACAATATATTTGTACTTGTGAAATGTAAGAAATATATTTATGCCATCTCACAGAGCCTTCATTAGTTTATGAAGCCACGTATTTGCTCAAATGCATACACAGATGAGGTGATACTTTCTGTAGATCCCTTGAACAGCAAAGGTCCTATCTCTCTGTAAGAAATAAATCCCAACTTTGTACTGTTTTTCCCCCCTAAAACAGAAGTATTTTTGAAGTTTGGTTGTTCACATTTAGAATCAAAATGCCTTTTCTATTTGATTTCCTTTTCTTGAGATCCCTGATGCTTTGCCAGTGCAGCTCCTCAAGGGGATTTCTACAGCCAGCCTGGATCCCCTGAACATCAGTGGGATCAAACTGTGGCTCAGGGATCCTGCCCGTGGCAGGGGGGTGGAACAAGATGATCCTTAAGGTCCCTCCCATCCCAACCCATGCTGGGATTCTGTGATCAGGTTCCTCTTGGGGCTGCTGTGCCTGTGCTGTTGAACACCCAGTGTGCTTGGCTGAGTCTTTTATCCTTCTTTGTGGACTCCCAGTTGCCAAGTGCCCGTTTTGACCCTCCTGAGCAGGATTTTGGCTGCTCTCGAGGGGTTATTTGTGATCCTCGAGCAAGTCTGTGATTCCCAGCCCTACTCCTTGCCTTTGATCTCCTTTCTACCCCTGTGGGCAGCTTGAGAGAGCATCACCCCAGGGAAATGGAGCTGCTGGGAGCCTTGGAAAAGCCTGGAGCCCTCAGTGTGTTCTTCCTGCTGGAGCTGGTTGGGTTTTAGCATTGGTACCGAAGGATCAAGGCAGGAGTGCCTGGTGCTGGGAACACAAAAGAGCTGGGCAGCCAAGGAAGAACACTGGGATTTTAAAATGGTCCTGGT
Source organism: Ptilonorhynchus violaceus (assembly GCA_013397565.1). Lineage (NCBI taxonomy): Eukaryota > Metazoa > Chordata > Aves > Passeriformes > Ptilonorhynchidae > Ptilonorhynchus > Ptilonorhynchus violaceus. Next base: position 421,193 of record VZRJ01001055.1, on the reverse strand, counting down.
ACCAAAACGATCCCAGAGCTTGGAATCACAGAATATCCTGAGGTGGAAGGGACTCACGAGGACCGTCGAGTCCAACGCCCTTGGAAGGTGCTGATGGGATGGGGACCATGATAGTGCAAACACACCCACCCTGCTTCAGATCCCAGATCATCTGTGCCACCCTGGCACAACTGATGGGTCTGGAATAACGGGAAATTGTTGATCTGATACATCTGCAGTGCAACACAAGGAAGGGAAGGAGTGTAATTTATACATATATTTAGAAAAAAAAAAAAGCAAGGGATTTTGGCAAATTCTATGGTTATTATATTACCTTTTCTTTTTCTCTAATTTTCCCTGAAAATAATCCTGCTTATTCATGATGCTGCTGCAATAATTGAACTCCTGGAGGGAGAGGAGGGGGGGAAAAAAAAAGAAAAAAAGCTCCCCATATAAATTACTACTTGAGACCTGTTGTGTTTTGACAGATGTCAAGGCTGGGTAGCTTAGCTTGTTCTGCTGTTGGTATGAAAAGGGCTCAGTATCACTGGGATGCAGACTAATGGCTTGCTGTGCTTCTGAATGTGGAGAGATTACATTACAACCCAGTTTTTTCTTTATTTTTTTTTTTTCCTTAGTCATAACCTACTGACTCTGGGGGAATAAATTGAGCAAATAGTCCCTGGTTCCTTTGCAGGGTGTTGCTGCAGCAGTGGGAACTTGAAAGGAGGTGACTTCCTGCAGGGCAAAAAAGTATTCGTGGTCTGTTGGTGTTTCTGTGGAAATTCAGGAAAACAATATTAGTTAAATTAGGAGAAATCTGAAGGAAGCAATTTGCTTCTGTCCATGAAGCTCCTCTGATTTTACAGTGAACATTTAGACTGTGCTGGTTGTGGGTGATGAATATACGTGGATATCTTGATTTTAGTGAGTATTTTGAAAGTATTTTAGACTCATTGTTCAGGACTTGTCTATTTTTATACATTTTTTTTTTTCTAAAAAAAAGACAAATTATATGATTTGTGCATTACATAGATTGCACTAAACTAAATACATGGATTTTCTGGGCTTTTCTTTTTATGTGCTGCTGACACTTGTCACAGATGGGGACAGTTCCACCTCTGCCACCTTTATGGATTATTTCAGATGAGCTGGTGGAAATAAAGAAGTAAAAATTTCTTTTCTGATTTGTTCCTCCTCTTGGGGTTTTGGCTTGTGGTCACCTTTAGTTGCTGTCTGTTGCTGCTAAACACTGAGATTTTTGGATGTATCAATGCTTTCATTTATAAACCATAATTTAGACGAAACTTACCTTAGAAAAGGTTGCATTTTGTTGCCATTTTTTCAACTTTTTGGGGTATTCTATGAATCCTCTAGAAGAAGCCTCTGACTGAGACGTAATTTCCTAACATGGATTGCTGATTAGGAATTGCTGTGCCCCAAGAAATCCTGGATTTTGCAGGGAAGGGAGGTTTATTGTACCCCAGGCACTACTGACATTGTCCTGCTTTTGGGAAGTGTTTTGGGAGGCTTTTGCTGATGCCATGTTACCATCCATTTTATTACACTGCCTGCTTTCCTTTGTGTGCACTGCTTAGAGCAGCTGAAGGAGGTAAAGAAAGACATCATTTTTCATTAATAAATGGGAATCCAACAGTGCACGGGCTACTGAAACTCCAGCTCCACATCTTCATTCCCCAAGATTATGGGTTAAAAAATACAATTTAAAAAGAAAAATGCTACCGGTGTTTGAGGCACCGTTGAGATGAGCAGGCTCACCTGGCCCTGTGCCTCCCACCCCAAACACCCTCCAGGTTATGTTGAGAACCTGCAAATCTTTGACTTTTTGGTCCAGCGTTGCAAGCTTTGATTTTTATGTTTTTTTGGTGGCATCCTTGTCGTGTCTGCTGTTCCAGCCAACTTTGCTCCACGTTGGTGGAATAGAACAATGTAAAGTTACATCTCTCACTCATCCTGTTGCTTTTTCCCATGAAAGGATGGGGGAAAGCACCACGAAGTGTCAGTTTTGTGGTTGATGTGGACGCGTTGAACTTCAAACCCTCTGCAGCCTCCCCATGTCTCTGCACTGCCTGACCTACTTGTGCAACTTCTCAGCAATTCTTCAAACAAACCAACTTGGAAAGCAAAAGGCCTTGGGTGTTTTTTTGGGAGAACATGGTGTTGAGGGAGTATGTGGGCGATCTGAAATGTCTCCGGGTTTGCAAGGACAAGGAACAAATTAAGACGAAGAAAAACAAACAATTTAATGGTGATGGAGCTGTAGCTCTGGTGAGGAGAGGCTGTGGGCGTACATCCATTTTATCTCGCTGCACAAGATTATTCCTCACCACAGAAGGTCATAAAAAAATCTCGCTGCTGAGTGCTGGAAGATAATTTTGCTAAAAGTTGGAAATGTTTTATTAGGAGTAATTATTGAAGGCCTTCATTTACAGCAATTGGGACTGTGTGAGCATCTCCCTTAGCTTGCAAATAAGCACAGAATTGTCACCTCAGATAAAAACGAAATGGTAAAACCTGGGAAATGAACTGTCAGGGCTGCTAATTGTTTTGTGTTGTGCAGACATTAATTACTCGGTACCTGATTTGTTTTTTTTTATCAACGATCTTTCTTGTTTGGTGCTTTGTAACTGGCTGCAGGTGATTAGAGAGATTTCCATTCACTTATAACTCTTGCTCCTGGCACTTCAATCCCAGGAAGAAAACATTTAATATCGTGGAGTGATAGGAGCAAGCAGTGAAGGGGAGCTGATGGTGCCCTCCCTTCCCTGGCAGGTGTAGCTGGGTGACTTCTGCTCAAGCTTTCATGCCAAGGTGTGACATTGGACAATGGTTTTGCTCTGGGTCATCACCTGAGACAGGCTTGGGCCAAGAGAAGGTGCAGAAATACAGACGCAAGAGAAGATCCCTTCAGTTTTTGTCGAGCTGTGGTGGGATTTTCTCAGAGCATGGGCTGGGGATGGCCTGGAGAGCTCACCCAGCCCCAGCTCCCTGAGAATGAGGAGTTAACTTGGGTCTTGTACAGCTTTAGAGCCACTGCACTGACACCCTGTTAAAAATTAAGATGATAAACCTGCAGCTTGTGGTGATGGTGACTAAAATGTGGTTGTTTCCTCAGAGAGGAGCTGGTACAACCCAGCCCCTTCTGCTGCTTGGGAAGTGAGATGAAGATGCTGCTTTATGTTGGTAGCAGATAAAAACAAGCCCAAAATCCGACTGCATCAGGAGAGAATTGTCCCTTTGTGCCATCAGAGCCTGACAAGTTCAGTCGCAATAACCTTTGGGAAGTTGATGGGCTCTGTGCAAATGAGGAGAGGATCTCTTCATCAGCAGCTTGGAGAGACAGAGGCATCGCTCACCGGCAGTGAAAACCAATTTAATTTGTGTCATTACTTCGCATTTAAAGTAGAGCGGTGATGAACACATCATCCTCTCCGAGCGCAGCTCCTGGAGTTACCCTGGGCTTTTCTCTGATGGATGGACTCTCCTCCTCAACCTCTGTGGGAAATCAGCTTTGGGAGAACATCTTTCAAACAATCGCCTCTCCTCTGTGCACAGGCAGTAAGAGTTTTTCTGCTGGAGCAGGAAAACCCCTTTTAAGCAGTAGAAGAGGATTTTAAGGGTTATGCACCTTACAAGTTCAGTTTATGAATCAGCTGGTGAATCACTTTGACCTGCATGGCTGCATATTGATAATAAATCTACAGACACCAGAATTCTTTGGAGGGACTGTCAAAGAAATCTCGGTGTTCTTTTCATTTGTGAAGCAAATGACAACAAACAAATGGAATGGCAAAGCCTGAAAACCCAATATGAATTCGTAATGCTCATCTCCGCTTGATGAGACCAAATAGCAGTTTGAAATATTTATTTTTTCACCTCTTTTTTTTTTTTTTGTTCGAATAAAGCACCTGAGATCTCTATTTTGACAGCGTTTTGCTTGGAAGTTAAACCCGTGAGTCCCTGACAGAGCTGTGCTGGGGATTGGGCTGCTGGAGTTCTTCCTTCACGAGAGAGATGACACTTGCAGAATGATTTTTGGCTGACTCACTGAACAGTGTTTAAATGCACAGGAAATGCTTCTGCACGTGGGATTTATATTTCAGCTTCAGAAAGCTGTGTCTCTTCCTTTGAGCTCCCATAATCAATCCATTGTGCTAATGACAGTGTTGGGATTGGGGAGCAGGAGGAAAGCCAAGGATGCTGAGGAAGGGCTGGGCCGTGTCTGGGCTGCAGCTGGGAGATGATGCTGATCCAGGTGGTCAAAATTCAGAGGGAACATCCTCTGGCTTTGTTTTTGAGAAAGCAGCAGAGCCAGGATTAGGGCAGAGCTGGGTGGGCATGGATTTTCCTCCACGGAATGCCCTCCAGGAGCAGGAATGGGGCGGCAACAGAGCAGTTGCAGGGAATCTCTTTCCTCCTTAAGGCTCGTAGGGCTGCTGGAAATGAAGATAAGCAAGAGCAGGTTCAGATTATTTGAGTATTTATTAACATGTATTAATAAATCTGTAGTCAACAGGATTGTGGTTCTCATGTTCCTTCAGCTTAAGTGAAGAATATCATGTTTATAGAAAGTGGAAGGTTTGGAAGTTCGTATTAGAAAACAGAAGCAGGAAAAGCTCTTTACAGTGTTTAGGGGGGGTTGAGATAAAGACAAATCTGCAGTCTGGAGTGTCTAATTTGAGACTGGAGTGAAGCAGAGATGCAAAATCTCATCGTTCCTTCTTTAATCTTCGTTAAAAACAGTGAATTTGGAAGACAGGACAAGCCTATGGTTTGGCAGGGAATGCAAACCAGTGCCAGAGGAGGCTGATTCCATAAACCTAAACCCAGAACAGAGCCAGGGACAGTAAAAAGATGAAAATAACCAGCAAATGAGTTGTTGTGTGTTTGAAGTGACCAAAGGAGAGTTTTGGATTGAGGAATCCCAGCCTGATGCTCAGTAATGTTCCTGTCCTGGGCCAGGCTTGATTTCCTCCCCCAGGGAAACACCCTCAGCCCTTCTCTGCAGCCTTATCTCCAAGTGCTCCAGGAAAGATGCATTAGGAGTGTCAGGATTTGCATGTTATGCTGATAAATTTCCAGGTGGGAAATGCACCTCAGGTTTCTGTGGGAATGCTGCTTTCGGCTCAGTCTGCATTAGTTTGTGTCAATATAAACTTGGAGTGTAATGTATGGATTTCTGCTGGCAGCAGATGAGAGATCAGCACTTCTCCAGGCTCTCATCAGTGCTCCCTGTTGCCAGCTCCCAAAGAACTGCCTCCACAAAAAAAAAGTGGAATTTTTTTGTGCAAATACGCAGTATCACTGTGAAATGAATCCTGTCTATTTTTATTTTCTCTCCTTAAGTCATTTTTTTTTCCCCCCTTGAAGAATGTGCCGTTCCTTTACATGAAATGAGGATTGCACAAAACTGAGTTTCTTTTTAGGTTTTTTTGGAAGTTACAGCTTCAAGAACGACTGCAGTGGTGACTGGGGAGCGGCACTAAAAGAGTGTTGTTGCCTTTTCCTTCGGAGACAACTTCCTATCCGTGTTCTGAAGGTTTTTTTTTCAAAGCCTGCTGTTGACAAGGGATGCAGAAAATACTGAACCTGCTAAATTCAGTTTTTAGTGTGCTGTCTTCCGTAGTGTCACCTGAGGGAGAGAGAGAGCACAGTCTGTTCCCCTCAGTACCTGTTCCAGGTTGTTTGTCACTTGGGATGGAGGTGTGTGTTTGGATTCATGGGAAGCTGTGGCCAAATCCTCCAGGCTAGGGGAGGTTTCTTTATTATTTAGTAAAATTGTTTGGGCACTGATGATGTTTGGGGGGAATGTGATTTAAATGCTTTAGGTTTTCCTGCCTGGAAGTTCAGGTTCAGTACTGCTGGTGAGGATAATGTACAATTAATTTAATCACCCTCTCTAACAGGGAATTGTTAAGGTTGGAAAAGCCCTGTAAGAGGAGTCCAGCCATCCTAGCAGTGCCAGGTCACCACCTGAGCACCAAATCTGTGGGTTTTATGGACAGCAGAGCTCAGCTTCTTGGAATTGCTGTGGGATGCAATGCTGTGCTGAAAGCAGCACGTTCGGAATGTGCCTCTTCCCTGGTTTCAGTCAATATCTCTCTGCCAAAGCGGAGCCTTCCAAGAAATTGTCCATAAAATGGTTCCTGTTGTTGGAACCTGAAATTTCTGAAGGATTTGAGTAGGTACGTGCTGCTGGCTCGATGCGTTAAGCAGACAGAAGTCGGAGTGTCGAGGTTTTTCCACCAGTCTCCTGTTCCTTCCACCCCAAAATGATGAAGTACCCCAAGCCCTCGATGGGCGTATGGGAGACGAGATCTCTGCTCGAGTGAGTGCCCACCCAACGTGAGCAGCTCCCACGGGAGCAGCCAGTGCTGAGCTCAGTAGTAACTGCGTTTGCTGGGGGCGGGGGGGAAGAGAAAAACGAGGATTTGATCCAGAGTCTCCCACGTAGCTTCCAAAAAAAGCCACCCGCGCTCGGCTCCACACACAAGCACAACGGGGATTGGAAAACAAAAGCCCAAAGCCGGGTGGAAGGCGGCTCTGGAGGTTGCGGCAGGTGCTCCGGGAGACGCCTCTTGTGCCTTGGCGCCGGGCCCCGCGTGCCCACCTCGCTCCAGGGATGCTTGGGAGCCGGCTGGGCTCGGAATCTCCTTGTGCTGAGGAGATCAGGCTTTCCAAAGTGAAAAAAATGGAGGTGTTTTTTTTTTTTTCTTTGTTTTCAGCAGCAAGGGTTGGCTTCGTAGGTGTCTAAAAATATGTGGCGACGTTGGTGGTGGAGCCTCGCTTAACTCGTGCGAGTTGTTCTCCCAAACTTTCCCTGACTGAAGTGATAAGTTGAACAGTTACAGTAAATAGAGTAATATTTTGATTGGTACAGAACCTTTCGTTTCTTCTTGATGTCTAATTAGTGTAGCTCTGAATGTCAAATATTTATCCGCTCTCCCCAGCGCTGTGCTCACTTCGGTGGGGCTCCATCTGGCTCTGCCTGCCTGGAGCCTGTTTCTCTATGGAAAAGCTTTCCCAGACCCAGGCCTGGTGCTGGATCCCACCTGTTCCCCTCCTGGCCTCATGAATGGGAAGGGAGCTCTTCCCTCCGGGAAATCCAGGTGGAAAATACCCCCGTGCAAACCACAGGGAGCTGGTCCACGAGGAGAAGCCTGCAGTGCGGGCTGGGAGATGTTGGATCACGTCCTTCCAAAAGCTGCTGATGGATGTGAGTGGTACATCCATGATAAACGAAGGCAAAATACCCCTTTAGACAACCAGGGATGCAATTCCCCAGTACAGGACGTGGTGTATCCACAGAATCCCAGAATGACTTGGATTGGGAGGACCTCAAAGCTCATCCAGTCCCACTCCTGCCATGGGCAGGGACACCTTCCACTATCCCAGGGTGCTCCAAGCCCCATCCAGCCTGGTCTTGGACACTTCCAGGGATGGGGCAGCCACAGCTTCTCTGGGCAACCTGTGCCAGGGCCTCCCCACCCTCACAGGGAGGAATTTCTTCCCAAAATCTAATTTTCAAGCGTTCTCAGGGACTTTAGTAGCAAATACATTGAAGGAGCAGGGGTGTCCTCTGGTTGTGACTTGTTCATATGGAGTTAGAATCCAAGCTACAACCCAGGAAATGGATGCTTATCTTTAGGCAAAATGTCAGACTTCTTTTTCTGCCTCTCCTATCTTGGATGTGTTGATAGGGGGAAAAAAAAAAAGCTTATATTTCCTTATATCATTCTATCTTTACTGCATTTATGGTGCTCGCTGAATTCTGGTTTCATAAACATCCTCTCCTCCTGCCATATGTTTTCTGTGGGACCCATACCCAACTACCAAACGTATTGAACAAGTTTCCCTTTTTTTCCTACTTTTCAAAATTGGAGTAGAGTGTGATTTGGGTGATCTAATGGTTGTACTCCATGGGAAATGGCTCTGCTTTGGGATTTCAGTTGGTTTGTTGTCAGCTGAGAGCTGCACTGAGTTATCAGTGAATGAGTTTCAGCCTTTAGTGAAGTCAAAGTTGGGAAAAACAAGGTTTGAGTAGTCCCAGGTGGAATGGCTGAGCCCCAGGGCAATGTGCAGGGTCTGGGGAATGGAGCACTGAGGCTGGGGGTCTTGGAGAAGAGACCTCATGGATGGGGGGAACCGAATCGAACAGTGCAAAAGATCTGTACAGGATCTGACCAGGTTACTGCTTTTGTCTCATGGCACTTTGAAAACAGCAAATAAAAACAATCCAAGACAGCCTCTTTCTCTGCAAAACAAGTTAACATTAACAAGAATTAGTTTAGTGCCTTAAAATATCAGTATAACTGACTTTGTGCATTTCTACTTTCAGGTATTGGAAGTTTGACTGAAGTCTACATATCATGCACTGGAGAAGGTAACAATTCTTTAATACTAATTCTGATGTGTTGGTGCTAATTTCTCTTCATTCTTAACATCATTGCATTGAATGTCAGAATTTTCTTTGCATTGTTTGTGGTTTCGACTAAAGAATCTGCCCTGGAGTTTCCTGACAGTGGGATTTGATTTCTCTTTTTAGAAGAATATAGAAATCTGCACTGAAGTTCTTAGGGGTGTGTATTTGCATTTATGCAATTCTGCATTGGAAGGCTTATGGAAAACGTGGAACAGTTTGTCTTCAGCTGTTATTGTAAATGAACCATTGTTTAAAAGGATGTATGGAAGTTACAGAGTGAAGCTTTTACAAAAGGATATTGATATCTTGTTATCAGTAATGCTTTGGGGTTTTTTTCTGGTTAGGCTCTTATTGCTTGTCAAGAGATTTTCAAAATTGGTGTTTAATTAATCATTGAATGATTGACTGTGCAGTTGAATTAGTCAAAAAAAACCTGTGGCGTTTCTGAAACTCAAATTTTCTTAATGGCCTCTCAGCTTGAATGTCAAAGGGAATCAATATTGTTAGTGGAGAGGTGGGTTTTGTTCTATAGAACCTGAAATTATCTTGAGGGTTCTTTTTTTTCAATGTGCTTTTAAGTATGAATTATGTTATTTCCAAAGGAGAACAAAATGCTTTCAGAGTTTACAATTATTTGAAAAATGAATGTTGCCTTCCCTCTTAGATGTTATTACTGTATCTGTTCAGAGAGATTACAGATGGCTTCTGATAAAAATATTTAATTTCTTAATTCTTCACTTGGACGTTTCCACTTAGTCCTGGGTGGTGTTGACAATGAAAACTGAACATGGAGATCAAGTAAATATTCTTATTCAGGCTGGGTCTTTTGGAGTGTGCGGTGCTCTCTCGGTGTGAGGTTTTCAAAGACAGTATGATAAATCCTGTGATATATCACTTTCTAGTCTTTCTAGTGGTCTGAAAGGAAAAGCTTATATCTTAATAGAAAAGATAACTTTGAATAATGGACTCCTCATCCCTTTGGACAGTACTCCTAAATTAGCCCCAGAGCTCCTTCTCAGGTGAAATCTCATTTTCACGTTCCCCACAGCAAAAAGGAGACGCTGATCCCCCTTTTCATTTGGGAAAGTGTTTCCAATCTGCTGATGAAAAGTACTTCTGAAGAGTCGGGCAACCTTGATTAATCGAGCCCGAATAAGAAGTGCAGGATCAAATCTCGGGATATTATTTTTAGGCCGCGGGCTTGCGTTCCGCATTCCAAATCCTTAAAGGCCGGTTTGACGGGAGGTGTGAAGGAGTGGAGGGGACAGCTCCGTGCACGCCGGGAACGGCTTGCAAATGCTGACACCGCCACGGGCAGGGCCACGGAAATTGCTTTCTGTTTACAGAGCCACGGAACTCTTCGGGTAAACACCTCTCGTTAGCGGGGATGTGCTTGGAATTGGGGTGAAACGCCCCCATTATCCTGGGATGGAAGCGGTGTGCCATGAGGAGGGAAGGGGTATTTTAAATCAAAGCTGAGCGTGGGGAAGCTTTGGGAATGGGAAACATTCAAGGGTCGGCGTGGAATGTTCAGGGCTGGGAACGGGACCACGAGGCAGAATTGGGTTTTTGGGGTGTGTGGGAAGTGGGGAGTTGGAATAGCAACGTCATCAGTGCTGAGATGTCCTGAGCAGCGAACTTGGTGTACTTTGTGTGTCTAAATCCTGCCCTCGGGGCGGTGGATGAGATCCAGCGTTGTGCTTTCAAAGGACAGCGCTCAGCATGTTTTTTAGGGAAAAGTGGTCGCACACTCTGCCGTACTTGAAAAAATGACACATTTGGGGACTGCAGATTCAGCTTTTATACATATTTCATCTCTGGGGGAGGGCAGGATTTTCTAACCCACGCTCCCCAGCAGCACGTGGGCCTTGCTGACTCAAAGCCAGGCCCCGAGGAAGCCAAGTTTGGGGTGCTGTGACTCAAAACTGGCTGTGCTTGACCAAAGTGACTCAAAAAGCAGAGATCTGAAAGGAAACATTTGTGCATTGTAGTGGTGTAATGACAAAATTCTGCTTGATTACCTGTCAAGCTAATTAAAACAGTGACAGGCTGAGTCCTCTTAGAGCTTGTAGCATCTGTGCTTTGTATTCCAGAGCCAGGCTTACAGTGTAATTTTAATTAGAAATATTACCAGTAGACAATGTGCAGTTGTGCTGGAGGAATGTCCTAATACTGAATGTGCTGGATACCAGCTCTAGGAAAGGGGATTTTAATGAATAAAGACTGAAAAGCAGCTGTTTGGGGCATGGTTTGATAAGATTGGGACTGGTTTTGTGCACTGGCAGCTTCCCCTTCGCCTGGTGCGTGGCTGTTTGTGTCTTGGAGCTGCTGGCTGCTGGCTCTGGAGAGCTGCCACTCATTCCAGGTGGGAAGAGGCTCAGCTGGAAGTGCTGTGGGTCAGTGTGTAAGAGGATTACTTGGATGGACACTTCACTGCCTCCAACATGGGATGTTTGGATCACTCCTTCAAAGACAAGAGTTGTTGTGATCTCCAGGCATCCTTCTGCTTCCCAGGATCCGTGACTGTCCTCCTTCCCTTATTGTCAGATGTGTCTGGCACTGTGTCCTCCTACTCTTTTCCTAATCCTCTGAAAATCTGCTGTGTCCTTTTTTTCTTTATTATCTCCCCCCTTCCTGCCATCCCGATTCCTTTCTCCTGCTTTTCACCTTCCGTGCCTCCCTCCCATCCCTTTCCTCAGATGCTTCCTTCTCTCCTTATCAGGTGGGTTTCTCGTGCCACCCAAAAAACCCCCCCAAAATTAAAACAGAATCAATTGTTCTAAAGTAATTTTGATAAACTGAATCGACAAAACTGCCATTTTGTGGTGGATTAAGTTGTTTCTTTTGGAGGATGAGCTCTCCTGGAAGTTGAACTTGGGAGAGAACTTCCTAATTTTACAGCAGAGTGAAATGACAGCTTTTTGATACACCTAACCTGGATTGTAGTTAATTCATGCAGAGTCTGCATTTTGCTTGAGATTTTGTGGTGAGGGTTTTTTTTTATATTTGGAGTAATATTTAGGATGGAGTCCTCATGACTTGAATGTTCATCATCAGAACATGATGAATACAAAAGTCAGATACTTGAGCAAAATTTAGGATAAAGCTGTGTCCAGTCACAGGTGCCTGCCCAGAGCTTTTCCTCGCAAACAGGTTTTGGAAGAACAGGGAATTACCTTTCCAGGTAGTAGCTCGAGAGATGTGCCTCATCCCAGCCTTTCCCAGTCTGTTTTCCTTCAGAATATGTGTGAGATATGTTGCCTGGGTTCCCTGGGTGGGAATATGGGGCTGAAAGGACACCCAGGAATGGCTGCCAAGGCGGCAGCGCCGTTATTTCTGGAATCTGGCACGAGGAACGCCCGGGCACAAAGCAAGTCTGCCCTTCTGCACTCGTTTGATATTGTAAAAGAGATTATTGTGGCCTTACAAGAAGGTTAAGATGTCGTGAAGTTTAATATACTCTGGAAAGAGTCCTGTTAAAGCCACTGCTGCTCGTGATTGATGAGGCGGGTTATGATGGGAGCTCTAAATCTCGTGTTTGTGTGTGCAAATTGCTATTTCCCAGCCTTTTCAAGGTTGCCAACTTTATCTTGTGGTGCAGCCCATATTTAAGGATTTCATGTTGAATTAGCCTTTGATTAAGGGCAAAGCAACTTTGATGATAAAATGCCACTACCAGTGGTTCTGTGGACTGGCTTGGAATAACTTATCAATCACTCCTCATGACTGAGAGCACAGTGTGGACATGAGGGTCACCCTTGGAGGATTAATTTCCTGAGATAAACAGCTCCTGGCTGTTGGATGATTATGGTCAGAGGCAATTATGGTATTTTTAAACTGTTCATTACTACGATCAGGAGTCACTAGACTAAGTTTTAAGCCTCTGCTTAAATAACAGGGTCAAGATGTGTCAGCCTGGATTCCAAGGTGTTACTGAGTGATAGGAGTTGCTGACACTTGTGGCAGAGGTGGGTCCTGACAGTTGCTTTTGGTTATTTTACCTTTTTTTTTTCCTATTAACTGCACATTCTGTTCCCTTTGGTTAGTAACTTAAATGGCACTTCTGTGATTCCTCCGAAAATAGCAAAGCAAACATGTATTTTTCCACATATTCTAAAGAACATTTCACAGCTGGCTTATGTTCCTAGGCAGGTGTCACTGCCTGTCTCTGATCCTCTGGCTCCAGGTTTCCATTTTTCTGTCTCCTTTTTTAATTTCTGCAGTGCTGTCAGGAGCTGAGCTGAAAGCATGGAGCAGTTCAGTGCGAGGGGAAAACTCATGGTGCTTCTCCTGGCTGGAAAAGTGGTGGGGCCTGAGAGCCAAAGGGTGTCTGAGATAAATTCCTATTTAATAAAAAAAGGGAGAGCCCCAAACAACAAAGATATGGGTAGCTGCTGTCACAGGCAGTGCTTGAAAGGAATGAGAAACTGTCTCATGGAGGGATTAGTGTAGTGAGGAATAAACTGCTGAATCACTGGGAGCAAGGAAGAAATAGAGAGTCGAGAGGCTCTGGAAAAAAAATAAAATGGCTGCTGTAATTCAATTAAAATCACAGTAGGATTTGCTGTTGGAGATGGAACATCCGTCATCCCGGATCTCGTGGTGGCTGCTGCCTCGAGGGCTGCTCGAGTGAGTGTAGAGCTCCTGAAAACTGCTGGAGTGGCAGTTCTGCAGTGAGGAGAGTCCCCCTTTCCTCCCAGATCCCAGCACACCTCTGGAGTTTGGATTGCTGCTCCATCTTCAGGCACTGGCACTTTTTCATCGATTATCTGAACCAGGAGTTGTGGTTTATCCTGCAGACTGGAAAAGGAACACCCTATGGGAATGTTGCTTGGGGGCTGCAAATCAGTTGGGTTTTCCAATTCCCCGTGCCAGATTCCAGTTTTTCCTTTAATTATTTGAATTATTTAATAATTTCAGTTATTTAAGTGTGTGCTCGTGAGGGGCTGAGTGGTGAGGGAACTTAAATATCCTCTATTTGTGTCATCAGTGATGACCACGGTGCAAATCCCAAAAAGCCTGAAACACCCCTAAAAAGCAGCTCTGTCCTCGAGTGGAGGAGACTAAAATCCAGGCATCTCAAACCTGATTTTTGTGAGATTAAACTTCACCGTTTTCCTTGGTTTTCAGAGCATTTCTTGCTGCAGGTGGGACGAGAGGAATGGCCGTGGCTCTGCCCGTTACTGAAATGGCTTCTTTGCCATCAAATCTCGTGTTAATCACTTGAAATGCCTCGAATGTGCCCTCAGCGATTTTTCAATAGCATCAATTAACATTTAGGAAATTAATTTCCGACTCCTGGAATATTAAACATTTACTTTACACGTGTAAATGGGGGGGGTACTGACTGTGCCTCTCTCGTGCCCCTGAACCCACATCCTCAGAAGGCAAAAAATGCTGCAGTTGGCAAACGTGAAGGTGTGTTCTGGTGCTGGAATTGTGGCACATGGAATTATTACTGCCAGCTTTGATACTGCACCAGTTATTGAGTTCTTTGCTCAGATTCAAGGCCGGGTTGGAGGGGTTTGGAGCAACCTGGGATACCCATGGGATGCGCCTTCATTGGGGCACACTTTGATTTTACGCCTCCTTTTAGAAGATTTGATACCTAGAAAGAAACAACTCAAACCAAAGTTCTTCAGGAAATCTGTAATGAGGATTAATCTTTGCTTTGCAGATTTATTTAGTTTAATCTTTGCTAGAACTGGTGTTGTCACCCTTTTTGTTATCAATAAAAGTGTCACAACTATGGTTCTGCAGAAAGGTGTCAGAGTGTGTGTGTCACTCCAGAAATGTTTCCCTGGTCTCTCTCTCTTTCTCCATGTTGGTCTTAGGTGCAGATTTGCATCCCTTGCCCCCCCTGGAAGTGTTTGGCAAATGGATGCATTTCAAAGGATCCATCTGCCGACTGAAGGAATGAGAAATGCTCCTTAGGGTCAATTTTGAAGTGGTTTTTTTTCTTTCTTTGAATTTTGAGTCTTAGTTTCTCAGGATCACAGTTGTCCTTAGTGAGAAGGAAAATAAGATCATTTTGTTTTGCTTAATTCATTCAAACTATCATTGCGTCTGTTTACACCATTTTAAGAACAATATCTTCATCTCCTTACTTGGAAATACATCTTTTGTTTGATTTCTCATATTACTCTTCTAAAATGCTTAAACTTCATATACCATGTTGCAAGTTCTGGTGTTTTGTGTTGAATTTGGCAGGGATCTGTGGAGGTGATGTAGTGCAACTGCCCTGCTCAAAGTTTTCTAGTAAAATGTTATTTTAAGCCTTATTGAGTGGCAGCTGTCCTCAATACACCATGTGGCACAAAGAAGGACTTGGAATATGACTCACTTTTTGTCTCCAGCCTGTAACTCCTTCTGCTCTTTTCTCATCACTTCAGCTCCCTTGCCACTTGGAAATCTTTTAGGAGTTATCACTTCAGTCTCACAGCCACTATTTTCATTCCTCTCGACACGAAACAACTCCTGCCCATCAATTCTCTCCTGTGTTCCTGTCCCTGTTGGCTCTGTATTTCCCTTTGTGCTCCTCACTCCTTACCAGCAGTGAGCGTGCAGAGCTGTGTGGTGCTTGTCCCTCGCTGTAATCCTTGTATTTCAAAGGCTTAACTGCCCAATATTGGAATTTCCTGAACGTGGAGCCACACAGCCAGTAAACTGCATTTCATGCACTGCTGAAGTTAATGGGAATTTGGATCAGCTTTGTGGTGCCCTGCTTCAAAGGAGTTCAAAGATCTCTTATTTCCTCATTTTCCTCTTAATCTTCGTTCCTCTCATTCCACAAGAATTATCACAATTCTACTGTGTCACCTGCTTTGATACAGGAGATCTTATCTTCAGCACAGGCCTTGAAGTCTTTTTTCTTCCATGGGAAGCAGACGGGGGAAAAAAACCCTGCTTTCATGCTGAACAGCTGTGTCCTGATTTTCTTTGTTTTTATTTAGGTTTTGCCACAGTCTGTTATCCCAGAATTAAATCACCTCATCAGAGGCTGATGATTAGAGCTACCTCTGGTTTTTCCCCCGCCTTTAAAATGTCACTAGAGCATCTCTTTCACTGTTTCTTGGGGACTTCTTTGGCAGCACTGAAGCTGCAGGAGGTTGGGCTTTGTTACTCCCCTGGAACTCAAGCCCCCATTATTGACAATCTCATATTGGTAATTCCTTTTGATACAGCTAGAACAATCTATTGTTCATCATTTCTTTCTGTGCATCAAGATCTTAAACTTTCTGATCTTTCATATTCAAGTACTCCACATGCCTTGGGTGTTCTCAGGACCATCTTGCTCCCATGTCAGTAGACGGGAGATTAAGAAGATTGATCAATTAGGAAGAAAATGTTCCCTGTGAAGGTGGTAAGGCCCTGGCACAGAGGAACAGTGGCTGCCCCATCCCTGGAAGTGTCCAAGGCCAGGTTGGATGGGGCTTGGGGCAACCTGGGATAGTGGAAGGTGTCCTTGCCCACAGCAGGAGTGGAATGGGCTGAGCTTTAAGGTCCTTTCCAACCCAAAATGTTGTGCAGGTGTTGTGCAGATGCTGTTCCCTGATTCCATGTGAACTCTGTTTCTAAGCCAGGTGTGAGTGGTTTATTTCAGAGGATCTCTGGCCGTATTTCTGCTCCGAGATGCGAACCTGGGCTCTCTCTTGGTGCTGCCCAGAGCCCCCAGCAGCTCGGGGTCACGAGGCAGCACCACCAGTGACCTCAGCCAGGAGCTGAGCTGCTCCTCTCTCAGTACAGAGTTCTCAGCTCTGGAAGCTGCTGTGGTTTTGGGCAGAGCAGCGGAGCTGGGCTGGGTCTGGTGCTGTGCTCTGTGTTTGTGCTGCCCAAGCTCATCCCCTGTGTCTGTCCCGCCCAACGTGGGGCTCGCTGGCTCTGGGCTTTGCACAGTGACTGTCCCAAGGAGCTCCTGACATCTTTGCTGGGTTTGCATCTCGTTGTCTTTGCTGGTTGTGCCCGTCTGGCTCTGGCCAGGGACCTGCACTTGCAGGCTTGGGTTTGCTTTTTATCTTTTGAGACCTTTTTCCCCGCCCTTACACCCCGTGTTTACCATCTGCGTTTTAGAGATACATTTCAAGTTCTTTTTATAACCCTTTGTACTGTATTTTCAACTTGGTTAATTGCACTAGAGTTCCCTGTCTGCAGTAACACAAAGTGCTCGCAGTCTTTTTTGTTCTGTTCCAGCCTGTAGCAGAAAAAATCGCCACTTTCCAGATGACTTTCATTTTCCTTCCTAAGCCATTTTCGTGTAATTCCGCATTCCGATGCGCCCTGGGCACTAAAGCTCTTTATGCCGTGGTGTATTTTTAACTAATGATGTGTCACTGTACCAGCTTGGATTTTCTTGTATCTATTCTGTAAACAACTAAAGTTCCTTTAGAGGGGGAGGAGGAGGAGGAGGAGGAGAAACGGTGCCAGCGAGTTGCAAGTCGTGTTCGTCTTCATGCGAGCAAAAGAGATCAGACTGGCCTAGGACCAAATTAATTAAATGTTCCATTTAGTGGAAGATGTCAGTTAGGAATAGATAATTCTCCCCATCTGAAGCGCTTGACTGGTGGAGGAGAACGGCTCTGTGCGAGCAGAGCGGCCTCTGAATGTTACACAAATGTCAGAGCAGCAGGGAAAGTTCTAAGGCTGAGCCTTTGCTGGGGAATGTTATCTCCTGGCAGGGTTTTCAGCTCCCACTTTTCCATGGAGAGTGCTTGGGGATTACAGGAACCAGAAGGAGCAGAGCGTCCTGGCATCAAAGGGAGGAGTTATTCCTGGGAGTGGATTGCAGTGCTGAGAGGAATGGGAGGATGGGGGGGTTTGGAGGATGATGTGGACAGAGTAGCTCTTACTTTTCTGTTTAATGAACTGTTGATTTGGATGTACAATGAGAAGAGAAATTTGAGGAAGGAGTTAAGAAAGGGCCTTGGTCAAATTAAAGCAATGTATTGACAAGAAGGATTTTTTTATTCTTAGCCAAGTGTGTGTGGGAGGAGGCTGCACTGCTCTCCTATCTGTAATTTTCTGTCATAATTGAATATAGCTGTGGCTTCTGAAACTTTATATATCTATAAAATCAGTTACCTGGAATATGTCTTTTTTAGTTGCAGTGCTGTAATCTCACATACTGCGGAGCAGGTAACGTTAATAACCATTTACTGATGTAATACTGCCCTCTGCTTAAAGAATGCCAAACTTCATTGCACAGTTGTGCTCTTAACCCAAAACACACCTGAGCAAAAATGTGTGGTTTTAGCCAGGATTCTGGAGCATTTGGGCCTGGAAGGTCAGATCCCTGGTGTGGTTGTGGGATGCAAAATGTGAGCACTCACTGGATCAACTCTCTTGCAAGTGGATCATTTTACCCATCTGGTGGTGTTGGATTCTCATTAGGGCTATAAAAATAATGTGAGTTTGTTATTCTGCTCCAAAATGTTTATATAATAATTTTAGCTTATTATTAGAGTCTTGAATAGAGGTTGTTAGGTAAAAGAGTTCAGCTAATTTGGATATCCATAAAAATCAAAATGAGTCATTTTGATTAATCTGCTTGAAATAAATGCCTGAAAGGTGAAA
This sequence comes from Ptilonorhynchus violaceus, assembly GCA_013397565.1. Taxonomy (NCBI): domain Eukaryota; kingdom Metazoa; phylum Chordata; class Aves; order Passeriformes; family Ptilonorhynchidae; genus Ptilonorhynchus; species Ptilonorhynchus violaceus. The sequence continues at coordinate 403,201 of VZRJ01001055.1, read as the reverse complement.
AATGATTTGCTTGTCATGTGAAGTGACTCTGTGCACTTCATCCTGCCACGGCACATCAGACATGGTTTTGCTCCTAGCCCCTGTGAGCATATTTCACGTGGGACAGCAATATCTTAAATTACTCTTTCCAGAGAGGATGCAGAGAAGCAGTTCCCATTTCACTTGACTTCTTTATCAGTTTATGGTCCACTTCACAGACAAAAGCTGTTTTACACTGATCTGGGTTATCCACACAGCACTGCTTTTTTGTGTCAATATTTGTGCTGAGATTTAACTGTGCAAACCTGAGCCAGCTCCAGTACTTTGGCCCAGGATTTGACCAACCCGATGAGGGGTACCTGGTGCCCTCCGTGAGGCTCTTGGCACCTGGAGCAGCCAAAACTTGACAGAACACATGGGAGATACCTCAAGGAGGTTATAAATGCAGAGAGAGGGGTTGGTACAGAATCTCCACAGCACTCAGATGTCTGGCAGGGGTTGTTTTTTTCCCCCAACGTGAGTGAGAGATATCAGAGGCACAAATGTCATCACCAGTTTTGGGGTTTTTTTCTCCCAGTTCACCACTTCACTCTCGGCTCTCTGGATGGAGCCTCAGCTTGTGAGCACTGGGGCATGTCTCAGCCTCAACCAAGGAATTGAACCATCTGGGCTGGGAGAGATTAAAATATTAACAAGAGAATCATCAAGATGTTGAGTCTCTGACAGCTGCCTCATGCCAGGGTATCACCTCCTGCCGCACAGGGGAAGGGGCTGCTCTGTGCTGGAGGGGAGATTTAAATTGGATATCAGGAAGAAATCCTTCCCTGTGAGGGTGGGGAGGCCCTGGCACAGGTTGCCCAGAGAAGCTGTGGCTGCCCCATCCCTGGAAGTGTCCAAGGCCAGGTTGGATGGGGCTTGGAGCAGCCTGGGATAGTGGAAGGTGTCCCTGCCGAACTCGGAATTCTTTTCTCAAAGTCTGGAGTTGGTAACACAAAGTGACAGAGATAAAACTCAGCGTTTTATATAAATATTAGATGGGATCTGTTCTGCTCCATCACGGAAATCTGTTTGGCATTCTGGTACACAGGAACTAATTGGGTCCGTAGCGAGTGCATAAATTAGGGCTGCCTTATGCAGCACCACTAATTTATGCACATCGAGGTTTGAAAATGTTCTAGACATCTTGAGAGGAGTTGTGTGGTTTTGCTAAGTTAAAAAATGGCAGAAAATGTACATGTGTAGGAATCCTCTTCCCAAAGCATTCACAATAAATTGTACTATAAGTCAAATACTGAGAAATGTGTGAGGTATTTAAGGTCAAGCGTGTTTAAAGCTCCCATCTATCAGACCTGACCAGATAATTCGCAATTTGTAATTATTGGGCTAATTGAGCATGATTTCCTTATAATAGGATGTGTGAGGATTAATATCTTATATTTTCAAAAGGAGTTGGTGAACATTTGTCTCCATAAAGAGACAAAGGAGTCTGAGACATGAAAAGGTGCATGGGCATGTGTGACACCCTATTCTTTGGAATCTGGAAAGGATAACATGGAATTTAAGTGTATGAGGAGGACTGGACAGTTGATGGAGACTGGACCCAAAGGGTTGTTTCTATCTTTATTTCCATTTAAGTGATAGGAACCAAGGAAGATGCACAGACTGCCAAGTTTTCAGTCTCAGTGGGATTCACTTGGGGTGTCCCAGCCGTGTTTGAAGCACTTTTCCTGCCTGGAAGCAGCGTTGTACATGGATTTGGAGCTTCCACACCGAGTTTCAGTGATTACCTCCAAGGCATGCTGCTCTCTACACTGCTTTTAACTGGAGTTAAATACTTCCATCATCTATGGAGCTCTCTTTTTTCCACCAAGATGATTTAGCCTTACAAAGGTGTTCTCAATATATAATAATAGCGTGTCTAAAAGATACCCTCTAATTAAAACAAAGGAGCTTGAGAGGAACGAAATAAATGCAGCTCTGAAATGAGTAAGTGCTCACAAGGTTTCCATTTAATCAATAGCGGTGTCGGCGGTGATTGCAGGAACTTCAGCGCGCCGTTTTAATCAGGGCTGTTTTTCCTGGCACGGGGGCGGAAAAAATACACTGATTAATTAATTTCTATTCCTGGAAGGAGCCAGCCTCCCGGCAGAGCTCACCTGGGCAGCGTGGTGACAGGGCAGTGTGTGCTGAGAATGGAAGAGCTCCCCGAGCTGATGCCGGCAGAACCCGGGGCCAATTAATGAGTCCGAAGGAACAAGTGGCTGAAGCGGAGTGCTGGGAGAACCTGGTGCTGCTTTTGATGTCGTGGCTTTATTGAACTTTTTTTTTTTTTTTTTTTGCCTGGCTGGGAGCTATTTTACGACTTTGGAGAGGAGTAGGTTTGATGTTGGGGCTGTTTTAGACTAAAGAGCTGTGCTGGTTGATTTGCATGCCAGGCTGGCTCCCGCAGCCCGTCCTTGCTCAGCAGGCAGGATCCTGCTTTGCTGTGCCCACAGGGATGCAGCCTGTCCCGGATGAGATGGGAAAGGTAACCAGCTTCCTTCTAGGAGGTAGTGGTGTACTAGTTGCATATAATTACAAATGTTAACAAGGGCATTATTGTGCTAATTATTATGCCTAATTATGAGGGGGAAAAAAAAAAAAAGAGAAAATTTCATGGCCACTTTCTGCTAGACAGAACTTAGAAGCTTTCCAGAGACTAAATACATTAATTAATCCACTGTGCTTGTTTAAATATAAGAATATACTAAAATATTTTCTGTTTCAGGGGAGAAAAAGGACAAATAAGAGTAAGTGACCTTTCTAGAGAAGCAACCTATTTAAACAAGTAAAACTAAATAGATACAATCATAGAAATATTGTTTTTAGTGATGCATTTGATGAAGCAGCTGCGGGAGAACAGGATATAAACTGGAATGTGGGGAAGAAGAATGAAGAGGGGGGCAAGAGGAGACAGAATTATTTTGTATTGACTTTGGTGGCAAAAGTGGCTTATTGTGAAACCCTTGGGCATAGAAGGGTGAGGTGGGAAGGACTCAGAAACTGCTCTGTGCCACTTGGAATATCCCATGGAAAAGTTCCTCTGGCACTTGGTGTTGAGAGGTGGCCAATTCCAGAGTGTCAGGGCTAGAAACACTTCAGCAGGAATTGGGATGAGGGGGATGATACACATGGAACATCCCCCCAGGATCAGCCTGGGGTCTGTGTGGTGCTAAAATCTGCTAAGAACCTCTGGAGTCTGATCCCAGTTTTTCACACTGCTCGAACTCCATGGGAGTGAGTGGACTGACACGAAGTCCCATTGCTGAAGTGCACATGTCCGAGAGCTGATTGGCTTCTAAAATCACCCTGAACAGTTCAGGGCTTTATTGGAGCCAATGAAACGGTGCTGACGTTCTGTGCCGCCGCTTTATGCGCCGAGGATTTGGGGCGGTGCGGGAACGGAGGCGGCCGTGGTTTCCAAACTGCTTCTGTGGGACAGTGGCAATTTGCTGTTTGTTCATTAAAATCCAGGGATGGATGGCATGATCCACTGAGAATGATAGGAACTGTTAAGAACTTCCAGCTGGGATGTGGTTATTACAAACTGTAACTCAGCTTCCTTTTATTGCTGCTCCGGATGTCACCGGGTTCACAACTTTATCACGCCGTGAATCAAGTTTGATTTTAAGGGGATGAGAACTCCTTCATTTCTTTTTCTCCAAGTTTATTTGCACGAGAGGGTAAGAATTCCAGCCCATCCTATTTCGAGTTAGAACAGTTGGATCATTTATTTGATGGGAACTTTGAGTGGTGCCATTTGGGTAAGAACAATTTGGACTTTGAGAAGTGTCACTGAGCAGTTCAGAGAGCTACTTTGGGTAGAACTTCACCCATTTCCACCCTTCCAGGCCTCCCACAATTGCTTGTTTCTGAGAGATCACTGCTGTGTATTGCAGGGAAATCATAGAGTCAAGAAGATCTTGTGCACCAACCATCTCCAAAGCTGAGCACTCCAATCAGTTCACTCAAATATTCATTAGGAGAGCAAACCCCTGCTGATTGTAATGAGAATTTTGTCTGCTTAAAGCTTTTGTGACTCGGTCTCGAGTGGTGCTTTAGACTTCTTAAGAGTCGTTCAGAATCTTGGCTTTAAGATAATCTTTCCTAAAAATAACGCAAATTGCTCTGAAAACCTCGTTCCAAAATGGTGGTGTTTTTCCAGCGGGTCGAATGGACTTTGGACCAAGATGTGAAACTTTATTTTCTAAGGGTCTTTTTAGGATAAATGTTATTTTTGTGTGCTTGCAGCTGTACTGCAAATCAGAAGCACAACCAGTCTTTGAATCATGCAGGGTTAATTAGTACAGCCATGTTATGACTCAATTAATTGGATCATCTGAAAATTTACCCTTTTTTTTTGAAAGCCATTCCAAAAAAAGTGCAGTTTGCAGAATATTTAATTCGGTCTGGAGGCAAAACGTTCCACAGAGAAAGGGAGGCTGCACTGAGCACTTTATTCTTTGACAGTCTAAGAAATGCTGTCACTTAAAAGGCCCAGAAGCTGCCAAGAAAAGTTTGTGGAATCTCCAGTCTCACTTTTTTTGTATCAGAAAAAGGCTTTGAATAAACCTTAACTTTTTTTGACAGTGAAATTTTTGTGACTGTGAAATTTTCTGGGAGTTCTCCTGGAGTGAATCTCCCCGTCGGGGGTGTCGTGGCTAAAGCAACGCGTCCCCCAAGGGATGGGTGAGCACCAGGGGAAAAGACCAAATGCTAATGATGCAAATGATAATTAGAGCTAATTAGAGAGTGGGAGCGCAGATGGAGGAAGCAAGGGAAGCTAAAAAATTTGGGGTTTGTGTATAGATCATAATCCCAACAAAGTTAAAGGTCTGGGAGGGGCAGGAGTGACCCCTGGGGCTCCCAGCCATATCTGTGGCACTGCGGGGGAGCGTTTGTAAAAATAATAATAATTAATGTAATTCTGCTGTTTGGGATAGGAGCATGGGAGTGGGGGTAATAAAATTCTTACCTATGAAATATGTTTTACCTACTGGGAGATAGTTTTGGGCTCCTCAGGACTGGATATTTGCCCTGACTGATAATTTTGGGCTGTGTTCACGGGCTGGAGTCTTGCTGAAAGAAGCAAAATTTCCAACTGGCCTCATTTTTAATATTTGCTTTGGTTTTAAAGTTGAAATAGGACATTTTTAGCCACGTTGAGTTTTATTTTGGCTTTGGAAAGCTCAGTGACTGCTAAAAACTTGTGGCATTAAGGGCCTGAAATGTTTCTTTACTAATGTGTTTTAAGACTAATGCCTGGAAATGTCTGTAATTCCCTGATAAGTTTCAAGGCCAATGAAGGTATTTTAAAAAAACTAAAAAAAAAAAAAAAAAAGGGAAAGCAGTGTCCTTTACTTGTATAACGCAGAATCTGTGTCAATTAAAAAATGGCAGCTTCTGGAATAAGAACGACATTGCCAAGAATTTTTATAACTTACTGTATTTGCAAGGGCTCGGAAGGCATTTGTGTAAAAAAGATGAGCTGCACATGAAAGCTTTCTGGGAAACGTGAGGCTTTTACATTCTATTAAATACCTTTTAGGAGGGATGAGTGCCTTGAAATGTTTGTCCTCTCAGTGCTTGAAAGGCTCAGCACGTGCCATGAGTTGCTGTGTTTTATGTGATTTGTGTGTGTGCATCCCTGTCCCTGCTTTTCCTGAAATTATGTCTATTTGTGTCCATAAATCACCGCTGCACTCGTGCTCTAATGAACAAGAAACTTCGTGCAGCGCTCCTTGAGTTAGAAAATCCTCTTTTTAGTCAATTATCTTGGCAACTGCTTTATGGGTGGGTTTTTTTTGTTGTTGTTTCTTTATTAGTTACAGAAATGCATTTTAAATGGCTTGAGAATAAAATATTAATCTGTTTTCTTTCAAACCTGCAGCCCTCGAGTCTGGTGCAGCCAAACGTTCATTAGAAATAATTTGGATATAAATGGGATTGTACCAGAATGCAGCTCAGAGCACTAATTACACGTAAAAGCTTTGGTTACACTCAACGTTGGAGCAGTTGTTAAAAACAGACCCTTGCCAATCACCAGCATTAGCAGGGATATTATTAAAGCACATTAAAGTTTATTTCAAGGAAGTTCTGACTTGGGGGGGTAAGACCCAGATGTGGAAACAGCAATGGAAAAGTTGGACTTGAGTGAAGAGCAGGGAAAAAAGCTTAATGTTGGACGGGACCTTTTTAGGAGGATTTGTTAAAAATGGGGCAAAAAGGACAAAACTCTTTTTTGGGATTGAGCATAGGTTCAGAGTTTTTTCTCTGTGTCATTTTATATGTGTATATTTTCTATTGTTTTTTCTCTATGTACATAGACTTTTGCTTGAATAGCACAGAATGTTTGTAATCCTGCATGTTAAGAGGTGAGGAGCAGAAATAATCCAGGTTTTTTGTGTGTGTATGTACACACAGACTAAACCCTGAACCATCCAAAGTAGTTTATTGACACAGCTGGGAAAAGCCAATAAACAGTTTAAGTTTTGTGCCTATTTAGCAAAAAATCTGAGTCACTCACTGGAAATACTTCATAACAATGTGGAAATAGAGATTGTCACTCCCATCAGTGCTTCCGGTCTCGTTCCAGCACCCTTCAATGTGCATTTTTCTTATTTAAAGTTACTTTCTTAAATTGAAAATAAAGCCACTTGCCCCCTATTTATCGCCATTCCAGACCAGGCAAATCTTAATCCCGTATTTTGGTATTTATGGCCTTTATTTTGGCGAGTAGCAGGGTCGTATTCCCAAAAGAATCTGCTGCAAAGGATATTTGGAGGAGCCTTTGTTCTTTTATCTTGGTGGATAAAAGTTCAGCGTGGAGAGAACGCAGCCCCCATGAAGCTGAGTCTGAACTCTGAATCCAGGGATGCATTTTCACAGGGAGGTAAAATCTGTATAAATAAGCACTAATTACCCCTCTGACAGGCAGCAACCCCCAAGTCTGTATCCATTTAGGATGCCAGGCTTTTCTGTAAGCTGTTTTTCTTGAATAATCCATTTTACGCATTTATTAACCTATAAATACATTTTTATAAATCTCGATGACATTTGGGTATTTTATTAACCACAATAAATGCCAGTGAAAATTGAATTAAGAAAGCTTGTAATGTGCTTTACTACCAGTTTGAAAATTTTGCTGAGCTGTAAATGGTCCTGCTTTATATCGGGGATAAATCTGTTTGAAGACTACAGGAATAATTCTTTTTCTTTGTTGCCAGAGGCCCTGACCTTTAGGTTGATGGGTGGTTTTTAACAGCTTCACCTCTGTCTTATTCTCTTTGATTGTGTAATAATTTGATTATCTGCCTTGAGCAGTGTCCCAGTCCCAGCAGGAGTAAAACCCTTTAGGTGAAGGTACAAAACACCTCAGAGTGCTGAGGGGGAGCTTGGAGGGTGTTGGACAAAGCTGGAGCCACCATGATCCCACAAACACCTTGCAAAACACATCCACGAGTTTTTCCTTGTATTTGTCCTGCTCTTACAATCACAATCTCAAAACAGCTACTAATTTACCCCAAAATGTGTGGGGGGAAAACAATGTCTGATCCCACAAGCTGAGTTTCTTCCAGATGAGAACCTTCCCCTTCATTTGCAGAGTAAAGTTGATAATTCAACTAATTTGTAGTGGATGCACCAAATTTTTTTCTGGTTGGCTCTGTGGTTGTTGAAGATGCTGCTCTAGAAGTTCATCCTTTCCTATTTATCCTCCTTTTTTTACATCTCCTGTCCAACTCTGAGCTTGTACTATTTGTTTACATGACCCACACGCTTTTGGCTGCCAGGGATGAAGTTCCCTTCCTTAAATAAGTGTATTTTTATTCCAGATATTTGTATATGAGAAAGGCAAAGCTGGATTTGACGCAGTGTGGCTTTTCTTGTGAACCCAATTAATTTTTTCTCAGTTAATGAAGTACAATAACTTTCATTAGTTCAGAAAACCACTTCATTTTTAGGGTAGCTAATCCAGTGCTTGAGTTGAAGTTAAAAATGATGGAGCCTCTTTCTGTGTAAAGACACTGATTGAACTAATTCTGGATTAACATTTTAGTTCCATGATCATTCCTTGGGCAAAACATCTTCCTCTGGCTCAGGTGAAGTTGAGGAGCTCTGTGGAGCTGAGAGCAGAACTGGGTGTGAGTTACAAAGGTGCTCTCCAGGGGTTCAGGGGTGGTCTTCTGTTGTTCCTCCTGGTTCCAGAGAAATATAAAGATATAAAAATGTCTGTATTTATTTATTTATTTGCTTGTTTTTCTGGGTCTCTGGAGTACAGAAAGGCCACGCCCTTTGTTCATATTGACTTAAAGGTCTCACCTGAGCAGCCACTGCCCACCTCATCCTTTATAAATCATTCCTTACCTGTTATTTCCCATGGATGGGAAAGAAATAAAGCTTTTAACAGTGGGATCAGTGGCAGTGAACATCCTGGGAGAGGGAGGTGTTCAGGGCTCCACTGGACTGTTTGGGTGTTGTTTGGGAATTGTGCCTGTAGTTTATTTGCATTAAATAATTGCAGTTTCTCTGCAATTTATTGAGCTGGAAGGTGGGACAAGGGGTGGAAATAACTTCTTGCTTTATATTAGAGCAGAATTTAACCCTTGCACGAGTGGCCCTGGCAATTGGGGAAGTAGGAGATGGTGAAGGCAGGCATGATTTGACCCATAAAATAGGTCATGTGACATTTTGATGTGTATGCAGAGCAATCTGCTGGAGAGGGGTTCTGTGTGGAGATCAGCTTGGAATAAAGACCCCATTTAGAATTCCCAGAGCTCTCAATGCTGGTGCCTTTCTCTGAGCAACTTCCCCACTTATTTAGGGCATTTGGAAAACCAGAAAATGTAAATTCTCTTTCAACCCATTTCATACAGGCACGGCAGCTACAGGTCAGCTTTGGGACTGTTTTGCTTGTTCAAAGAACCTGGGTTCTCTTTTTAAAGGTACAAACAATAAGGGATGGCAGCAAAGGGCCCGGGTGTGTTTGCCGTGTGCTTCATTTCTGGGCGAGGAGGAGGCTGGCTGGAGACAGACACATCTGTCATCTCGGTTCCTGGTGAGCACACATGAACTTCTTAGCCTAAAACGTGGTTTATCTTGTCTTATTTTATGAGTCTCCTCAGAAGTGTTGTAGGTGTGATAAGCTTATTTTGGTTGAAGCACTTACGCTTCGCAGCAGAGCAGTTCAGCAAAGAAATCGCCCTCGTTCCTGGCAGAACGTGGCACGTCCATCATTCAGCATTACTGTGAGTAATGCCCTCCATGATTTAAAATGCTTTTATGGGCACATTTATCTCGAAGAAAGAGCAGGCATTGACCACTTGCATACTGCATTGCCCCAGAAACCAAACAACAGCTGAATGTTCTTGTCATACTCTCAGTTTTATTGTTTATTTGGTTTTTTTTAGAGGAATGGCTGGCAAGGCCTGCCTGCCGTTTCCCATTCCTTTTGTCTTTCTCCCGACGCTGGTGTTGGGAACGCTCACCAGCCTCATTTTGCTGAGCAGCAGCAGCAGCTTCTCTTTAGAGCATTTCCATGTTCCAGGATTTATTCAAAGGGAAAATAGAGCAGAGACAGCGTGAGTAAAGTTTGCTTTATGGCTGCACGTGCTGGCCTTGAAATGAGATTGCTCTGGAGGTTTTTATATAGTTTTTTGACTCTGAACCAAGTACCCTTTATAGTAGAAATCCCAAGCACCTAACTTGGCTGGAGCCTTGCAGGAGGGAAATCCTCTAAGTGCTGCTGCAGGGCGGTGTTCAGCAGCGTGGTATTTTCAGTAGGAGATGTAAAGGGCTTAAGGCAAAAAAACAAGCTCAAATTGAAGGTCAGAACAACTGAAATGGAAGTACTTTGGGTGTGATAATCTACAATGGTATTTTATGAACTGTAGCTTTGTATCCCTGGGTCACTGTTTCCTACCATTGATCACTGTAATCCTAAATAATTTCTTTTCTGCAAAGTGTGCTGCTCCTCTGGACTCCCTGCTCCTGGGAGAGAGATGGGAGGGAGGGATGCAGGAGCATCCCACCTCTCTGTGAGGGCAGGGATCCCACCATACCTGTGCCCAGGTGCCCACACCAGCTGAGCTCATAAAACACCTCAGCTCCCATCAGATACTTGAAATACTTCAAACCAAAAAATGCTTTGGGGCTAATCCAAACTCCTTCGGTTGGAAATAATTGCTTTCCTGGTAGTTTTTGTAACGTTCATCATGCTCTTATTCTATCTTCTTTCTCACTCCCCCGGCCTGTAATTATGTTTTGAAACAGAAAATTTGTACCAAGACGAGTACAAGTGTACAGCTGTTCCTTTAGTCCTGAAATCTGTGGAGCAGCATTGATGGAGCTGCTGGCCCAGGGAGTGCTGGGCCCAGTGCAGACTGGTTCAGCCCCCATCTCCTTTGTGTGTTTGCAGCAGCGTGGCTGAAAGCGGCAGGAAATGGTGACACATTCCAGCAGCCACTCAGGGTTTGCAGAAATTATTGACTTAAAGCACGGGAGATCCGTGGATGCTTTACAGCTGACTGTGCTGGATTTGATGTATGTGCAGTGCTTCACATTCCTCTCTGTACATCACTTGGTGGGTAACAGGTTGCCCAGAGAAGCCGTGGTTGCCCTGGAAGTGTCCAAGGCCACGTTGGATGGGGCTTGGAGCACCCTGGGATAGTGGAAGTGTCCAGATAGTGGAAGAAGCAGCCTCCCTTCCAATGTCATTAAAGTCCAACTGGAAGTAATGAAAGCAATGAATTTCTCCTACCTTACACTCTGTTCCCTCTTGTAGCTTGAAGGAGCCACAAGCTGCTTGAAGTCAAAGATAACACAGGGTTTTGTTACTAATGAATTGTCTGTTTTGATTTGAAACACCCTTGCCCTTCTCATCTGAAATCAGCTGCTTAATATTATTTTTAGTATTCAGTTTGTACTGACCAGGGTGCTCTATCTAATGTATAATTGAAGTATTTGAACATTCTACTGGTTGCTGAGCCTTTGTAACATGGTAGTTTAACATCCTCATGCTGTTCTGCTTCCTAACCTGGCCAGCTGCCCCTTATTTACAATGGAAAAATTAATCTTTTCTTTACAATTAATAGATCTCATTAGAAAAAAAAATGTGAAAAATTCTGGCGAAAGAGAGAACCTCGAGAGTCAGCTCTTGGATTAATGTTTCTATTTCAGTTTGAAACTGGGCTCCTGTCACACAGTTCTGAAGCCCTGAGTAGCTCGGGAGGCACCGTGGGGATGGGGATGTCTGAGCTCAGGAGGAGTTTCACTGCTGGCCTGGGTGGTTGAAGTTTGGATGGTTCCTCCTCTCTCTGCTGCCTTGTAAAAGTCAACTAAATGGCAAATCCCAGAGGGATCTGGAGCATCGATTCCCTCAAAAGATGCTGTGGTTGGACTCTGGCATTTACTTCGCTAATGAAGGATGAGAGTCCACCCGGAAATCTCTGAGTCACCAAGGCTGTGCTTGGGCTCGGTTTGAAGTTGTAGAAATGCAGATGGTTCATTAAACCACCCCATTTTCCCTTTGTCTGGAATAGCTGTGCTGCCCAGCCAGGCTTGTGGAACGGCTCTGGAGCTGTTCTCATCCCACCCATCTCCAGAGGACACCAGAACTTTCTCCGCCTGCCTCTGTCAGAGCTCCCAGGAAATCACCGGTTTCTTCACTGCTTTTTTATAAAGTAAGGGCTGATGAAATCACACTTATGGGTAGATTTCACAGGAATGGAGCCTACAAATGGATCATTGCATGTTTTATCCCAATGGCTAAATTATGAGCTGTGAAAAAAAAAGAAACCTTTAGTATAATGCAGAGTGAAGCTGGAAATCTTGGTGGAGAGACTATTCCCAAAGGCTTGTAATGACAGGACACACGGAATGGCTCCCAGCTGAAAGGGAGCAGGTTTAGATGGGATATTGGGATGAAATCCTTCCCTGTGAGGATGGGGAGGCCCTGGCACAGGCTGCCCAGAGAAGCTGTGGCTGCCCCATCCCTGGAAGTGTCCAAGACCAGGCTGGACGGGGCTTGGAGCAGCCTGGGATAGTGGAAGGTGTCCCTGCCCATGGCAGGGGTGGGACTGGATGAGCTTTAAGGTCCCTTCCAACCCAAACTATTCTGGGATTCTTCGGTATTCCATTCTAGGATTCTGGATGCTTAGTGTGGGGTATGACCAGGTATTTGTTTTTTCATAAACAAACCATAAACTCCCTTTATCTTCCCATCTCTTGCCTCCCCAGCGAGGCTCAGAGCGCACGTGGCCTCTGAAGCGGCGGTGGGGCACGTTCTGCTGAGCCTGTGATACTTCTGTGACGAGTTTAAAATGTTTGAGACATCAATTTGTCCTTTTAATGAAGGCAGAGCAAGATAAATAAGGCATGTATGCAGATGTCACTGGCACTTAGGCATGTGCATGTCAGCGTTGATAAGGAACTGAACTTGCAGGGCTGGGGCTGGGTTAGCGCCCATCTCGTCAGAGCAGCGAGGGGGGCTCGTTTGGCACAGCATCATCAATTTCTCTTAGGACAAGGGATGGTTTTTTTTGGCCTTCTTGAAGCAGGTTGGACTTGAGAATTTATCAAAATCGAAGTGCCCCTAGCCAAAAAAAAATGGAAGGCTTGTGTTTGTTCTGTGCGTGGCGCCTGCGCTCCGGATCAGGAGACGGGAGGGTTACACGAGCTGCAGGAATGCTTTGGGCTGAGGGAAAAATTGCTTTTTCTGCCTTTTTTTTTTAAGTGCATTATAATGAAATGGACTCTTGTTGCATTTGATCACAAAAGCGCTTCTTAACATGATACTCGGGAACATCATTTTCTTCTCTTGGGCAGCCATAGTTCACAGTTGCTTTGGCAGCTACATTCTATTTAATCTGTCAATTTTTCTCACATGCTGTAGCTGCTGGGAAAGAAATTGGAGCTGTTATAGTCTGTGCTTTGATATAGCTCGGGAAGCGCAAGGTGGGAGACAGCAAACCAAACACAGCACGCCAGTAATTCCTTGAAAATCGCTGATGTTCCAGCACGGCGATTCCCCATCCCGGGGAGCTGTCACCGTTCCCCCTGGAAGGAGATGGCATTGTTTATACCCCTCGTTTGCATTTCTTTTGGTGCTGCCTGTTAAATGCACTCTGCAGGGCTCGGGAGCCTTCTCCCAGTTGTTTGTTCCTAATGATTCTCTGCTCTCCCCACGTTCTGATTTTGAGCATCCTCCTCTGTGGAAGGTGTCCCGTGGGACTGGATGGGCTTTAAGGTCCCTTCCAACCCAAACCACTGTGGGGTTTGTCTGCGGTAACACAAATCAACCCCCTCTGTGTGTATGGCCTCAAATCCAACTTCCTGCATGGATCTTGGGGATATTCCTGATGTTTGGATTGAGCCCTTGCGGTATTTCCAAATAACAGCAAATTCTCCGTGGCAAGGAGCTGCCTCATTCCCTGATCCTGAAGGGATTCTATAAAACAGATGAGAATATCTCTTAACAGAATATTTATTTATTGGTCCCTTTCGCCAAAAAAACTCAGTGAACCAAAAATGATTCCTGTGTGGAAGTGTGAAGTGACTTCAGCAGGGAACTGTGATGGCCCCTCACGCCCATGTGGTTTCAAAAAGAAATACGCTTTTCAGATGGTGTTTTTGGAGTCCTGCGTATATTTTAAAGAAAATTCAATTATGGAATAATAGAGGAATAGCTATATATAAGAGAGGTAGTGTTTTATATTTTAGGAAACACTTGGTTGCTTTTTAGAATAATGAATAGAGATGCTTTCTCTTAAATACTCTTCAGCATTGTCATTTTTCTTATGCTTCCAAATCCAAATAAAAGTGACTTTTGCAACAACTCAGTGAAAACGCAGTAAAACCAAGGCAGCAGTAAATCTTGTGTGTACATTTTGCAGAACTGGTGCCAAATTCAGCATCTCTGGTGGAGCCTGATGCAATTTCCCTGAAGTTAATGGAATTACCCAGGTCAGAGTCTGACCCCTGCTCTCTCCCTGTGACCTCCTGCTTGTCTTTGTTCTGAAACTCCCCCCTGCTGTTTTCAGATGCTTCTTCACTTGTGTGAAACTGCTGTGTATTGAGGGATTTTTGGGTCTTGCTGCTGACCTTCACAACGTACTTCCATGCTGTACCTAAGTTTAGTGGTACGCTAATTTAATGCAAATTCTATTTTTAATTTGCGGTATTATTATCTGCTCGTATCATACTCCTCCTGTAGCACCTACAGGCAGGAATTACACCGGAGCAATTATCAGTAGGAATTCAGCTCTGCTCACACCACGGTGTTCCCAAATTATCAAGGCTGCTGCTCGGAACAAATGCAGAAATTGCTGCTTAATTGGCCCTTTTTGTAGGATGTTCTGAGTGTATTTTTAATAAAAAGGCACTAAACATCCCCACTGACTAGATAAGAACATGATCTACCTACTTGTTCTGTGTGAGTTGGAGGCTTTCCCCCCTTTAAAGTATTATACGGACACAAAGAAGGATCAAAATAACTTTGAGAGATTTACAAAGCTGGACAAATCAGAGATTTTGCCTGGGACTGTGTTTCAGTTGCAGCTCATTTTTGCCATAAAAACCAGTCTTTAATTAGATATTTCCTGTCGTTTTGGATAGTCCTCCTGTGCAGGCTCTGGTTGTGCTCAGGTTCTAGGCAAGGGTCATCCAGGGTTTCTCCAGCTGGGTTTGGAGTCTCTGAGACCTTTGCACTGGTTTTATCCTGCTGCTGTCATGTTTCAACATATTTCAGTTGTACCTGGTTTGGAGCGTGGAGAGCAGAGAGGGGAAAAGAGTGCACTGAGATCAGAGGGAAGGGGTGAGGCTGAAGGCTGGGCAGAGTCACATCCCACTGGATCTTCCCACGGTTCACCTCCCATCACCTCCGTGTGGGTCAGCAGGCGTGGGAGCCCGAGGCAGAGGAGCAGGGAATGCTGTTCCTGGTCAGGGCAGCTCCTGCGAGGAGCTCCGGCGCCTGTCAGGAGAGGCGGGCGCGCACAGGGGGGATCAGTCCTTGCGCTTGGATTTCACGAGTGCGCATCAAACCCCGATTATTCCAGCTCAGGGTGTGGAGCTGGGAAGGGCTCTGGTGGAGGCAGAGCCAGGAGCGCTCGCTGGGCCCCAGGTCTGGGTAGGAAGGGGCAGAGCGAGCACAGAAGCAAATCCAGTGTGTCCGAGCGGGGCTGCTGCGATGTCTCATCACCCTCAGGAGTTACTCGGCGTGACTGAGGAGATCCGAAGGGCTCTGCTCCTGCCCGCTGCTCCCTCGAAGCTTTTCCCTCCGAATCCACCAAGGTTTTTCCATGGGTGGTCGTAGGAGGACAGCACGAGGCTGCCTCCAGGGATCCCTGGATCTGCTGGGACCAGCTTGAGGTTTCCAGGGACCTCTGTGGAAGTGGAGCTCTGGTCCTTCCCATGCTTCGGCTTTGCACGGCGTGGATTAAAGGGATTAAAAGGAACTCTGGGATATGAGCTGTAGCTGTTGAAAGGGAAGTTTAAAGGTCCCAGTATGGAAATTTCGTGGTCCCAGTGTGAGATGTAATCCTCCTACTCTCACTCGTATTAAATTGTCGCCGGGCACGGATTGATCCCGGCTGGTGTGGGTTTAATCCTGGCATTTACATGGAGTTCTTTATGCTGTTTGTACCACTGTGTCCCCAGATCCTCACAGATTCCTCCATGGAATGCTGCTCATCATCTGGCATCATGGGAGCTTTGTGTGCATTCTCACTTCTAGCACCATATTAAAGGTCTATATATTTGGGAAATGCTGTCTCTTTTTCTTCTCTTAAGCCCTTTTTCTAAAGGGGAGAAGTGATAGCACAAGGCTGCAGGATAAAGGAACTGGTCCTGATGAAATGAATTTTAATTTGTGGTTCCCTGATAAGGATCTTGTGAAGAGCTACTGATACACTTCTGGTATAATATATGTAATACAAGCTCCAAGAAAGAACTCGTTTGATGCATATCCAGGCAGCCCTGTTATAATGCTCCAAGTCCCTGGATGTTCCAAATAAATAAATAACTAAAAATCCAAGATTAATACATGAACTGAAATGAATTCAGCACAGAAGGAGTTGCTGCACATCCCGGGCCTGCTCACTCCGTTCCAGCTGTGACATGGCTTCCCAGATGGCACAATTATCGTCCTAAAATATTGTGGAAAACTTCCATTTGTCATTTGGATTAGTGCAGCGAGCTTTCCCCAAACACAGGCAGAGAGCTCTGCCTCTCTGTGTTCTTCATGGCAGTAATTAGCAATAACTCACTTGGAATCAGAAAAACACTTCAGAGGAGCAGGGAACAAGCCAACTTCTTCCTTTCCCACCCCTGGAATCGCCGTCCTGCACGGCTGTATCTCAAATCTCTGACACAAACCCACAACTTTGCACCATTTTCTTTTTCTGATGAGTGTTTTCCGTTCTCCTAATTGGACTGTCAAGGATTTCAGATGGTGGGCATGTTTTCAACGTGCACTAGGCTGCAATATTTCCAGTAATGTCTTGAATATAATATGTAGGGTGATAAAAATAAGGCTGCTTATTCTTTTATCAGTCAGGAAGCTGCAGTAGATGATGTACCTTCTGTACAGACAGCATCAGGCCTCTTTTGTATGTTATTTATGGATTTATAGAAATGTCTAATCATGCTGAATTATAAATGATGTTCCAATCCTAAAACATAAAGCTGTTTTTATTTTTTGAGAGGAGAAAAAAAAAAGAAGTGCTGAGGGCAAAGAAAAAAAATATCCAGAAGTTTTATTAGTTGGTTTAGCAAATCTCTCTTTTTTTGTTTTTAGGACTTAATCTGTGCCAGCCTAAATGTGAGTAAAGAAAAGAAATCTGTAATAATGGAGCACTGAACGATAATCTGGCACGAGAAATTTGGGGTTTGCTTAAATTTGCTTGTTACCTGTTGAAAAAAATCAAGCTATTTTATTTTCGTTACATGATTATTGTTGCTCGATTATCATGTTCCCAATTAAAACATCTCCATATTGTGGGAGGTGATGCCTTAACCAGCAACGATGTGACACAAAACTGGGGGAGAAAATAGGATGTGAATTTAGGGACTCTCATTCAGAGAGATTCTGCCCTGCTGCTGGATGGAATCTGGTTTGCTTTCCTTCCGTTTTTTCAGGAAAACCAACTTGTTTCCCTGCAGCTACAGAAGGGGATGTCTGGATGATGGGTTTACTATCGGAGAAAGTAAATATAAATAAAATAAAGCACTTGTGACTAAAAGTAAAGCCACTTCAGTCACACCAATTGAGGAAACTGAGCTCCAGGAAGGGAATCACATCCTCCAAGAGAAGAGGAGAGAGGGCACAACTCTGCAGGGAAATTCCTGCCTCTGGAGCACGGGCGGGTAGGAGTCCAAGTGCTCTCAAGTACTGAGGAGAGAAGATTATGAAGCAGAAGCCTCTTGTCCAGATAGACACACTTGACATTTTGCTGAGTGAAATAGAGCTGGGAGGACAAAATAGCACCGACTGTGTCGAACTTATCCAGTCCTTAAATTTGATTTTGAGTCTGGCAAGAAACTGAAGCCTCTGAATGAGGTCGTTTTCTGTTCGTGGCGAGCCCAACAGCAGGTGGGGGAAGAAAAGGCCTCAAGCTATGCTTGAATATCTGGGATTGAGAATTTTTTGGCAGCGTTTTTCATTTAGAAAAATAAATTAATCGAAATGAAATTGCTTCCTCCCCCACCACACATTCTGGTTTTTATTGGGAAAAATATCTTTGTAGCGTATTAAAAAATGGCTGGAGCTGGTGAAGACCCCCAGAGACCTTCCAGCCCAACCCTGAGCAGAGCTGGGGCAGCCAGGGCAGGTTGCCCAGGGCTGTGTCCAGTTGGGATTTGAGCATCTCCAAGGATGGAGAAGCCATAACCTCTCTGGGCAAGCTGTTCCAGTGTTGTCCCAGCCTTGGTGAGGCTCCTTGCTGGATTTGATCCAATGTTTCCTTGTGTTTCTGGTACTGGGGAGCCCAGGCTGGGCACGGGGGATGAGACATCACAGAAACACCCTCCGTGCCATGGGGGTTTTTTGGGTTAATCGGTAGCAAAAACTGCATTAACGGAGTCAGAAGCATCTGAGCGAATGGCTGTTGTGGAACAGATGCCCTTCATTCACTCCCAGGAAGTTTCCTGGAGCAGGAGAGTGTCCCAGGAGAGACTGGGTTTATTTTGGGAGCAGGGGGTGTGTTGGCAGGAGTTGCCTTTCGGAACTGAGGCATTGACGGGAGAGGAAAATCGTTCCACATCCAGACTTATTTATATCCTGATTGTAGGAGGGTCAAAAAATCACACCCTTGCAAAGACATTTAGGTCAAATATGGTGATAGAATTTGTGAGGGCTTTTTTTTCCCCTTATCCACAAGGCCATCCTACATTCCTGTCATTCTTTTCTGGGTGGATTATTTTTTTTGTTGTTGGTGTGATACAACTTCATTCTCCCTGGAGGTGGTTCCATCTCAATCAATCCGTGGAGCTCACGGGAGGAGGAGGTTAAGTGCTGTGTGCCAGCTCATTCCTCTGTGTCCTGGGCAGATTTAGCTTTGGGGGGGGTCACCTCAGCACCCAGGGGGTTCCCTCAAGACTCGTGTCATGAACTGACCCCCTGCAACTGCCCCACACAGTTCTCAGCTGCCAGTGCCACGGTCAGGAACAATAAACACGGCTTTTCATCCCAGTAATGAGTTTCCTGCAGCAGAGTGAAACCTCCAGGGTTTCCTGTTATCAGCGGATAATCATATTCCGGCGGTGGTTCTTATCTTGCCCGATAAATGTCCCGAGGATGCGATTATCTCCTGATACCTCTCCAGCCCTCTCAGCTTTGTTGTTTGCTCACAGTGGAGGAAGCATTTGCAGCCCCCGAGGTTGATTTTATCCTGGCAGTGAAGGAATAAAGTGACCATTTACTGGTTGGGATCAGGCAGCTGCATCAAAGCCCCAAACACCTTAAAGCAGGTGCTGAAGGAAAGTGAATGGATTTAAAAGACTTCTCCTTCGACTTGTGTTTCTACAGCTCCCAGCGTGCAGGTGGAATTAAGCAGGCAAAGGCAGCAGGAATTTGGGAAGCAAACGGACTTTTTTGTATCCAAATGATCTTTGCTTCCTGTTGGAAACTTGGGTTAGTTCTTAATACCTGGATGACACCACTGGGCTTCCTGAATTGAAGGTGACAGTACAACGTTTTAACAACATTAAAAGTTGTGTACTTGAGTAATTAATTGTATTTCCAGATTATCTTTGAGAAAAATTATGTCTCACTAAGGTTGTGACTAATGGCAGTCTGTTAATGAATGACTCTCTGATGAGCAATATTTTTTTTTTTAAGATTAAAGAACTAAGTAAGCTCAGTTTAAGGGTGGATGCATGGCACAAAAATGCAGTGGTCAGCAGTGTGGAAATCTGGGGATATCTTGGGGAAGGTCAAAGTTATTTTTAGAGGAAAAGATACGAAAAGTTCTGAAATTTGTGCAGCAATTGGTGGTAAAAGTAACTGAAATGCAATGTATATTCAAGCATATACATGTATACAGGAAGAGAGTAGCACTGATGTGTTGATGCAATAAATGATTAATCCTTCTGAATAGCTATAAATATGCTAATACTGCAGGGCAGTGCATGGCATACTAAATTCTGTTTATTTTTACTGGGGACCTGCACTCCTTCTAGTGCAGGAAGCTTAGTTAAGGGACACTTACGTCTCTGTTTTGTGCACTGTATATCCATCTAAAGTGTGGAGAGGCAACATGAGGTTTAACCTACAGCATGTTTGAGATGTATTTGAACAACTGAAACATCTGAAATGTTGAAATTTCAACCACTTATCAGTTAAAGATCTTTCTTTGGAAGAAAAAAGTGCAGCAGTCATTTCGTTTTCCTCATTACACTAAATAGAAGTTTTATTCATTCCATAAGAAGCATTCTGTGCATGGCTTCAATACTTCCCTCGAAGCATCACCTTTTAAATGTTCTCTTTTCTGTTCTCAGCCTGAGGTTTGGTGTCCTGCTCTGCAGATGTAAAGGTGTAGCCACAGCTTTTGTCACGTTACCTGGAAAACGGGGGTTAACTCTTCTTTCCAACGTTTTTTTTGGGCTTCTCAGACCTTTTTGCTGAGGCAGCTCGTTCCCTGCTGAGTCTCAGATCTCTGATAAGCCCTGGCCCTCGGGGCTTCCTTGAAGGTCAGCCCACACGTGGAATTTGTTGTGCATGGGACCTGCCTGGCTATGGGGTAGGGAAAGTCACTGCCTCCTCTGGGGACCATCCCCAGGGATGGGAATTGCTGCTTTGGAGACTTCTGTGTCCCAGATAATATTATTGTGCTGCAAGAGGGGTGAACAGGTTTTTGGGATGTAGCAGGCAAAGGTATCCATGTGGTTTGGAAAGGAACTCCTGTGCTGGAGTTGGGAGCTGCGGAAGTAAAGCACAACCAGGAAATCTGACCCAATACAACAAAAAGTGAATTTTAGCTTGAAGATCCTCCAAACTGGGAGCCTTAATGACAAAAATAGTGACTGTCCATGTGATTGGGACTGGCAAGATCAAAGTCACCAGGCTTTGTCATGGATAAAAGAAGGTTCTGCTTGGTTAATGAAGCAGGGAGACCGAGGGATGATCTGCGGAGATAACACGGCCCCAGCACCAGCCCCAGCCCGTTTCCCTTTTGATGAAAGATCCAGCTTTGAAAGTGAGACGAGATTCTGTGCACATACAAAACAGGGTGAAGGAGTGCTGTTAAATCTACCCAGGTACTCGGTGTGTTAAAAAAAAAAAAAATAAGAAAGAAATCAATAGTTAGAGATGTCTCCCCTTTGGCAGACAGGGGTTCTTATTACCAGGCGTGCCGTGGATCAGACGTCAGCTGGGGCAGGGAGGGGGTGAAGAAGATGCTCTGCTGTCAGAGGAGACCTTGTGCTTTTAAGCTTCAATTCTATTATTGATTACAACAGCGCTGTAATAAATCAGGTACAAGTTTGCATTTAATTTTCAAAGCCTGCAGATTCCGTTTGTTCTACAACTTCTGAGTGACACAGATCTTTTAATGAACGTTGAAAGAATTGTTTCTTGGATAGTAACCAGTCATTCATAATTGTCCAAGGAATTCACTTGTGTTTGGAACATATCATGTGTTGGATTAATGGAAATTTCTCTGTTGTCAATGTGGTTTTTTTTTCCCCCTGGATTTCTTTTTGTTTGTTCTTGAGATGTAGAAAAACCAATTCAAAGTTTTATTAAGTGCTTATTTGTCATAATGGACACCTTATCCTGGTGTTGTTTTATAAACTGCAGGGATTTACGGAACAGTCAACCTGGATTTCCAAACTGTCTGGTTGAGAAGGCTTCTCTACTTGCATTTGACAGAAGAAAAAATGCCTGATTTTCTCCCTACCCCAGTGTGTATTGTGATGGATTGGGATTGTATCCATCTGTGCATTTTGATTGGAGTTATCAAGTGATCAAAAGCAACGTGTCCCCCCTGTCCTTTTCCCTGGGGAAAACAAAAACTTCTGAGGTGGTAAATTCTTGCAGGATACACGGATCCCACAGATCCTGTGGGATGGGTAACCTGCTCTTTGGATCCAGGGAGTCCAGCTGTGATGTGCTGTGGGACCAGTGACTATTCCAGGAGTAGGAGACACAATTCCAGTCGTGCAGGCTGGGAAGGGCTGCCCAGGGAGCTCCCAGCCACCCTCACTTTTGCTCAGACCTGTTGAGTGTTTAAATGGGAACACATTGGGAACGAAGCTCAGTGTTTAAATGAGATGTGCCTAAACATCCCAAGGGAGCTCTAATTGTTCTTCCAATTATTGCTTACCCTGAGAAGGACTTGTTACCTTTCACAACTGCAAAGAAATCATATTTTAATTTTTCATCACTACATTTCTTCATCAGGTTTCTCTGCTAGAGCAGGAGATACCACAAGGGTCTTCTGAGATAGCTGATAAAAGCTAAAGGATGGAGCTGGAACTTCAGATTCCCTTTCCTTGTGGAGCTGCTTGGCTCATGTGAAGCTGAATGTCCACCCTCTAATTAAATGCCATCTTTGCCCCAGCAGTGATTGCTTCTCCTGCACCTTGTTTGTCACTGAGAGAGTCTCACGCTCGGGAAGTGCCTGATGATGTGAGAGCAGAGCCTTTTTAATGAGTCCCACTTAACAGGGTGAAGCAGTTTGGGCTAGGCATGATTAAGTTTGTGATCAAGAGCTTGACTAAGAATTTTATAGTTGATGTTGATTAAGAATATTGGATGGTAATTAATGCATAACTCCTGTCTTTTACGTGTCTGGAGAGTCAAACCAGCTGAGAGCAGCGCTGGGAAGCAGTGGCACTGCCAACTCACAGGGAGCATTTACCAATTTATCCCACTCCTAAATTGCTTGTGGACAGCAGCAGGAGAGGTGTCTCCTGTTTAAGTCCATCTCTATTAATTATCACAGGGACCAGAAATCCCAGGAGGGTGAGGAGGCTCCAACGTCTCCGGGATTCAATTTATTTCTGAAATAAATATTATAATGCAACACTTCAACAACCTCCTCTCTTCAATTTCTAGGACTGGCAGAGCGAAAGTTTGCGCTCACAATGTATTTCTGGTCACTTCCAGTTGGCACTTGAGGTCTGCAGTGTAATTACACTTGAGTTCCTTCAGGGTCTTCATTTAATTTTAGAGAGAGCCTTGCTCCCTGTCCCTGGCTGTGGGTGAAAACAGCCCTTGGAGTGTAGAGGATTTGGATAAGGCATCTTTTGGGTTTTATTTTTGTCTAATCTTTTTTATTTAAAACATATCTCACTGCCAATAATATAGTGTTTTATTTCCACCACAGAAGTAGCAGGATCAGACCTGCAGTAACAGAGAACAGACAGACTTCAAGTGACTATTTGCCTAAATAGTGTAGATTTAAAATAACATAAATGAAGTGTTACTTGAAAAAGAACCAGATTTCCATTGTAAGAGAAATTCTGGTAGTCCAAATTCTCGTTTTTCAGCTAAATGAAACCAAATCTGAAGTGACTCTTAACAGAGTTCTCCACATGGCTGCAGAACCTTCATATTTTCTCATCCAGATAAATTAAAAATACAAAGCTTTATTATGTGTTGTGCTAAAGAGGAATGAAAACAATATTTTATGCAAATGTAAAGCTGACATAATTGAAATGAAATAACTACAGACATTAATTTTACCCTGTTTTAATTTCACAGAAATCACACTTATCAAAACCATACATTCTGAAACAATGAACCTCTTCTATCAAATTAAAAATTAACAGCTTTTACATGGCACTAAGTCACTGGATTTGGCTCCAACACAAGAGTTCATAGCTGAGGAGAGAAGAAAACACGTTTTTTATAATCAGAAGCTTGCAGGGGATTTTATGGAGAGGGGAATTAATCTGTAGTTGGGTTTTTATGGAGAGGGGAATTAATGCGTAGAGATGTGTTAAAGCACCCTGTGAGCACAGTCCCTGCTGGCTCAGTCCGTGTCCAAATATGTTGAGTTGAGTTGGACCAAGTGATCCCAAATCTCTTCTAGAATAAAACTGGAATGATGCAGTCATTGAATCCCGGAATGGTTTGGGTTGGAAGGGACCTGAAAGCCCAACTTGTTCCACCCCCCATGGGTGGGGACACCTCCCACTGGTCCAGGTGCCGGGATCATCCCTGTTGTTCATTCTGCAGCGCTTTGGCCAAGGAGGAGGGCGATGGTGTGCCAGCTGAGAGGGAAGCTCCATTCCCTGTGCCATGGCCACTCATTCCCAGCTGGATAGCGGGAGGATTGCGTGATGAGCGCTCAGGGCTCACCCTCTCTCCAGGGAGCCCAAATCTGTCTCCTCGGTACCCAGCAGGGCAGTGATGGGGAGGAGAGAGACGAGCAGTGAGAGGTGGAAGTGAAGCCGTGCCCTGGCTGTTCCTGTGGGGCAGGGACGTGGGGTTATTCCCACACGGCTCTTGCGAGGCACAGCCCGGCTCTCCCGGCACGCAGCGCCCTGCCCGTGGCCCTGGCTCCGCGGTGCTGCCTGCGCCCTGCCGCTGTCCCCGGGACGTTACAGCGGCGTGACAATTGATGTGGCATCTTCAATGTATAAAGAGTTCTGGACACGAATCCAAGGAGAATTCTCCTGAGACTGCTCCGGGTCTGACTTTGGCTGTTGGCAGAAGAGACATCCTTAGCGTGACTCGTGTCGTGCTGGGCTTGGCGTGACTCGTGTGGGAAGGCAGGGAGGGATGCGTGACGAGGGCCTGGAGTGACAGGACACAGGGATGGCTTCCCACTCACAGAGGGCAGGGTTGGATGGGATATTGGGAAGAAATTCCTCCCTGGGAGGGTGGTGAGGCCCTGGCAGAGAAGCTGTGGCTGCCCCATCCCTGGAAGTGTCCAAGGCCAGGTTGGACAGGGCTTGGAGCAGCCTGGGATAGTGGAAGGTGTCCCTGCCCATGGCAGGGGCTGGAATGGGATCATCTTCATGGCCCCTTCCAACACAAACCATTCTGTGATGAATCGTTGTTTAGTCCCAGACAAGGTAAAAGTCCAAGTGCCCTTGAGTTCTCCACTGGTGAGGTTAAGTCCCTCTGGACCTTTGATACGGCAGAGGAAATCTCCATTTATCTTAAATCTTTGTGTCTCTAATTCTGTATTTTTTGTTTCTCTTGATGGTAGAGACTGTTCAGCTGCCATACCAAATACAGAAAATGTCAGAGCAATGTTAGCACCTCACAAGGGCAGCACTGATGCTGATGGTCCATATGATCCTGGTCCTGATTTTGTCCTATTTGTCTATAACCAGTTTGTACATGGAGCCTTTAAAAGAAGATGAGCACTAAAAACATTGTGCAAGTCGATTGAGCAGAAGTTCAGCTTTCCGAGGCGTTCACATATTCCTGACTACTCTGAAACCTCAAGTGTGGGAAGTACAAGATTGGAGCTTTTGTGGCCTAATCAACAGCTGTGTATTCCCCCTCCCCTTATTTTCCTTTCTCCCTTTAGACTTATGAATTAGTTTTCCCCTTCAGCAGATTGTTTTTTCTTTATCTTTCCTACTTAGATACTGTAAAAAGTAATTAAGATAATCTTATCAAAGGAACATGAAACAGAAATTTAACTGATTAAATTTCAGACCAATTAGTCATACAGAAGCCTTTGTGTAGGCCTTCTGTGGATTTTGCACCGCTTGTACTTTCCATTTCCTATTTTACAACGGCATGAAGTTAGGAAATTGCATTCCATGGAGATGGTAATTAACTTTGGTAATTAAAATACCACCTTCGTAGCAGATAACCAGTCAGCTTCAGGTCAATGACAATTTTTGATGTGACACATTTAATCTTACGGAAGATTGAAATGTAAGAAATTACAGGAGCAATTTTTTGGGGGGGGGGAGGAGGATTGTTGTGTCTCTTCATGATTAAATACCCTACAACTTCACCGAGGTGGTGGAACAGGGGAAAGGGGGGGTTGAATTTCTGTCCATATCTATAATAAATAGATGGGGAATATTGTATTTTCTTCTGGCTCTGCACAAGTCCTGACAGGAGGGGGCAGCCAGGGGGTTCGGGCTCTGCTCCCGGGGAACAGGGACAGGATGAGAGGAAACCCCTCAAGCTGTGCCAGGGGAGGGTCAAGTTGGACATCTGGAGGAATTTTTCCATGGAAAGGGTGGTCAGGCATTGGAACTGCCCAGGGAGGTTTGGAGTCCCCATGCCTGGAGGTGTCCAAGGAATTCCTGGATGTGGCACTCAGGACTCTGGGCTGGGGATCAGGCACAGCTTGGACTCCTTGGTCTTGGAGATCTTTTCCAGCCTAAGAAGTTCCTGTTCCAATACCACAAATATTGCAGACTGAAAGAAAGAATTGTCACCAATACAGGGGAAGTGGTAGAAAAAAATCTGAGGGAAATAAAATGGCAAAAAGAAACGAAAAAAAATCTTTCAAGACTAATAGATAGAGGCTTTTCTGTCAGCAAGCACAGAGAAATGGTGGGGAGGGATGAAGGGTCTGCTGAACATTAATATCAGAAGAGATCTGTAGTTATTTGGAAGTCAAACTAAAACTTTTCCTATAAAAATTGCAATTAAATATTTTCACAGATGTCATTATTTTCCACAGATGTCTGCTCACTCCCTAACTTTAGAGCCTCCTTTGAAATAAAAGAGAGATTAGCAATGAGATGAAAGTTGACTTTAAAATAAAGGGAAGATTAGTAATGAGATGAAAGTTGGCTTTAACTAAAAAGAAATTAGGCCCTTAAAAGGAGATTATTAATTACAGCTGTCTTCAAATAAGACAGAAACAAGCCTTGAGGAAGCAGATTATCAGTGTTTGTAATAACTGAGCCCAAGGTACATGCACAAAGCATCCCAAGCCTTGAGAGCCGAGTGTTGGAAGAGCAGGTGGGGGGATGCAGCTCGGGAATAATCCTCTTAACCTCATCAGTGCTCACCCAGGGCACGAATGAGGCTGGGAGACAGAAAAGGCAGTGTTGCTAATGGCAGTGGAACAAAAAGGAGATCAAAGGCACCGGGGCTGGGAGTTGGAAGTTGGAAGTTGGCTGTGCCCGGCGCGAGCAGCTCCGCTCCCGGAATTTACTGCGAGACGAGCTGGAATCTCTTGATCAGGGCAGAATAAGGAATGAGCGGATTATTAAATATTTTAAGGAACAAAATATTTAGACTGCGGTTCAAAGCTTTTTTTATCAGTGCTAAATCAGCAGAGACGTGAGGTTCAGAGTGTGTCGTCCCTGGGAGCGGCTGAGCGGGATTCTGTCCCTGCTCACTGCCTGTGATGGACACCCAGGAAAAGATGGCTTGGGAAAGAAACTGGATTTAGTCTCTGGTGGAGCATTATGTCATCATCAGAACAATCCTTCGGGGCAGTTAGGGAAGAGCAGCTGGATGGTTTGGGTTGGAAGGGACCTTAAAGCCCACCCCATTCCACCCCCTGCCATGGATGATGCCCAGCACCCTGGGGATCAGCGCTCTCCTCATTCCA
This sequence comes from Ptilonorhynchus violaceus, assembly GCA_013397565.1. Lineage (NCBI taxonomy): Eukaryota > Metazoa > Chordata > Aves > Passeriformes > Ptilonorhynchidae > Ptilonorhynchus > Ptilonorhynchus violaceus. The sequence goes on along the minus strand of VZRJ01001055.1, from coordinate 376,202 downwards.
CGCTGTGTCCTGGCTGGATGCACCCCTGGATCTCCTCATTCCACTTCTGGATCTCCTCATCCCACTCCTGGATGTGGCACTGCAGGTTCAGGCCAGCCAAACAAATACAGTTTTAAGCTGACTTCACTAAAAACACAACACTGCTGGTCTTGTGCCGGCTTCTTTCCTCCAAGCCCAAATAAGTTGGTTTTTTTTCTAATCTTTACTAACAAATTATTTCAGCTCAAGAAAAAAAATATCATTTTGTGACTCCAGAGGAGGAGAGCTCTCAATGACAAGTATTCCCATCTGCTTTTCATCTCCCTTCAAAAGCTTGCAACCTGTTAAAACAGGACATTTTCATCGAAGAAACTCTTTACTGCCTTTTTTTTTGAACCTTGGGCCCCTGCTGTGAGGAGCCCCCTCTGGAAGGGGGGTTACCTGCCCCCAGGTTTTTGGGGAAAGAAGCTTCAGTTTGAAGCTCTGCCTGGTCTGGCAAAAGGAGTCAGACTTCAAAGGCAGCTGCTGCGTGATGTATGTTCAGAGCTGAGCTTGCTTTCCCTTGCTGCTGCCCCAGAGGAGTTCCTGGCCATTCCTAGAAGGAGGGTAAAATCCCAAATTGGGAAAACCTGGAATGGCAGGCTCTTAGCTCGCCTTTTCTACTGGTAAAGTTGATTTCTTTGGATGAAAAGCATGGGATTGCATGGATTGTTTTCATACCCCTTCTCTCCTGAGCTGCTGCTCTGCACAAAAGTTATCTGCTATGAAAAATAGGGAAAGAAATTGCAATTAGTGGCAAGATGAATCAGGGATTTGGCTCGTGCTTATTACCCAGGCAAGGCTCAAGGTAAATGACGTAGCCCGAGACAAGGAGAAAAGTTACTCTGAATACAAGTCATTGTGACAAAATCAAGAGGTTTTAGAAAATTATTAAAGCTTTCTGCAAGTGGAAGTTCAGGGCTGTCACGGTGAATATTAATGTCTCCCATAAAAGAAGGTTTTGTTCATGAAGTCCAAGATCATACAATCAGCAGAAATTCAAAATTAATCTTTATGGTATGATAAAGGACCAAGATAAGGTAAAAGAGAAGATGTAGCTGAAGGGAAAAGTCAGCCAGGGAAATAAAGCTATCATATAAAAATATTCAAGTATCTATGGCCCCTCCTGAAATTTGCTCTCTGTGTAATGTTTTACTTAGCACAGTTGTGGGGTTTTTTATTATTTTTATTTGATGAACGGGAAATCCATGGAATCTTAATGAGATGAAATGAGATGGTTTCCCCTTTTTCCTTGCACGTGGCCTTGACCCACAGGAGAGAGTTATCAAACCTGAAAAGCCTTTTCCCTTCCTTTCTAGGTCCAAAAAGCCCCAGTTTACTTCTCATTTTCCCAGCTAGGAATGGCCATCCTGGTGCCAATATGTGCCATCACATCTTCCTGGTCCGATGGTCCCTGCTTCAGTTTGGGAATTCCCCCATCCTCAGCAGTGAGCAGCAATGCCCTGAGCTCACAGTTTTACTTTTCCAACCCTACCCAAGCTCCTCTGATGGGAAGATGCCCAGAACAACTGGCACCAATAAATCCCAGCACGGCAGGGTGAGGTAGATCCCGATGATCCCCATCTCCTGCAAACAGCAAATATCTTTGTTCTCACTCCTGTATTTGCTCTCTCAAGCTTGGTAACACAAAATATTAATTATTTGCAGTGCTGGGTGATGAATCCATTCCAGCCTGGCCTGACAAGGAGGGGAGGGAGGCTGAGCAGTGGAGTAGAGCTCCCAGAAACAATCCGTTCTGTGCCGTTGAATTTGGTAATAACCAGTAATTTACAGCTGCCCTCTATTGCCTTAATGGGAATACTAATGAAATGGAGGCTCTTTGGCTGGATTTAGGAAGGTCACTGGTGAGAGTTTTGCTATCAAGTGCCTACTGTGTGTTTTTGGCAGGGATAAGATGATGCCAATAAACTGAGTATGGACTTTTTATGAGTCTGGGCTGAAGTTAAAACTGATGTAGGTTGTGCTTCTTCATATATTGCTTACTAAGCTTCTGGACAAACCCTTCTATAGAGATGTAAAATGTTTTGAATCATGTTGGGATGAAGTGAGCCTGGATGAATCCTGGCTGGAGACTTCACTTCATGGCAATGAAGAACTGAATCCGGCTTTGTGAGGTTTTTTTCTCCTCCTTGTTTGGTACTGGCTGAAAATTCAGCCTAAATTAATATTTTGATGTAACTGAAGCAGGGATTGGTAGTAAGAAAACTCCTTTCATACTGTGATGTTTTCATATTTGAATTTCAGCCATGTTTTTTTTTTTCTTCATAGTTTTTCACCTGATCATTTTTTAAATTTCAACAGTGTTTTGCTTCCCCAGCTACTTGAGCTTAGGACTCTTTCAAAATCTATTGGGGCAAATTAAGGCCCCCTTCTGAGGTAAAGGGAGAAGCCTTAGAAATATCTGCTTAACCCACCACCTGTAGAGATGAAAACGTTAAAACACTAAAAGCAAAGTGTTTTACTGATATTTGTGCCTTGTAAAAGTGTTCTTGTGAGTAAAGTATAGAAATTCAGGAGCAGCCCCAGTTCTGCAGCGTTGTAGTTGTGTTTCTCCACCAAAAGCAACCGGATAACTCGGAATAAAATGATTTTGCCCTCCTGCATCTTCCTGTAAAGCACGAGTGAGTCTCTGAGTGGTCCCTTGTGACCAGGAGCACTCTGCCCACGCTTTCACAAAATCCCTTGTGGGAGCGTTCAGTGTCCGGGGCCTCCGGGGGGGCCGGGAGAAGGCTGGGAGTGAAGGAGCTGGATTGTTTCCAGCTGGATCCGCTCACCAGCAGGTCCCTGTGGTGGTGCTGAGAGGAACCTTGGGGAGAGGCTGTGTGAGGAAGAGGAGCAGTGCAATTATCTCTGACCACGGGCGTGGGAGAGCTGAGGACAAGGACTGTCCTCGGCCGGGCAGTTCTCCACGGACAATTCCCCGCATCCGGGTTTTTTGAGGTGAGCAGTGGGTGCAGGAGTGATTATTTACTGGAGCAGCGGTAATCCAGCAGGATGTGTGTTTAGTGAAGGACTTCTCGTGCAGCTGATGCCTCTGGATTCCTCTCGTGTGGTGCCTGAGTGAGCTGCGGGCTCCTTCGGGACACGATGTTCAGCCAGCCTTTGCTCTCTCCCTGGAAAAGTCTCTGGAGCAGGCACGTAACTGAGATGTGCACATCTCCAACGCAGGGGCCAGAGCGGACACGCAGCAGCAAAACCACTTTTAATACAACTCTGTCTTCCTGCAGATGAAAATCCCAGCCCCTCCAGCCAAATTTCCGTGGGGTAGATGAGCCCCAAGCCTGCTGGGAATTGAGGATATCTGCATGGCATTCCTTCCTTGGAGTTTTTTCCGGATCTCTTAAGTCTAACATTGCACAATTCATCTTTGTTGTTAAAGAAACGGTGAAAACTCGAGGTGCTGCTCTGTGTAAGTGCCAGAGCTGATCTGTTGTGGTTGTTGGTCTTTCCTGAAACAATCCCCACGTGAAAATGAGCACTGAAAGGTCAATGGATCAGCCTAAGGATGATCATGTGGATTTCCTAGCATTTTTTAAAGACCTGGAGATCTCACGCCTCTTGTATCTCAGATGAACTTCCAGAAAAATTGTGGGTGTAAGGGGGAAAAAAGGAAAGAAGAGTGAGTTTGCAGTGAAAATACCTGGAAAATCTGGGATCTGTGAACTTTGTGCCCACCATGGCAGGAAAATCATGTAGGGCAGGGATAGGTGAAGTCCAGATGGTTTAGGATGTAACAAGTCCAGCATCCATTTCATGCTATTTTCCACAGGAAAAATAGCCCAGCTGTTTTTCCTTCGATTCCAGCCTTAAACTTGTTTGAAATCCTTCAGAAAAAAACCTAAATCCAGGAATAGTGTGCTGTGAGTGAACGCCTCATGTAATTGTTGTTTATTAATATGAAACCAGTGCAGTAATGGTGCTAACAAGTCATCCATCTGCGGGCAGGCATTGGATATGTGGCGCGGGAGAGACTCGTGCAGCATCTGGAGCTAAATGTGTAACTTTTAATGTAGATTTTACGAATTCCCGAGCATCCTCATCCCTGATGAGAGCTGAGGGCTGCATGCCACCCATGGCTGAGCGTGGGCCTGCTCTTTTCCAGCAGATGAGTGGAAGTCTCACAGACCTGAATATCACGGGTCAGGAGCACGGCAGACGCTGGGATTTTAAGATCCGTTTCAATACAGTCAGTTTTAATGACATTTGAAAGAGATAAGTGGTCTGAGGACACGGTGGGGTGACATATGGCACAGCAGACACGGGTTTGCCTCCCACAGCTTGTCTCTGACTTTGACCTGAGCAGAGGAGAAGGGAACCTGCCTGGCAAGAATATTTCACTCCGGCTTTTTGCATTTTTATTTCGTCTGGGGATAGTGTTTTCTTAGAGTGCGGATCCCTGCTGAAAATTCATCTTTTTTTTTTTTTTTTAATGTCATTGGAGCAGCAGTGTGGGGAATAAACCTTGGGGTGTGCATAACTGTGAGGGGCTCAGCACCAGTCCTCATTGAAAGCTTTGAACCAAAACTCTTGCCAGAACATGAAAAAGCACAATGGCTTTGAAGGCAAGGAGCACTGCCAGTGTTTCCACTGATATTTACTCCTTGTACAATAAAAAAATTGAAGTTATGAGGAAGTTTTATCTTGTGTCTTTATTAATATAGAATCACAGAATGGTTTCAGTTGGAAGAATCCCAGAATCCCAGAATGGTTTGGGCTGGAAGGGACCTTAAAATCTCATCCAGTGCCACCCCTGCCATGGGCAGGGACACCTTCCACTATCCCAGGTTGCTCCAAGCCCTGTCCATCCCGGCCTTGGACGCTTCCAGGGATGGGACCTTTAAAGTTCCTCTAGTTCAGCCTCCAATATTACTATCATTGGCTAATTATGAGCTCATTTTAATGAGGTAATGGCAATTGGAAACTGAAGGTGCTCCCTTAGAGATGCTAATTCCTGTGTCTCTGCTCAGGAATGGGTATTGCTCTGTGTGTGGAAGGGGGGTAACAAGGATTTGGGCTCCTGGGAAAAGGAGCACGGTTAAGAATGAAATCCTGAAGAAAACATAAATTCTGGAGGCTTTTAGATTCTCAGTGATAACCTGTAAACACGTATGAAAACTGTGTCTATGTATACATTTCCAAAATTGGCCCTTTTCCCCTCCCAAACCTTTTTTCATTATAAAAGGCTGTAAAGTCCTGATGGAAAAGCTGGATGACAGCAAATAACCAATTCTCAATATCACTTTATGTTGCTGTAACACCCAGACGCCGAAGGAGCTGTATAAACACCTCGGAGAGCACAATCTGTCTTGAACAGCTTACAAGGGAGAGTAGATTTTTTTTTTTTTTTTTTTTTTCCCCAAAGACGTAAAAGGTAAATTGGTGTTCTGCTCCTGCTGAAAATCACTGAGCACCTCAGTGGCTGAAAATCCCACCCAAAGCCCCTCTCGGTCCGGTGAAACAAGGGGAATGTGCAGTAAAAAATCTGACAGCTCCTTTTGCCCAACTGTTTGCTTTATAAGTCACTAATCTGCCTTCTTAAAGATTATGTGTGACACTGGAAATACGTCAGCAGGGGGGTCACAGACCGGAGGGCTCGTAAAAAAGAAGGAAAAGGGGGAAAGGCTGCGGCCGGCTGGTTCCCATCTCCTCCCCGGCTGAATTAAGAGAGGTGTTTTTCTCCCCACTGCTCCTCTATCTGCCTCCTTTCCATTTTCCCCGTTATGTTTCCTCCTCCAGACTGCGGCGGTGGAGCTGAATGCTGATGAGGCCATCGGCAGCCTGTCCCCAGACAGAACTTTTTAAGGTCATTTCTCCTGGTTCTCCATTGCCTGACCTGCTCGTTTCTCTTCCCCAGCCACGGGAGGCTGCCCAATTACGCGCTGTTATTTTTATGATGCTTGCTTGTCCTTCCCAGCCTTAATCTTCCTTTATTGCCAGGAACGCTCACAGTCTCTGTAGTCTGGTTAGAGCTAAAGTTGGTGAGAGAAAGGTTTTAAATTGACAGTTTCAAACCAACAGTCAGAAGCTGGAGGAGGTTTTCTGTGGTGAAAGCGAGTGAGGAGATGCTCCCTGTGCTGGTGGGCACAGCTGGCACAGAGGAATCCTTGGGATGAGAGTGACCTTTGGAAGGGAAGGTTGCAAGGATCTACACGTAGCTGTGAGCCTAGGCAGGATTGTGTTGGGTTTATAATGCTGGAGATGTGTGTACAAGGAATATTTTTAAGCAGTTTTCTTAGGCCTTGGTAAAACAGAGATCCATTTCTTGTTCTTTATTCCCGAAAAAGTCTGGTGTTTGTTCCTCTGTTTGTTCGTTTCATTCCAAATTCTACAGCCCTTCTGTACACAGCCACTTGCTGAAGATCATCAATTATTTATGGTTAGGCTGGTCAGAAGGTTTGTGCAGTGGTCACTTGGAAGAAGAGGTGGAGGCAGAGATGACAGCTCTGAGCATTGAAACATGAGCTCTGTTATCCTGTGACGCGTGAGGGTCCACGCGCTGTGAAACGGCATCATAAACTGCCCAAATAAATTCCCTCACATCAAATTCACTTCCTTGTTCCAGCAAGGACAAGCTCAGCATCAATAAAAGGAAATTGCTCTGAGAGACAATCTGCAGGTTATCCGTGCGGATGTGTGAGTTTCCGCAGGGTGAGATGGGATGTTGGGAAGGAATTGCTCCCTGTGAGGGTGGGGAGGCCCTGGCACAGGTTGCCCAGAGCAGCTGTGGCTGCCCCATCCCTGGAAGTGTCCAAGGCCAGGTTGGACGGGGCTTGGAGCAGCCTGGGATAGTGGAAGGTGTCCCTGCCCATGGCAGGGGTGGAATGGGACGAGCTTTAACTTTCTCTTCCAACCCAAACTATTTTGTCATTCCATGAACTTTCCCTCTTTTGGTGCAGCGATGCCACTTCAGCCCCATTTTAACCATTTGCTCATCTCCTCAATGGCCCCTCGCTGCAGCTCCTGCTGGATTTCTCAGCCTTTCCAAAGTGCATCCAAGATCCAAACCCCCCCAGGCCACTGTGAAGGCAGAAGGGATGAGATTCCTCCCAGCAGAGCTGCAGGATGGGGGGAAATTGGCCCCAGCTCTGGATTTCGAAGCTTTCAGAGTTGTCTGAGCAAACAGGAATGTGAATGAATCAGACTTATAAGTATTTACAATTCTCAAATGCCTGAGAAGCTTTTTAAAGGTCAATCTAATTAAGACAAAGTTTGTTTGTACCAATATAAAGTAGATACTATTATTGGAAATTCATTCCAAGGCAATATATGGCATTTTACTTACAGTATAATTTTTAGTTTTGTATTCTTAATTTGGAAAGAGCAGAAATGATCTTTTGGTTCCATAATGTCTTACTTAAAATGACATTTTAATCTATAATGATTTTTTTTGCTGCAATTAAAGAGAGATTCTTTCTTCCTGATGCAAAATAATTAATCAAAGTTTTTGCATAAGAAGGATTCTTTTGTATTGGAAATAAAATTGCCCAGACTCATAGCAGCCACATTATTTAGTGGGTCTGGTTTTGATTGCCATCTTATGGGAACAAAAGCCTTTTTTCTATAATTTAAGGATGCATTTAAATTCAGTTTGAAAGGCAGAATTTCATGATGTGTTGCCCTTAAAGGCTGTAAAAATTGAGATCTATTTGTGCGTCTCCATAAGAATATCAAAGTGAGAAGTAAATCAGTTTTCCTTGGAGTTTCTTTTCATATTTGAATAGTTCTGCCCTTGTGTCTCCTTCAGGCAATCCTGCTATCCCAAACTTCGGCCGAGTGAGGGAAATTTAAACCTTGTAGCCTTTAGTAGCCTAAACTTGATAATTTTTAGAAGATGTTAAATAGAGGGAAGAGGACAGGGAGGAGATAATCAGTATTATTCCATGGACTGCTTCCTCTTTAATGGTTCTCTTGTTATCCTAAAGCTCAGAGCCAAGTGTTCAAAACCTGCGTGGATGTTGCACTCTGTGCTCTGGTTTAGTGGGTGGGGGTGGGATTTGATCAAAGTTTGGACTTTATAATCTTGGAGGTCTCGTCCTTAATGATTCCATGACTCCATGTCCAAGCCATTGCTGTTGAGGAATGAACCAGGAGCTCTAGGAACTGTCTCTGGCCAGCAGAGAGAGATTTATCCTTGAATCAAAACTTTCACTGTTGGCAGCAGGACTTTCTCTTGTTTTTTTTCCTTCTAGTGGTCTTTAACCCTGTTTTCTCTATACAAATGGCTGTATCCTTTCCTCCTTTCCTTGTTGGCATTTGACTCCAGAAGATTTGAAGGAATGCTAATATAAGGCTGATGCATCACTGAAAGAACTAAAATAGGACTGGTTTGGAATTTGATTGGACCAGAGCAGTATAAAGCAGAGGGGTTATTTTTTCTGGGAGAGTGTATTTTTCTTAATCACAGGAAAGAAGTGAAGCTGTTCTGGCTTAAATATGCACGGTAAAATGTAATATTTTAGCGCCATTATGAAAAATAATTACTATATCAAAGTCAGGCGTAATTACCACAGGTGTGAATGGGAATAAACAGCATCACGTTGCCTCAGACAGAAGGATTTCAAGTATTTACAATTAAAAAAACCCAACCCTCTCCAGCCTGCTGTTGTTGCCAGGATTGTTGCTTTTCCAGACTGGCTGTTTTCACTGTGGGGAATTGTCTCGCTCTGCTGTTGTCCCACACTGGAGGAGCTGCTGCCTCCTCAGAAATCACAGAAAATCATGGAATGGCCCGGGTTGGAAGCGACCTCAGAGATCATCCAGCTCCAACCCCCAGCTGCCCATTTTTGTTGTGTGCTACACACCAAGAATCTCTGATGTACAGACCGTATAATTCTACTGCTATTTGCAAGCCCATATTTAATGATTCCATTCCATAGTTTAAAAAATAATTTAAAAATCCTCTTGAAAGTACCCTAAAACTGGGAGATGTCAGACACTCTCCCGTTGGTGTTTGAGCCGTGTGAGCTGAGCTGATGCATCACTGAAGGCACTAAAATAGCCAAAGCAGCAGCAGCAGGACGCTCAAATTCCAGATCTCCTGCATCCAACGCTGTTCCACGGAGCAGATAAAGATCCCCCCTGATAGCTGTGTTATCTGAGAGCTCCCAAATGGAGCTGCTCCCTCCTTATCAGAGCACTAGGGACACCAATGCCCTGTTGCAGGAACACAAAGGACACGGATGGGATGCTGAGGGTCTGCTCAAGGGCCGCCTGCCGTGGGTCCTGCATTGTTTGGAGCAGAGTTCTCCATTCTGGGGTGAGGCTTGAGCTCAAAATTCCACTCCAGGAGCAGCTATGATCCCGTGCAGCTCGGAGAGGTGGGGATTAAACCCTCAGCTCCTTGCTGAATGAACAGCCAACACGGAAATCTGGCTCCTGTGAATGGTGCATAATCAGAGACATAAAACAGGTCATAAACAACCATAGGGAAGCTCGGCACGTCTTTCCTTTGTCAGTTCCAGTAGCTCCTGAAAGAAAATAAGGGCCATGTGCATTGTAGTATGAGAGCAAAAGGGCTGTTGGAAGGCTCTTTGTAGCTGATGAGTTGTTTGGTGCTAATTTACTGTTTCCACACTGCCAGGCTTGGGGAAGGTTTGTGCCAGGAAATCCGGATTCTGTGTGGCTGCTGCCCAAAGGGTTGCTGGGGAGGGGTGGGAGTGGGAATAGCCCCAGTGTTGGTGTTTGCAGCAGCATTTTTGGTCTACCTGCTGCTTCCAAGCTTCTCCCATTTCAGATGGACTCTGACCATGGCACCACCCTGAGGTGTCTGCCTGACATCCCAAATTCCCTGTCTCCTGCAGGAGAAGGGGAAGTTTGGGGAGCAGGACAGTACTCTCTGCATTGGAGCCCCTTCCAGTGCCTAAAGGGACTCCAAGAGAGCTGGAGAGGGGCTTTGGACAAGGGCCTGGAATGACAGGACACAGGGAATGGCGTCCCACTGCCAGAGGACAGGGTTAGGTGGGATATTGGGAAGGAATTGTTCCCTGTGAGGGTGGTGAGGGCCTGGGATGGAATTCCCAGAGAAGCTGTGGCTGCCCCTGGATCCCTGGCAGTGTCCAGGGCCGGGTTGGACAAGGCTTGGAGCACCCTGGGATAGTGGAAGGTGTCCCTGCCCATGGCAGGTCTGGGACTGGATGGGCTTTAAGATCCTTTCCGGCCCAAACCATTCCATGATTCTGGTTTGGATAAACCATTCCTGTCTGAAGCATTTCCAGGTAATGACATTAATTACCTAAACAAATTTCACAAGGACATGACATGAAGACCCTTAATGTTGGGAAGGAGCGTCAGAAGATGCGTAATCATTTTTGTCAGTATCCTGATTTTCTGATCAAGTGGACAAAGAGGAAAGAATTGTCTTCCTGCAGCAGGGCCCTGGTTTCCAAAACACTCTGCAGCAGGGACGATGACAGGAATTGCTCTTGAGTTGTTCTGGTAATAATGACTGGAGATCGAATTATAATAAGGTCAATCTCTCAAACATTTCGCTTTAAAAAAAAATCAAAATGAAATCCACTTTTCTCTTTGGACATACGTTTCAGCTCTGTGGCGTGGCATTTATGTGGAAAATGATACAAGGTAAGACATGGAGTGCTGTTTAGAGGAAACATCGGAGATTATAAATAGATTAAAGATTCATCTGACAGAGGAAATTTTCAGTGCGCATTTCAGACTGGATGTGGCTCTTTGCCAGCCTGCCTAATGCTCTCTGAGCAATGTCAGGGTCAACTGACGGACAGCTCTACCTGCATTTTGGGAGTTTATACTGGACATGTTACTGGAGGCTTCCTGGACTTGGAGAAAAATAAAAGTTGGAAGTTAGCAGCAGCTTTAAACAATTGTCACACATGCAAAAATATTTGGGTTTAGGAAGAAAAGTTGTAACAGTGCAGCTGTACCGCTGACCCTTGTCATGTCCTTACTCTAAAAGACATAAATTTTATTTAAGCTCGAGATTTGGAGGGAGTTTGGAGCAACCTGATCTCCTGCAAGGTGTGTGTTTAATGGGTTATGTGGGTTTCTTCCTGTCTTCTTCAGAGTTTTCTTCACGATTTTATTTTCTGAGGGAAAAGACCAAAAAATGTGTTTTAATTGGTTTGGGGAACGTCAGCTGTGTTTAAAAATTTACATCTGTGATTGTTTTCTGTGTTCCCCATTTTGACTTTGCTTTTGCCTTCTTACAGAAAACAAATATTATGGCCCTGGTTTGCTGTGCTGATTTATTTAGCCAATACAAAAGACAAGTGTAGCGTTACAGTAGGATTTTTATTAAGCTTAAATAATAACGATCAGAAATTTGTCACAACAGTTCCAAAAAGTACAAAACTCTATTTCCAGAAGTTTCTAATGGTATTTTAAACTGCAGTTGTAATGGTGTGATTGATGGCAATACCTTCACGCTACTGAACTTGTTTTAGACTGGTATTTACATACAGTGTATATGTTATTTAGGATGTACTTTTTCAAGCCGAGAGCCTTGCTCGTTTTTACTGCCGGCTTTTAGGACTTTGGGATAAATTTAAAGAACTCAACGACAGCAGAAACGTTCAGAGGTGCTTCAGCACAGTGTAGGGTGCTGTCAGTGATCCCTGGGCTGCTCAGGTGCTCCTTGGGAGCTCGCTGGGGCCCTAAACAGCTTTGGGAAAAGTGGTTTTCCCATTGGAATGTCTGCGATGTCTCCGCGTCCCCTCCTGCCGTTCCTCTCCCGTTAAACCGCACCTTGAGCTTTTCCAGGAGACACCAACAAAGTCTCGGATTCCTCGGGAATAAACGTCACCAGGGCTGATTTTCAAGCCGGGCCGTGGTAAATGAGCGCTCCCCCAGCAGCTCCCTGGAGCTGCTCTGCGGTGCGAGCGGAGCGGTTCCTCGCCGGCCGAACGCGGCGTCGGGACGGAATTCAGCGGCTTGGTTTGAGCTCACCGAAGGGCCCCAGGGTGCTGAACTGACTCCTCTCAGTGTCAACAAACAATTTCCATTTGAAATGTGCCTTTTAGTAAGGAATCAGATTATTTACTAGCAAAATAACAGCTGTAATAGCTAACTCGAGTTCTCTGAGTGAACTGCTCGCAGTGAGCCTCCCTGGTTTGGTGTTTTTAACACAGAAGAGTGTCTGTGTACATCCACTTTTTCTTCTCCTCATTCCCAGTTCCAGACTCTTAACATTTGGAGTTTGCATGCCTATTTTGCTGTTAAAATCATGAAATAACATTGCTTGGAGGGAATCTGGACGTCATCTGCTCCAGCATACTGTTCCAAGCGGGACAGGTTGCTCAGAGACTTTTCCATTTTGAGTTCTGAGCATCTCCAAGGACTCCACAACCTCTGTGGAGAATCCACTGCAGGATTTTACCATCCACTGCAAAAAATTAAAAAAAAAAAAAAGTAAAAACATTAATCAGTCTAGCAGCAATAATTAGCCAACATTGGAGAGGATTCATAGATTGGGATTGTTCAGCCTGGAGAAGAGAAGCTTGGGAGTGACCTAGTGCAGCTTTCCCAGAACCTGAAGGGAACCAACAAGAAACATGGAGAGAGACTATTGACAAGGACCTGGAGTGGCAGGACGAGGGGGAATGGCAGGATTAGATGGGATATTGGGAAGGAATTGCTCCCTGTGAGGGTGAGGAGGCCCTGGCACAGGCTGCCCAGAGAAGCTGTGGCTGTCCCATCCCTGGAAGTGTCCAAGGCCAGGTTGGACGGGGCTTGGAGCAACCTGGGATAGTGGAAAGGGGTAGAACTGGATGATCCTTAAGATCTCTCCCAACCCAGACCATTCCATGACACTCACAATAATGTTCTCATCGTCTCATCTTTACTGTAAAGTGGAGTAAATTAATATCAGAGTTAACACATGGAGCAATTGCCTCTGGTAGATCCTTAGAGTTGTTTTCCAAAAGTCTGGAAAAGGCTTCATTTTGAGGGACTTTGGACCGTTTTGTTTTCCAGCAGAACAATCTGCTGCGATACCTTTTAGCTGCTGTTTGCATCGAAGGAAACTTGTGGCTGTAAATATTTCCGTGCAACGTGGCCAACCATGGGCAGCTCCAAAATTCTGTATTATCTGCTCAAATAACTTCCTATCACGAGATACTGGAGCTCAAGTAAGATATAATTAGATAGTGGTAATGAAAAACTGCTAGATTATCATGGGTGATATGGAATGAACAATTTTCAAAGTAACTTAGGCTTTTAGGATGCTAAACTTCAATTTAAGACCTAATTATTTCCACAGTTATGAAAATTTTGCCCTTACACATTTTCCTGACAACCAAAGCAATAAGTTTCTTTCTTCTTGGCACCGTTTTTTCCTTAATTTATTTTATTCTTAAAAAGATGAAACAGTCTAGCTGCATTAATTAGGTTTTCTGAGATTTTTTATTTGTGTTATGCAATAGCCAGGAATTCCACAGCCCATCTGAATACGAGCATCTCCTCAGTTGGTGTCTCAGGATGAAATGCTGGAAATAAAAAGTCAATCAAAAGCCACGAGACTAAAAACTTCTGAAAGCTCCTGGATATTCCTGTAGCTGTAGATTCCTGCTTTGTTTGGCATTTTTTGGGCTATGTCCTTATCCTGTAGAACACTTTTAGGCCCTTTTGAAAACGTCAGTTTAGGGTGTGCTTGGTAAATTGAGAAAGAGATTGTTTTTGTGAATCATCTTTTTTTTCCCTGGAAGAAATAAAATAACAAAATTGGATTCCTTTAGTGATCCTTGTCTTTAGGTGGATCTTGTTCTGTACACGGATCAATAAAAATGTCTTTAACAATGAGAGGATAAAGCTGCAAGGGGCAGAAAAATGAGTCCATTCATCAAGGACAACATGAAGGGAGGGCTATTGTAAAGATGTTACAAATATTAATGTGTTGTGTTGCACTCCCAGGGCACTGAAGTCCCATTAGTGATAAATATTTCCAGTTTTAAATATCTACAATTTTAGTAGCGGCAAATGCTATTTTTATATCATAAAACTAATGTATGTTCAGAAATTTTCTACATGTGCTTGTCTCAAAAGAAGCATTTTCATATCCTGCTCCATCCATCCTTTTCAAGTACAGAACAGTTTAATTTGCAACCCGAAGTGTTAAGTTTTAATTTTTTTTTTCCTTTGCTCAGTCTCCTACTTAGTCATACATAAATCAGAAGCATATGAAAGAACTAGTAAAAATGGCTGTACCCTTCTCCAGCTGTAATTTGGCTCCATGAATTATTAATCAGCAGACCAGGATAGCAACAGCTTTTTCAGAAGTCAGTATAAATGTACAAGGCTCACCTTATCAGCCAAGATCTGAGCAGTGGCAGTAATGCAACTCTCACCATTTAGCACTTTGTGGTACGTTGAGAAGGAATTGGATATTAGACCATTTAAACTCTCTGAAATACAACACAAAGCAAGGAAGTGGGTTGGTTTTTTTCTTCTTCTTCTTCTTCTTTTTTTTTTTTTTTTTCCCTTGCCTCTGAAATAATTTCCAAGCAATGAACACACGTGGATTTCTCAGGGGTTTGGGCTGGTGGAGATGTTGAAGCTGCAGCACCGCGAGGGAGCCCAGCAGCTCGAAGGGCTTGACAGGGAAAGGCTTTAGCTGCTTGTCTTACAAGAAAAGAAGAAATCTGGGGTGGCTTGAAATGAAGCTCAAATGGATGCAAGGTAGCATTTGCCAAATACAAAGGAGGCTGGTATTGTAAGTAACATTTTAATTCCTAAATAACAGAGCTCTTTGGTTTAAAACTGTGGCACCACTTAATTTATCTGAAGCTGGATTAGAGGATCCTCATTTTATCCCCTAATTTAACTGCTCTGGCCAAAAAAAGGGGTATTTTTGTGTCTTGTCTTAAATGATTCCATGTTTATAGTTCTAAAGGTTCTTTTCAGAACTTTGCCCTTCTCTGATTTAATCTGCCTTTGGCAGTTGCAAAGCTGAGGGCGGCAGCTGATTTAATCCAAGCCCATCTTGCAAAATTTAAGGGTAGGTAATAGAAAGTTGAAATATTTCAGTGCTTTTCTAATTCTGAAATCTCATGTGAACATTTTTTAGTATTTCAGCAATGCTGTTCTCCGTCTCTAAAGCGAAGTTATTAAAATAAGGAGTCTCTCTCGCAATATATCATCATCTATTTTTAAAGAGATTTTTTAACATATAAACAAATGAGGAGAGGGTGTGAAGGAACTGATTAGATCTCTTTTGTATGGAATTTTTTAGTAACCATTACGCTACAAAATTTATGTAAAGCAATATTTCAGGGAGAAATCCTAACGACTTTCTAATGTGAGTTTTACCTGAGATTGTTTCCCGGGACTGTGGGATAATCTCGCTGCTGTCACTGGTGTCTGATTTACAGGAGTCATTTTGCTCCCATCTGTTGATGTGCCAGACAAGGCAGGGTTAGGAACGAGCAGTTCAGCAGCTCTGATGGCAGAACAGTAATTAGTCTAAAAAAAGTCAGATGAAGTGTCTCAGTTCCTACCCTGGTTCTCTTTTTCAGTGGCAAAGGCGAGGAATTTCATAGGTGACGCTGCAAAATAAAGTTGGAAATCTCCCTTAATTTTTTTATTCCTTTTTGCTGTCGTTTAACCTTAATTTTTGGTACAATATGCACGCAAATCACCAATTTCCAATGGGAAATTATTAATAACTTTATTTCTTGTGTGCTTGTGTGAAGCTGTAAATAAATTCGTGTGACAGATTTAACAACTTGGTCTGGGGAAGCGCTTGGGAGGACGGGCCTGGTGTGGGGAGCTGCCACAGCTTTCTTGTCCCTATTCCCTATTATTTGGGATAATTAATGAATTCTTAGAGTTATTTCTTAAAACTTGTGGCAAGGTCTGGATTGGGGTCTGTGTGGGAATTGTGCTGCTCGTGGTGTCACCTCGGTGCCGGGGTAAAACATGACCCGAGGGAGCAGAGCGGGAGGAGAGGCCGCCGAGTTTGTTCCATTTGCCACGGGAAATAGGTTTTCCTTCATTATTAACTGCATAATCATGCTCTGGTGATGCGTAACATGTGAAAATAATCCCGGCACTTCCTCCATCTCTGCCTGGCGGAGAGAGGGAGTGCATTAATTCCACAGCCCTTCCCAGGAGCCGCGCTCAGACGCAGCACATTACCCCAGCTAATGCGACAAAGACCATTAAAAATTACATTTCTGATGAATTTAAGCTCTTTTCCTCACTCCCAGTTTGGCTGCGCTGGTGTAGATGTGGGATGAGAGCACAGGGAGATGGAGAGGGGCAGCTGAGGGGCTGATCCTGCATGGGTTTGGATCAGTGGTCCTTGGCAAGTACCTGAGACAGCCACCGTGGCCTGGGCAGCACCAGAGCTGGAGTCTCAAGGATCTGGAAAGGCCCTTGGAAGGGAAGGAGGATAGGGAGGAGACTTAAGATTTATTTCTTTATTGGGAAGGTGTAAAAAATGGTGTAGCAAAACTGCCCCAAAAAGTGCCAAAAGGCTGTGAAAATGCAGTGGAAAACGGTTCCAGGGGGTCAGGGGGAGCACCTTGTGCCAACACGGCTTCGGCAGAGCGTGACCTGCCAAGAAATAACACTGAAGTTTGTGGGATCTTAAACAGATGAAAACAAACTTGGGTGGCTTCTTCTCATCAGTGCTTGTATTTTTTCCCCTTGAAGAGCTGTGAATTTAAGGGATGTCAGACAGTTCTTGCATCCCACGGGAGCTGCTTTGCTGTGGAGGAGAGGAGAGGGGGACTGGTAAGGGCTGGGCTTGGAGGTGCTGCTGTTCCATGGCCTTTCTGGGGTGGGCTGGACAGACAGCTGCCATCTCCTCAAGGGGAAACGGCCTCAAGTTGTGCCAGGAGAGGCTCAGGGTGGATATAAGGAAAAATTTCATCCCTGAGAGAGCGGTCAAACATTGGAACAGGCTGCCCAGGGAAGTGGTGGTGTCAACATCCATGGAAAACGAGTGGACATGGCACTTCACAATGGGGTTGGTGTCCATGGGGGTATTCAAAGGATGGACTTCATGTTCTTGGAGGTCTTTTCCAACCTTATTGAGTCGGATTGTTCACATGGAGCTCAGCAGTGATGGAGCAAGGCCTCGCTGGATCAGCATGGGTGGGTTAAAGGGTGGTGGATTTTGGTGTTGCATCGCAACTTCATCACATCCAATGTTTGGGTTTGAAACTTTCCTGTAGAATCTGGCATCTGAGGGGTGTTCTAACCGAGTCTGGGAGCTGGGGTTGGAGCAGGGAAGCAAAGAGCTTGGAATGGGTGCTTGGGGGGTCACCACCGGCACACGGGGCATGCGGATTGTCATGCATTGGAAATCACCTCCAAGTAAAAGCATTACAAATAATTGTGCTGGGACGGATGTTAAATCCCAGCATTCTGGGGAAGTCTGGAGTTCCTGCACTGCAGCTTTGCACGGAGAAAGTCTTATTTGGAAGAAGTTCGTATTTTCAGCGGCGGAAAACATGACAAAACACTTATTGCTGGGAGTGGAAGTACAACAGGAAATATATGGCTATTATCCAGCTGCAAGTTTCTCCATTTAAATGCAAACAAAACAGGAAAATGAAATGCAATTTTTAGTTTAATCAACTTTCACGAGTCTTCTGGGAAGCCCAGAAGGATCTGGAAGGAGCCGCTGGGACCTGTTGGCTTTAAATATGAATTTTGAAGGCTGCTCAGTAATAGGTGGTTGTGCTGGGCTTGGTTTAAAAATTAAGCTTTGCGAGTGACATCTGGGCCTAACTGGGAGCTGGCTGGCAGGGGGGGAGGCCAGTCAAATTAACTTGCATTTCAAGGGGGGATTGAGCCATTATTTTGCTGAAAATGTGTCTGGTGTAACAGTTCTTTGCTCAACGCGTTCTACAAACAGCGAGTTAAAATAACAAATTTATCCGCTATCATTGCACACTTGTTCTCTTTATCTTAGTATAGCAGAGATGATAAAAAATACACAGCAGGCTGCAGCAGGCAGAACTGGAGAGTTCCCCCACAGGGGACCGTGCACAAAGTTAAACTAAATGAAAATGCCTCGAGTTATTCTGCCCTTAAAGCAATTAAGGGTGGGAGGGATTAACGATTATTTAAGTATGATTTTTAATATCATGGCATCCAACACCTGATAGAGCTGTTGCAGCTATAAGAAAATGCAAAAAGTGTGTTTTAGTAACAAAACAAAATCAGTGTAAGAACTGAGGGGTGCAAAAGGCTGAGTGAACTGGATTTTTTTTTTTTTCCCAATCACTGGGACGTTTCTGCATCGATGTCCTCAGTGTTACGTCCCTCTTGAGACCAATTACAAAGGTTCACAAGGTTGTTTTTATTTTCCTTGCTCTTGATGTCTTTTTAATGAGGCCTCCTAGTAAACAGCAAGCATTATGCTTTCCTGTTGTATTCCTGTCTGCCGCCGTGAAACGTTTATTACCAATACATGTGGGAAATGATTTATAAATTAAATATTAGGAAAATGTACTTTTAAAAAACAGAAGTAGTTGGAGGGGGGATAGCTCATAATTGTCATTGGGGGAGTGGGGAGAGGAAGTCGTGCCAATATTTTGCTAATGGAAGCGAAGTGAAAGGGACTGTTAAAGCATCATTGTGGTTTTGGGTAATAAATAGAGCTAATAGATGCATGGAGCTCTCAGTGCACATCTCTGGGCTTGTGGCTTGGTGTGAGAGAATCTGAAGGCACGGAAAAAAAAAAATAAAAAAAAAAAAAAGACTGCCCTCCTGCTCTGCTCCTGCCTTGCCACATCCTGGTGCCCGCAGCCTCCCCTCGGATCGTTTCTGCCTGCACCAGCTCCTGCCCCTGCACCTCCCTCTGCTGCTTCGCCTCTTCAGCCACTGGGATCTTCCAGGTTCAAGTGAGACTCACAAAATATTCTCTAATCACCCATGCCAGCTAATCCAGCCCAGTCACAGAGTTACTGTGAGGGACAGAGCCCTGTGGGGACATTGCCTGCTGCCTTACAAATAGCCAAGTACAAATTCCATAATTGCTCAAAGATGTTGGATCTCTGAATTTCAGCTGTGTGCTGCTGCTTAGTTCATACGCTGGCAAATGCTGCTTGCCTTAAATCCTGACTTGCTGAAAAGACTGCCCGCTTCCACCAGTTTTGGAAGTTCCAGGGTTTGGAGAACCTGTCCTGCTCTTTGATGCTTTGGTGCCAGGTTGGCAGCGAGGTTTGTGTTGAGCAAGTGCAAATCTGGGTTTGGGTTGAGTTTTTTGGTGTTTGATTGGGGTTTTTTTGGAGAGGTGGGGTGTATTGGGGTTTTTAGGGTTTTTTTTGACGGAAGTCCTGGTATTTGACTGCCCTACATCAGACATTTTCTCTTCTGCAGGTGGGCTGCTGTGGGTGGTCTGTGATGATGCCCAGGGGCTGCATCTCAGCTGTCCTCCTCTCATTGTCCTGCTGCACACCTTCCACATCCGTGCTAGATTTTTGAGGAGGGAAATAGATGGATACCTTGGTAAAGCTCACCTGTATCCGTGTGGATATGTGCATCTCTCCAAGATCTGTTGGAGTAAATGGTGCATTTGGGCAGGTCTCTGTCACGATTTGTCTGTTTGCCCTGTTTGGGGTGCAAAGCTCGGAGGGTCCTGCTCCTCTCCTCGCCCTGGAGACTCGGAGCAGTGCTGGAAGCTCAGCACAGGGAGGGAGTTGTCCAGGGGGAGTCACTTCAATCCTATGTTTGGATTCCTCTGGGTGTGGAAGGAGTTGTGGCCACTCCAAGGACAGGGGTGCAGAAAGTGCTTACTCAGCACCTTTCTGGATGTCTCTCCAGCAGATCTTCGCTGCATTTATTGAAATTTGCATCTGTGATTGCAACCACTTCTGTGTGCTGGGAATTCCGCTCCTTCCTCCTCTTCCACCCTTGGAATGTCTGCTGGAATTGGCTGGATCCTTGTGTGCGTGTGACCTGGCACATCCCCGGGAGGCACCCTGGGAATTCAGCTGGGAGTTTGCCATCTCTCAGCTACATTATCCCTCTGAAAGCCTTTCCAGAGATGCTGGAGGAGAGGCTCACTTGTGACAGGCGTTTGCTTCCCGGGGATGGCAGGCTGGTGGCACCTCTTTTCTAAACCACTGTTCTGAGAATATGAGACAGAACTTTGATCACTTCCATCTTTTAAGTAGCCGATTCCGTTCTCGCATGAAGGCGATGGGCTCGGAGAGCTAATCAGGCTGCATAATGATGAAAAGGTCAAAGTGAGACAGGGAACTGCCATGATCCACAGCAGAGGGCTGGGCTCAGCTCTCAGAGCACAGCAGACCGCTGGCAGAGCACAAACTCATTTTTATTGTTCAAAAAGAAATGTGGTTCCTGCTTTTTCCTCTGTCCTTTCCACTGTGGAGTCGTCGTCACCCATGGATGTTGTCCTGAGAAAATGGAGAAGAGTGAGTGGCTGACATGTCTTGTGAGGAAAAATTACCCCGAGAAAACAGAGGTCCCCAGTTATATTGAAGTAAAGCTGCAAGGAGAATGTGCTCCTGAGCAGTTTTCCATTCTCCAGGCGAGGCTGGCAACAGCCTGGTCAGAGTGCAAACTCTGTCTTCAAATTCCATCCTGTGAGGAGAGTATGGGATCAAATTCATCCAAGCTCACCACACCAGGCACTGAAAATAGAAAATTTTATTAAATTAATCCTTTCTTGATGGTTTATCCTCTTCATAGTGACCGTCTTGAGCTAAATTTGGAAGATCTCCTGTTGTATCTCCTCCCATCTGTGCTGCTGCTGATGGATGTGGTGTCCCTGCTCGCAGCAGGGGTTTGGAACTCCATGGTCTTTAAGGTCCCTTCCAACCCAAACCATGGTGTGACTGTACAAACTCTTATCCCAGGTGCTGAGCTGCTGCTCTGGGGAGGTTAAAGCAAGGGTTGAGTCAGTGAAGTGGATGCCCCTATAAAAACTTGAGCACTTGGCTGAGCTGGGATGTTCCCAGGTTTTTCGGAGATGTGGGGCTGGCATCTCATCCACAGTCAGATGGTGACAAGGCCTCGTGGTGGCATGTCTTTGACAAGGCATTTATCTTGTGCTTCTGCTGTGTGGGATTTATTTTTAGTGTAACTAATCAAATGAGTGTAGAGTGAACCTTTTCAGAAGCAGAAGTAGCTTGATTTATTAAGTGGAATTGTAATCCAACATGAAGCATTTGATTACTCGTCGCACGCACTAATCCCTTTTTTATGAGATCAATTTGCCCCAAATATCTCTACATGGTATTTTTTTGGCAGCCTTTTTCCTTAAGACCTCAAAATGGTACAAATGATGAGCTCCAGCTGTTTCTCATTGTGTGGTTTCGTTTCTGACACACAAGGTACTGGATTTGAAGCCGCTCAGATTTTTTCCCCCAGTAAGTATTATTTAATAGCTCTTGCTGCATGAACATTGATTTTAATTTTACCCGAATAAGTGCATTAAAATGTTTACAAGTTGTTATTTATTACCAGCTGCTTCACGAACACTGGAGCTGGTGCTTTTATTTATTTCTGGGTACAGCATAATTAACTCCGTGTGCTTATCTGGAGACTTTCTAGTCAGTTATTCATAGCCTGACTACTTTGTCTGCAATCTTCAGACAATTTGCTGTGTGATGGGAAATATTTCAGTGTGTTCTGGCATTAAGATGTAGAGTAATGCCTGTTGGTATTTATAGCAGCTGCTGCAGTGGGAGCCACATCACCTTTTTTCCTCAGCCTAGGGAAGATTGGCTTTATCCATCTTGGGGAATCAGTTGTAGCTCAACCCCCCTCCCCCCCCAGCCATGGTGGTCTTGTAAATACAACAAAAAGTTGCATAATGTGAATTATGTGTATATTGGAACCCTCAAGAATGAATTTACACCTGTTTGTGGTGTATCTGTTGTGACTCTCAGTGCGAGTGGGAACATTCTCCCTCACCCCATTGGTACTGCTGAGGTTGGGTATGAAAATCCCTTAATATTCTGCTCGAAATGAAATAAGAATCGTTGAAAGTCAGCAATCTCAACTTGGTCCTTACGTATGATTACAGTTTATAGTTGAGCATGTGGTAATTACACAGTTTAATCAGCTTCTGCACAGATATCAACCACTTAAGATATTTTGGTGTTTATCAAAAACATTGTGTATCCATCTCCAAAGATTTTCAGCGGGGGGAAAAAAAAGAAACACCACAGTTCACAGATGATTATTTTTTCTTGTTTCTGTTTTGCTGCCGGTATTTGTCATATATCAAATAAATGAAGACATGAAATGAAAGCCAAGGAAATAAGTTTAATTTCTTTTAAAGCCCAGGACTGAACATAATCCTGTTCAGGATCTATCCATGGCAGGATTCATCCTTTCCTTCCAAACAAGGCTTCTCCCTCGGTGGGAGAGACATGGGAAGGACAGACAGATTCTGTCTGTCTCACTGCATTCCCAAACATCCCCAAGGAGTTTAATTTCCCAGGATTCAAACCCAGAGGGGTTTGAGCAGCTTGCCATGAGCCCAAACAGAGCCCACAGGGTTTTTCCATCGCGAGCAATCTCCGTCTGCAGCTCCTGATCCAAGGTAATGAGGTGGGATCCGGCCCAGGGCAGCTCCCAGGGAAGGAACGGCCTTCAAGACCTGCCTCCAAAGAAATGTGATGAATAAAATGGACAGGCAGGCTTCAGAAAGGCTAAAAATAACAAATCAAACCTTTTCCCCATCACCCTGCTGTGTGCACAACACCCCCAGGGCAAAATCCACCTGTTAAATAACAATTGTTGTCCCTCTGCTCGAGGATTTCATCCCAAATCCCAAACAGTGGTGGTTTTCTGCAAGTTTGTGTGGTTTGTTGCAATTAGAAGCTGCATTCAGATGTCCTGGCAGTTTGAGTTGGTTTCTCATGTAGGAGTAGTGAGAGGAAACTTGTTGGTAGATGTTTTGATCTGCTTTGCTTCCTTCCTAAAATGAAACTTGGCAGTGTGGTATTTGGGGCTGATGGGAAAGAAATTCATTCCAGTTCTTCTGATCCGTTGTGCAAAGTGTTAGGAATTTCCTACCTGGGTCTGCTCATGCTTTTGATCCCATAAAAGAGAAATGTGATCTGAGAAAACTTATCACCCCAAAATCTCAGTGGTAAATTTAACAAAAATAGATTAAAATTTTTAATATTTTTTAGGGGACTGAGGGCCGGGAAAGGAGGTTGTGGAATAGTCTGAAATGCCTTTGGAGAAGCCTTCCAAAAGGATTTGTCTCTCTGAGAGCAATCCTAATGCTTGCATTGATCCTTCTGTCATGGAGAAGGGCACCACACACATCTGTAATAATTAGGGAATTCACGTCCTAGAAGGTGCATCCTGTCCTGAACGCTGTGACTTTCTGAGATTTGATGGGATTTTAGCAGGGGGTGAGCAGAATTTGGGATTTATCCTCCTGGTGGTTGGATGAGACCTTGGACTGGCTGGTCCAGGTTGGGCTTCCGGTGGGAGACAGTGCCTGTCTCTTCATGCACTTACTGAAGGAAGGACATCAATGTGATTTTATAGAATATTTCTGGTGAATCTGTATGGTGATAAACCCCAGTGCATGCACTAAGCAGTGGTTCCAGCTCTCACAAACATTCCCACTCGGAAGAATTCCCTGCCTGGCATTTCTTTTATAACCAATTTTCAAAGCCACCTCACTGAGAAGGTTATTCTGGTAAATTTTTTTTTCATTTTTTTCTTTTTTTGCCTCAAATAAACTATTTTTGACAAACAAACCCTTTGTGAGGGCAGCCCAGTGTCCAAGGCAGAGCTACGGATGGTGGAACACGCGCTCCGTTTGTTCATTCCAGGCGCGGAGGCTGCGCCGGGCGCTGCTCATGTCACTCCAGAGCCTTCAGTGAACACTGAGCACGCTCACCCAGACATTTATTTGAATAAAGGGCATGGGAAGTCATTTTTAAAAGCACAGCGTGAAGTTTTTGGTTTGTAGGGTTGTGTAGTCTTTAGGAAGAACCTGGAAAAACGTTATCCAATAAGTCCCACCTTTGAAAAACGATTGCTGGATGAGAAGAGGATCTGCACATTCAATTTGGTCATCCTGGAAGGCTCATTTACAATTTAAAGTAATTTTTCAGCACACTGTGTATTTGTATTTACTGTATAGAGAGAATCACTAAGATTGGAAAAGACCTCCAAGATTATCAAGTCCAAGGTTGGACTTTTAATTCATTTTACCCCCCTGTTCTCTGTAGTTGTCTTTAAATAGTCCCTTGTGCCCCCTTTGGGAAAACAGCTCTGGTTATTTATGCAGAACTCGGTTATATAATTTGGGGAAATAACCTTTATCTCTTTACTCGCTTGGCTGCACAGTCTGGCCCACCAGATCCCTTCTGCTGCTGTAGGTGATGGGAAATGGGAAATGTGGAAGTGCTGGGTTGCCAAATTCCTCCTGAGAGGGATGGATGTGGAGAGTTGTACCCCGGAGCACTCGGAGCAGACAGATGGGACCCACTTCGTGCCCAGCACAGTTCGTCCTCCTCCAGGAGCTGCTCCCTCCTGTGTAGGACAAGGTTGGATCCGTGTATCCCATGGGAAGGACAAAGTGAAACCAGGGTGTGATGATGGAGACAGAGCGGATCTTTTGGGAAACCCACAGTCAACAGATAATTTTTGGGAATCCCACGGAGAAGAAATCTGTTGTGTGGTCTAAAACTGCCATGTTCACTTTAAGTCTCATTTCATTAAATATCCATTTCTGCCTGGGCTGTTTGGGTGAAAGTACCTAAAATAGGGGTGGTTACAGTGGTTGCTTAAAACCATATTTTATTGCAGCTCTGGAGAAGAAAAACCCATAAATAAAACCTTCCTACCCAAATTTAGTCCAAGTTTCCTAATTGAAAGAAACTACTTATTGCAGGAGGAGGAAAATATTGAATATTTTTATTGTAGTAAAAAACTTTGCAAGGTTCAGTTTAAAACAAGGACTCAAGTGAAGTCTGCAACCAAATAAATTGATCTGCAGGCTCTGCATTTGTGGTGACCAGAGTAAAAAGAAATCCATAGGTCATTCCTGCAAGAATAAAGCTAATATTAGCCTAGGACTCACTCTTAAATGTTGTTTGCATAATGATCTTGTAAGGTGCTGAGCTTTCACAATTTAATTGTGCATTTGAAGGTAGAAACCTTAAAACATAGGTGGTTTCATTTCTTGAGGGACTAAGAATGCAATGTAAGACACTCTAAGCTTGGAGGTTTTTTCCCCTTGTTTTCCTTTTCAAATTATTTTAACAATAACCTTTTGACTCTGGAATGTGTGGAAGACAGGGAATATCAAAGTGGAGCAATCAGGTGATAATCCTGCTTAACTAACCTCTGACTCACAGCATCTGGTATATTTTTAGTCTGAGAGGAGCAGAATTATCATTCCCAGTAATTTGATAAGTGTTGTCATTTTCCTTTGAAGAACTTATTCTAACCTTCTTTTTTTCTTTTTTTTTGTGAGTTCACCTGCTCCCTCGAGAGTAAACCAGCAAATAAATTATGCAGTGAAAATCCTTGCCAATTTTTAAGTGAGAATAAATATTTCTGAGATCCTCGTGATGATTTGCCCACAGATATCCTCCTCTTCTCCCCGTTGTGCAGTGCTGTCAGGTTGAGATGTGATAGCCAGATCCTTGGGTTTGATCCAAGGAGCTCTTAAAAAAAGTTCTTCAACTTGAAGCTCAGCTCTTCCTTAGTTTTGAACCACTGTGGTGTGGTTTTTTGGGCTTCCATTGCTAATGGAAAAAGCAGGATAAAGCTACCCCAGTCCTGCCAGCGAGCACTGGAGTGTGGATCTTCCCAGTGGGGCTGGAGACACCTTCTCATGGAACACTGTGGGAATCGTGTCCTGCTTCAAAGCCCTTGATTCCTACCTGGGCACTTGGCACAGCAGTTTTATCCTTGTTTCCCTTTGGTTCACAGTAATTCCTGAATGCTTCCAGCATCCCCTCAAAGGAGCCTTGAAAGTCTCTTCCCGTAGTGATGGTTATCCACACCTGATCCCTGAGCATCATCAACCAAATTTACAGCTTTCCACTTGACATAAAAACTTATTTTTGTGCTTATTTGGTTTGCTGCTCTTCCCCTTTGGGGGGGAGAGTTTTTAAAAGAACTTTTTGATGATCCACTTAGAATGAATTCTGTAAAGGAGAATTTTATCCCTGGGATGTTCAGTGTTAAGAAATCCACTTTTAGGTGTTTGTGTTCAATACAGTGAATTGAGCCAGGAAGGAGGGGCAGGATCTTTCTCTTTACTCCTGTCCCACTGGTCAGTTCTGTGTCTTTGGGAACAAGTGCAGCTGTGCCCACAACTTCCTCGTGTTTCCCTACAAATCCTGACTGCTCCTTCAGCAGTCACTCCAGTCTCTCTCATCGTGCTATTTCCAAATTAAAACCATCTTCCAGAACTGTTACTTAACGTGGAATTTTTAAGGCGCTGCTGCCAGTGGGATCTCCCCGCGTGGGCAGCCAGGAGGGGATGGGATGGATGGGGTTTTTCTTCTGCACTGGTGGAGCTGATGAAGGTTTTTGTCGTCCCCAGAGACCCCCGGGGCTCGGATTGACAGGGCCTGGCTTGTTTTGTATTCTGCTCCTCTCCACTTGCGTGTCCCTCCCCTGGCTGTGTTCAGTGAGAGAGGAGAATATTAAACATCAATAAATGAGTCGGGTCACACACGTGGTGTTCAACACACAGGGATCTTTTACAGAAAGCCTTGTTATTACATAAAATAAAAGTGCATATTCTATGCAGCTCTCCAAATTTCCCCACAAGGTTGGGAAGGGAGGCAAAGATCAATCATTGATAAAGATGGCCTGTGGCAGTGGGGAGATGAGGCTGTCAAATCAACCGAGGAGCAATAAAACACACAAAACTCTTACAATATTGTGATTCTTGCAGGTTTCTTCTTAAAAATCTTTGATTTCTGCACCCTGAGGCTCCCAGTTCAGCTGTAGCCTGGAGAGGTCTCAGACCCTGAGTGTATTTTTTTAAGCCTTGCAGTCTTTTGCAGAAAACAGGTTGGGTTGGGAAATGAGCCTGTGGAGAGGGAGAACCTTCCCTTTCTTCTTCCTTGACTTTCTGTGCCTGTTGCCAGAGGGGGAAAAGGCTTTTAGGAAGATCCTCTAGCAGCAGGTAAATGAAATGATCCATTAAGATGCAATACACACTCAAATACTTAATGATATTTGATTTATGAGGACTGTAATCACAATTTCTTCCAAAAATTCTGGCCAGCTGCTGTGGCTGGGGCTTGCAGAGTGCAGGTGTGCTCACCTGGCCTGCACAGCACCACAGCCAGCGCCTTCAAAATGAGAAATTCCCATGTTGTCTTTGCCTTGCTGTGGATTTCAGGAGTCTCAGGGAGAGCTGGGGAGCACAAGTGATGTGTCTGTGTGTAATACGTTACATGTTGCATTTCTCATCCGACTAACAAAGGGCTGAGGGAGTCCTGACGTGCAAAGAAGATTTTGGGTGTACTCTCAGGGTTTATTTTGTGTTTGATGTCTTTTTCTCAATCCCAAAGGACTTAAAAACTAACCCCCAGTTATGCTGAACAGGGAGCCACAAGTGCAGGCACCACGTGAAATACAGTTTTTATTTAAATATTTCCTTCCAATGAGCTGCTGAAGCCATTTATCTGCCTAACTTATAAAACAGGGGAAATATAAATGACAAACCACTGGTAGGGCACAGAGAAAATATTATTTTGGAGACCTCTCCACTTTCTAGAGTTGATTTATGGGCTCCTTTCTGGCTACTGGGGTGGCCCATCCTAAAGACAGGAGGAAATGGTGCAAGAAATGGTCTAATTTGTACCAGGAGCCTGAGCTTTCTGTCAGCCTTAGTGATCCCCTGCTCCCAACTATCTGCCCTCCTCTCCCCTCCACCGAGGTTTGGGAAGCAGGGAGGGAATTTGGAGAGACAAAATCCAAAGCTCAGTGATGATTTTACAAACTCCCTGCGTGATGCTCCTGTGTTTAAAAACGAAATGATGCAGCGAGGAGTTGGCTTCAAGAGCAACGATAAATCAAAGTAAATTAAAAAAATTAAACTTTCTCATGCCTGCTTGTCGAAAGTTTTGAATGAATAAGCCACTTTTAACCGTTTTGAAATGAAGTTCATGGCGTCTCCGCCGTGAACTGCTGCTTAAAAACAAACAGT
Source organism: Ptilonorhynchus violaceus (assembly GCA_013397565.1). NCBI lineage: Eukaryota > Metazoa > Chordata > Aves > Passeriformes > Ptilonorhynchidae > Ptilonorhynchus > Ptilonorhynchus violaceus. Next base: position 348,061 of record VZRJ01001055.1, on the reverse strand, counting down.
TTTTCACTGACGGCGTAAAAATTGTTTCCCCAACATGCCCCGAGGTGAAATGACTGCCTGGAGGAAATAAGGCTGGCAGATTTTTCCTCTCTAAGTGGAGAAAGTCTTAGGGCTGTGAAAGCTGTTGTGTGGTTTAACTAATTTCCTCTGTAAGCTGAAGGGAACGGCGAAGCAGGGAATGTATTTTCCCTGGCGAGCTGGTATTTCGGGTTGTTTATGAGCTCCTGCAAATCGTCACTTCAGGAAAGCAAAACAGCAGAGAGATATGCAAGGGAGCAGGGAGCGTCTGGGTGTGCAAACTGCATTTTATACAGGCCCTAAAAATAGTTGTAAGCCCATGTGGGAAGCGGCGTTTTTGCTGGAGTTGAATGAACTATCCCAGAAAAAAACCACGGCATCCTTGAGCTCCTTCTCTTCCCTGCCCTTTGCTCCGTCCCCGGAGGGTTTCCCCTCTGTTCTGCAGCAGCACGAGGTGAGCTCCTCGTGGTGAATAAATGGGAGGGAGGGGTTTTTATTCCCCCAGGGGCCAGCCGGGATCAGAATTGGAAATAAGTGAACAATATGAGAACAGGGACTCTCGCAAAGTTTATCCCGGGTAAAGCCACTCTCCATCCTCTCTAGAGCCCACTAAATTCCCAAATTGCCCTGTTTGTCCTTACTCTCTTTGAGTGGATGGTGTCTGACATTGAACTTGAGTCCAGGAGTGTGAACCTGCTTAAAAAATGAATGGGAATTATTCATTTTGGGTAACATCCCTGCCAGTCCTGCTGCCTGAGCTGGATTGGGTGAGGAAGAGCAGAGCATTCCCATCCCTCTCATTTCTTACCCTGTGTTTGAAGTCTCCTCTGTCACTTCAGGCATAAAATCTGAATATTTGGAGGTCATTAAGAGAGGTGACACAGACACAGAAGCCACCTCGATCTTTCTCTTGTGATGCTGGTGAATGATCTTGGACAGGAGAAAAAGAAATTTAAGGTCTCATGGTCTTTTTAGGGACTGAACATTTGTATGGTGTATTCCCAAGGAATATTCTGGAGGTGCAGGCTGGAGCTCCGTGTAGCAAACAGAATTTGGGAGGTTTGTGAGCTGTGACAGCTCTGAAATAATCAGCGAGAAGGATCTGCAGTGCTGCTCCGAGAATATTCTTGGGGAATATTTAATTTCAGTAATGACCACTGAATAATTTATTCACCTCTTTTACAAATATTTTTATGGAAGACACCCGAGGTTTAAATCGTGCACTCCGTAAACAATTTGTGTGTTTCGGTGGTGAGGAGTTTAATGAAAATCTGGGTATTTTGGGAATGTTTTGTTCACATTTGGGAGCTGTTTCCACTCTTTAGGCCCCTGCACTGCTGGTGCTGTGACAGCTCTTGGGAGAGCAAAGTGGGGACCCCCCTGCCAGGCCCCCTCTTTTTCTGCATGGAGAGCCTGGAGTTGGATATTTCATCTCACACAAAATATTCCTTTTTCCCCTCCTTTTTAAACCACTCTTGACTTGCTGTGTGTTTATCCATGGCATAATCTTAGGAGGGCCATTTTGATGTTATTTTGAGTCTTCAAAAGCAATTCCAAAGGTTTGCAGAAGGTTTTGGAAGCAATGCAGATGATCCTGCTCGAGTTCTCCACTCTCTGCTTTTCCAAGAGTTTTCGGTCTTCCCAAAGAAATCAAAGTTTCGATGAAGTAAATGCCCAGTCTTGAAGAAACTACTCCCAAATTATCATTTGTTCTGTCATTGCCAACACCTCTCTAGGTAGAGATGTGATATAAATGCACAGTAATCTTTGCCAGTGAAAGAAAACAAAATCAGTTTGTTGGAATTTGTGGAGAAAAAATATTGGATAGAAATAAAATACTATCATCAGTCAAAGTCAGATAATTTTGCTGCTTTTTTTCCTTGTTCCCTTCCATAGCATCCACTTTTTTTATTCTTCTGGTCTTCCATGCAAGAGAAGAATTGGATTTGGGATGAGTTGTGCCTGTGTTGTTGCATTCTAGGGTTTCATTTAGGTGTCTGATAAAATCCCTGTAGGTTGTTGCATTTTCTTGCCCTTTTATATGCTAATAATGGGAGTTATATCGTGGAGAAGGGGAGAAAATAAACAATTAAGACAAATGAATTCATTCCTGTCTCAATACTGTGTATTAAGAGAACAGTTCAGGGGAACAAATATATTTTAAATTTTGAATAAATATTAATAATACCTACAGCAACAATAAAGAAAAATATGGGAGTCAGGGAATTAAAGTGACCTTGAATGCAGGTACATTATTACTGTATAGATACTGTTTGACTTTAATTTTTATTAATGTAGATAATGGCTTACATGAGCCTTATGGCTGCATTACCAGTGCTCTAAAATTTAATTAGATTTTCAGAGCAGCTGTTAATGTCTTCCCCAGGATTATATAATTCAGGGGCAATGTCAGAAAACTTCAGCCATTTCATTAGACTGAGAAGAAACCGAAACGAGGTATTTTGTCTACAAAACCACTCTGAATTCCTGAGTGTGGCTCATAACAAGCCATTGGGATTGCATTTATTTCATCCTCGCACAGCAGGGGATGGATAACACACTAAACCATGGAAAAGAAAAATGCTGTCTGGGAAATATTTCAAAAAGCTTTTTAGGATTTGGAGTTTTGTTTCTTGCTTTGGTAGACCCAAGACTCAAGTGCAGAATAACTTGAAAATATGTTTAGGGGGAGAGTGTGGAGGATAAAAACCTGGGATTATCTGCTGAGTAGGAAAGAGGTGCCTTATCCAGGCTGAGCTTCAGTTGCAAGGCAAACCCCTCTCTGTAAAAGGAGAATATTTGGAAGGTTTGCTGCTGTTGCCTCTTCCCATGCACCTGCTAATGAGGAGAATTAGGAAAGTGCAGTTTTCTGGCTTGGTAAATGTTGAATTTTTGTTATTCAACACATCAGGGTGGTGATGGAGAGCGAGTGTTGATGTTACTGGATCAAAGGATGAGATGTGCTGGCTAAAGGAATGATAATGATAAATGACAGTGACCTAATTTATGAAAGAATCCTCTAGGATCAAGTAATTCACTAATTTGTAATTATATGATGAACTCGCCAAGAACAAAATCAATCATGTCAGAAGCATCAAAAGACACCAGGAATTGCTGCAGGTTTTGCAGCAGCCCTGGGTGCAGAGCAGCCACTCCCATCCCTCCCCTGCGCTCCACGCGGGAATGCAGTGCTGGAAACGAGGATCCAGACTCAGCCAGCAGCGGCTCCATTACTTAATGCCAGTGTTAACGAGCAAAGAGGCCAGGGAAGTGTTCCTGGCATGTCAGGAATTCTCTCCAGACCCTGAAGGAGAAAGCTCCCGGGCTTGTTTGCTCAAGGGCTTCCGTATGGGAAGGTGCTGATGGAGCAGGGATGGGGCTGGAAGGGAGCAGACACCTGAGAGCCTCTGGGGCAGGCACTGGTCTGCTTCCTGTGGCACAAAGAAATGCAAAGAAACAAGAAAAAGTAGCCATTTTAATAATGAGAAGCTTTATTCTTGGTGAAATGTTGCTCTTAAGGAACTCACAGAACCCGTAGTGCGTGACTCTGGCCAGGCCTGGTATTGCTGTAATCCTGTAAAACCTCTGGAGATAAAAGGCAGAGGTTCCAAGGGTGTTTCCTGGATACTGAGGGTCAGAGGGAGCATCCCTGAGGTGAGCTGTGCTCCAGCTGTTGGCAGCTGCAGGGACAGCAGCAAAGCTCCCCGCGGGATGGGACGGAGCCGAGGGAGCAGGATCCCACCTGGATCTGCAGCAGGACCTTCCCTGGGTGGGTTCCCATCCTCCCACACCGGGAGCATGCCTTGCCTTTCATCCTGCTGCGTGGCTGGAGCGGGATAGTGCTCCAGGAAATGATGGGAGAAGTCTTTATTAGCCAGGAAAAATCAGCATCCAGCGACAGGCACCGTTCACCCGGCACTGCTGGTGTCACCCACGGCCACTTGGCTCATGGAGAGTCCTGACATCATTCCATGCCAAGGCTGACTTTGCCAAGGAATTCATCCTTAAAAAACACTTGCATCAACCAGCTGAAATATCCAAGGTGTTGGGAGAGGTGGGAAGCAGAAATCCCGGGTTTATTTTGGGGTGAATGCGGCAGCACGGGAGCTGCTGCTGCTCACTGAGGGATCGACAGATTCATCAAATAATTATTAAAAGCAGATCTCCAGGGCTTGTAAAATTGGGAATCTCTTGGATGCCTCTCTTTAGGTACTCATGGACTTTATGTGACCACCCCCAGCTCAGCCTGAGAAGGTTCAGTGTAAATGGATTAAGGGCTTTATGTTGCTTTAGGGTAAGGCCTGTCCATAGAAAGTGTCCCTCACCCCCGAGGGCCTTTCCTGCATCTCAAATGTAAATAAAAATCATTTTAAAATCAAAGAAATCTTTTCTGTAGTTAGCAGAATTTCTCAAAACGTGGTTAATCCTAAAAAGCTTTTCTATTTGATGTTTAATAGAGCTGAGTTAATAATTCATAATTTAATGTATCTGATTAATTTTGCCTCTTTTTCTCGGAATGTCTTCAAAGCACATAACAATTATCTCAAATGTACTTATTCAAAATGACTCCGTGACCTCTCTTTCTAGATCACTTATTCCTGATTCAATTTTTCATAGCAGTGCACAATTTCTATTGGTCATCATTCATTATTTCTCTGCTAATAGAGTAATCACAAATCCAGTTAAAAAAAAATAAATAAGTAACAACCCTCTGGCAGGAAGAAACACTGAAAATGGATTTAAAAATTCCTTTTGTTTGCATTAAAAATACCTTCCTCCAGCTGAGGAAGACCCAGTGTTCATTTAAGAAAAACAACTGATGAAATCCTGTTGTCCTGGGAATTTGCAGAGCTTTTTTAATCCAAGTGATGATCTAACTCTATAAACTGTATAAAGATAATTAACCTGTGCCAGCAGATGCAACACTCTTAACATCAGGAATTAGATTTGCATAATATATTGCTAAATGCATATGTTTATTTCAATAAAGTCCAGAAATTAGCCTGGAATTACACCAGGGCTGAGCTGCCCAACAGCCTAACAGTGCCTGTGTCTCATGATAGGGAGATTTTCCTTTTTTATTTCAGTGTGCTCTTTATTTTTAAAATATAAAAAAGCCCCTTAGTAGTCCAAGAGATGCCCTTAGTGTGATGGACTCATTAAACCCACGGATTTTATTTGGCTGTTGTCTTTCTGCCCCTCTTCCCAGCAGTCTGGGGTGCTCATTTGTGGTGGCCATGCCAGCACAGCAAAGCAGTTTGGTAATGAATTTTCCACAAATTAATTTTCTCCATTACAACAGCATCTATAAACACAAGCAATTATTTTATGTGGGCTAGGAATAAAAGAGAGCATAATAACTTATTGGACTTTATTTTGTGGAATTAAAAGTACTTCTCTTTTGGCCTTTTTTCATTAGGAGCTCCACTAAGTGATTGCAAATGCAGGAATGGGGAAAAGCAGGAATTGCTGGATACAGCTGATAATGCTTTGGTTTAGGCTGTTGATTTACCCTGATTTTATTTCCAGATGTCACTGAATTTTATTGCATTAGACCTATTGATACCTTTCAGTGGCGCTTTTTTTTTCTGATTGTTTGTAGTCACATTTTAATAACCTTTTTCTAAAAGAAGTTTTTTTTTTCCTCCAAGTGGAGCAACTCAAAGGTATCAGCACCAAATCTGATAAATGGATACCCCATGAGTAAGAAAATTACATTGGTTTAATACCTAAGGCAAGGGAGATGCAATCTCAGCAAAAGAATCCCCAAGGAGCAGGATTATCATTTAAGGAAAAGGGGGATTAACACTTTCCTTCTGACTCTGGTGGGAGGGAATTGTCTTCAGCACCTTTGTGGATTTAGGGAGGTTTAAAACCCTGTGTGAGGTAACTTGTAGTGTAGATTTTTATTTCTATAAATGCAGTCAAGCTTTGTTAGTTGATGTTGCTTTAACAGAAAATGGGATCATAGAACCACAGAATTGTTTGGGTGGGAAGGACCTTAAACATCAGGAACACCTTCCACTATCCCAGGCTGCTCCAAGCCCCATCCAGCCTGGCCTTGGAACTTCCAGGGATCCAGGGGCAGCCACAGCTTCTCTGGGCAACCTGTGCCAGGGCCTCCCCACCTTCACAGAGAGGAATTCCTTCCCAATATCCCATCTGAACCTGTCCTAGAAGTGATGGAACATTTGGGAGAACAACCCAGGGCACGATTTGTGAGGGAGAAAAACAATTCCTTCTGCTGAGTCCCAGTCCCCTGTCCTGCCTTTTGTGAACAAGGAATGCAGGTTTGGGGTACAGAGCATTGAAGATTAACCCCGAGATCAATCCATGTGGCTATGGAAATAATCCACCTCCTTCTCTGTGTGATTTTCAGGACTATAAGAAACCCAAAAAGGGATCATAAACCTGTTTTTACATAAAACCTGACAGCAGCAACTTCAGCTGTAATTGGATCGTCTGTTGAAGGCCTTTTTTGTATTGTTTTTATTTATTTTAGGCAGCCTTCTTCAGCAAATGCTGTTCACAAAAGGCAGTGTCACGTAATGTTAAACGGAAAATAAATTTCCTGCGTTCACCTTGAGGGATTCTGGAAGTCACAAATTATAAAAGCCCATAATAACTTCCATTTAGAGGGCCTTTGACAGGAGTGAAATGAGAAACGAGGAGAGAATGTTTCCACACAAAGTTATTCCCACTCGTTTGGATAAACAGGGGCAGAGCAGAAGCTGGACACGGGTACGGCGGGCAAACCCAGCACGTGGGTAAAACAGAAATATCCAATTTTCTTTGACTGCTTTTCCTGAATGCCTGCCTTTAAATACTCAGTCCTGGAGCTAATGAAGGCCTCGTGGAGATAATATCCTCAAAGAAATCCCAGCAGCCCACACAGCTCCCGTCTGCTTGGAGCACACTCTGCAGCAGACACTAATAACAGTGTTTATCTGCGGGTGAGAAGGGAGGGTATTTTGGGCCAGTTTAGGCTGAAGCTCTGGGTTCATTTGGCACCGAGTGTGAATTTGGGTATTTGGAAATGCTAAAAATTCTGGCTGGCAAAAAAAAGTAAATTTTTTGTGTGTGTGTGTCTGAAGAAATGATTTGTGCTTCTTTCCCTCATTTCCAGTAGAGCCAGAGTGAGTGGGATAGAGGGATTTAAAGCAAATAGTATAAATTTAAGAGGCTAATTATAATAATCCCACTGTAAACTTCCTAATGCTCTTTGGAAGGAGGAGTTGTCTGGCTTTTTTGCTGCAAAGTTTTTATCATTTGAGGGCGACTCAGCCCATCAGTTCCGATCTTGTTCTGGGCAAGGTCGGGAGCATGCAGTGTGCAGGAGGTTTGTAATTGGCTGGCTGCAGCAAACAGCAGGGAATTCAATCTATTACCTGCACTTGGACGCGCTAAACCAACATTCCATGGAGCCACTGGAGCATGGAAAAGGGGCTGCTAATCTCTCTCCAGTAATTATTGCGGGTGTGCCCCGCTCCCGTCAGAGGGGACACCCGGCACTTGATGGACTCAAATGTTCCTAATGACTTTTTTTTCCCTGTTAATAAATCACATTTTGACATTCAGAGACTCCGTGTGACGCTCGGGAAAGCGTCGTTCAGGAGAACATCGAAAAAGTCATTCTGACAGCCGGCGATGTTCTGGGGAACTGGGGAGAATTCCAGCCAAACTGCCTGAAATGTGTCAGGTTTTGTTCGGGTGGAAACAGGGAAATAGAGACATGAACACCTGGAAGCCCAGAGGTTGAATTCACGTGGTTTGAAATCAGGACTCACTTTCACTCTGTTAATAGAAAATGATGGCTCCCGAGGAGCTTAAATGCCAGAGAATTCAGATTTTGGTGCATGAGGAAAGCCAAGGCACAGGGTTCTCTCTTGTTAATCTGATAGCCACTATTTCCTGAGTGAAATTTCTTACCTCAAACCATCATTTATGTATTTCAGAGTACTTTGCATTTGATACTCTGGTTGTTCCCCTCTTTCCTTCCTATAGATGACACTGTCAATTCCATCAGGTTATACTGAATCACTGCAGATCTTCTCCATCACAAGCATAAATTAATGGCTGTATTTTCTTCATGTAATGGATCATGACCAGGAAATCAGCCGTAATCTATTTATGTGATGGAACCTGTTCAGTGCTCTTACTTTTCTATTCTTATTTTCAGATAAATTAGTAGTTAATGATGGTGGAACTGGAATTACTGTCCTGAGATCCTGCCATGTTCACCAGCTCCATTGCCTGAAAAATATCCATTAACTATGCCTTTGAATTTTTCTTTTAGATGTACAATCCCAAATTACGAGCTCTTTACCCACTGCAGCCAAAAGAGACAAGGAGGTGCCTTGTGCTTTGTCCTTTGTGTGAGCACAGGGTTGTGTTTTGGTGGGAGATGAGTTGGTCCCTCAGTTTATCCAAGTTTAAATGTGGTTTCCAGGCTCTCCAGCTCAGGGTGAGCCCAGCCTGCCCTCAGCACAGGGGCTGGCAGCTCCCTGCCCTTGTGCTCCCTGTCCAGGGCCACCTCCGAGCCAGGCAGGTGAGAGGTGACACAGTTTGACCTCCAGTAATCTGATTTCTCAGTGTTTGACATTCAGACATGTAATAAAACTATTTTAAATGCTTTGCAGTGTAGAATTAGTACGTGCTAAGCGTGCTTAATGTGGCATCAGCTCTGCTTATGTTTGTAACTAAAGCCTGCATTCACAGACTTTGGGTTGGAGGAACCACGGACAGGGAAAGATCTGGAACAGCTTTTACAGAGCTTTCCGGCCTCTGGAAGGGGTTAATTCTCGTTGCCCTTTGCAGAAGCACAGAGCATTGCTGGTTCTCAGCTACCCACCAACATTTAGATTAAACTCCAGTTTTCCTTCAGCCTCTGAGGCGTCACTTGACAACCTGCAAAGTGGAGGACGAGCTCTGGGAGGGCTGGGAAGTGGGTGGTGGCACAGGGCAAGTGGATTTGGGAAAAAAAGCTGTGAAAGCTCCCAGCAGAAGCAGCCTGCAGGTACCTGAAATCCACATTTAAGATCTGTTGTTGTGTAGCCGAGCTGCTGATCCCGGGCTGGCTCAGGGGGTTCACATCCAGAGGCTTTGGTCTGGGCGTGAAGCTCAAAGCCAAGCAGGTTGCCCTAAGCCTGTGACGTGGACGTGCCATCATTTCATCCCCAAATGACGTTTTTAGCGCCTGTTCATAGCCTGGCTTTGTGTCATCGGGTTTAAAGCACTGATGCTCCCATAGGGAATCAGCTTTAGGGTGGAGAATTTCAGCTTTGGCACACACAGTTGTAGGCAAAGTGACCAAGGCTCAGAATCTTTTCTGATTCGTTGGCTGCAAACAAAATGTCCGGGTAGGACAACTGAAAAACGGCTATATTGTGTTTTCTATCAAAAGGCACTTGTAGGAAATGCCTGTAAGTGGTGCAGAGTGGGATTTCATGCTTTATTGTTCCTCAATCTGTTCAGTTTACAGGGAACAGGTATTTTTCATTCTGCTAGCTGCTAGTTTTGCCAGTGCTCCGTGGGCTCTGAGACTCCAGCTGGGAGCTCTCTGGCTTCTCCATTTCCATCAGTAATAAAGAATCCACAGGACAAATTCTCTCCTTAGTTACACCTGCGAAAACCTCCTGATCTCCCAGGAATTCACAGGCAAAACCTTTGAAAATCCAAAGGACACGAGCCATCAGAGGGAAGCTGCAAGCTGGGAAAGCATCCATTTAGCCTGGTACAAAAAGGAGGAGAACTGAGCAAAAAGTGCAAATGTAATTAGGAAAAAATGGCAATGGGGAAAGTTTTTAGAGAATGAGATGTGCAGGACCATAGGTTGTTATCTCAAGGAGGTGGTGACAGGTCCATTGCTTGGGTATTTTCAGTGAAAGGGTGGTAAAATGTTACAATTCATCATAGCTGGAGATAATTGAGGCATTTGGGGAACTATGATTTGGGAAATGGCCATAGATTTACTGTATTTCAAATTTTACTTTTTAAAAAAAGATAGGACAACGCTTTGTTCCCCTTTCTTTGATGTTCCCACAAGATATTCCAAGATTCCTGCAGCTCATCAGAAGTGCAGCAGGATAAATGCTAAGTTATAAGCATCTATCCCATCCCAGTAATTCAACACAATTTACCTCAAGTCTGCTCCAGCTCCAATTCCTGCACTTTTGCACCAGGTAGATGCCATTGGGATAAAATCAGGAGAACTAAACATGCATTTTGTGACATTTTCATCTGCCCTGAACGTGTTCCTTCATTATTAATCTCAGTATAACCATGCAAATTAGCACCATAATTAGTTTTGTTATGTGTGTCTCCGTTCAGATCGATGGCAAACTGAAATGGGTGCTGGAAAAATATTTATTAATTGAAATTGTGAGGTGGTGTATTTTTCAAGGGATCAGTTCCCTGCGGGAATTCACATCTGCAGGGCTGCAAAAGACACACACAGGAGGCAGCTTTGGGCAGGCAAACAGGAATTTCTCACAAGCAGAGGGGCTCTAGAGCTAGGGACAGATGAGGTCTGCGTTTGGAAAATGATGTCACCTCCTTTAATCCTACTTTGGAACCCAAAATTTAGAGGGTCAGCTCATGGCGTGCAGTTCTGGAGGCTTCCTGGGCTCAGCAGACCTGCAGTTCCATCTTGCCCTTCACCATGCAGGACTTTGGCAATTAGAAGCCCCAAAGCAATTAAAGTGCCTATAATTATCCCCTCTCTCACGTTGGCTGCCTGGGCATTGGGCAAACAGCACATTTAACAATCACCCATGCTTCAGATCCTGCAATCAGGGACGGAACAATTCGGAATCCAAGGTCTTGTTTGCCTGGAAAAGTGAACAGAGGCGATTCCATGGGATGTTACCGTGGAATAGTTCAGGATTCCCACACGATCCCGGCGGGTGCGGGAGGCAGCACCCATCCTGACCGGGACACCAGTGCTTTAACATCAGCTCCCCTTGGAGTGGCTTTGAGGGATGATGGAAACAAGTGACTGTCACAATATTACAGACATGGAGCGTGGGCACCGTGCCGGTAATTGAGAGTTTGGGATTCTTAAAGGCACAACAAACAATCCAGAAGGGACAAACCATTCCCGTGCTGACCTGCGGGAGCCGCTCCCTGCCCTGCAGCTCTGGCTCCGTCCAAACCACGGCTCCGTTACCGAATTAAACCTCTGCAGGTGGGAAAAATGCACTCCTTGTTTCGGGGGGAATGATGAACCGGTTCTCTCAACACTTCAATATTTTGTGATCATCTTAGGAGTGGTTTTTGTTGGGGGTTTAACGGCGCAGAAATACGGGCAGCGTTAGCAGGATGAGCCGTGCTGAGCAGCGCTGCTCTGTCTTTGATGGCTGTGATCCATTTGGGAAGTCAACAAAGATGGAAGAGAGAATAAATCTACCCTTCCATGACCATCTTTATATCGTCTAAAATAACATATAGGGTAATTTTCCTTCTTTTTCCAGAGCTAAGTGCTTCTTTGTGGATCTCCAGCCTGAGTTTTTCACTCGTGCAGTGCCTCCTTGGAGCTGATAGCTCTCATCTTTTATGGCAGAAATTGCTGAAGCTGAGTAATTAAAGTTATTCTTGACTTCTCTTATTTACTGGAAACGACTGAGCTGAATCATAAAAGACTGAGGATTGTACTTTGAATGGTTTCCTGTATATTCTGCTCCTAGCAAGTAATTCCTTAATGGCATATCCACAACAACAACAAAAAAATGTTCTGGAATGGAATCTGGCACTTGACTTGTGTTCTTTATTCCCTGCAGTGATTCCTGGTGGATGAACACCAAGGAAGTGCTGGTTTGCCAGAGTATTGTCCAAACATTTTCCATCTCTTTTTGCTTTCTAAATATTACTTAAATTCTAATATTGCCATAAAAAGAGAGTTTTAAGCACTTCATCCCCTTTTTTGCGTGTTCCACAGCTGCACCTTCCCATCTTTTACAGGATGGAGCAGGTGCAGGGTGTGGGCGTCACCTCTAACAGGCAGCACAGTCGTTCCCTGGGGTGGGATGTATGAAATGAAATTAAATTCACAAATATGGGTGAATAAATTAAAAAAAAACCCAACCAATTTTATTGTCCTGCAGTGTGCTCCCACCAAACCATCCCCCTCATTTTGGTTGAGGTGACTTAGCTTGTGTCCAAGGGGTAAAGGAGCTCGTTACTGCAAAAATTAGCTATTTTCTCTCCAAACAGTGATCTTTTGTGAAAAAAAAACCATTTTTTTCTGAGCTCAGATTGGTACGTGGAGGATGTTAAACCATGAAAAAAATATTGAAAAGCAGAACCACAGATTGTGATGCTTGGTGTAGTTTATTAATCGCAAAGGTTGTTTTTCCTCACCTGATTCCTCAATTATTTTTCAGACTCTCAGAAGGGTTTGGGTTGGAAGGGACCTTAAAGATCCTTCAGCTCCAACTGGGCACACACCATGTTCCACCTTTAGTTTATTAATCACGGGATCAGTTTTTTCCTCACCTGGATTCCTTAATTATTTTTGTTTTAATTTTCTCACTCTGAGGCTATCCAAGAGTACAGGCTCCTTCAGGCAAGGACAAAAATGTCACTGCAGAGCTGATTGACTCCCAACAGGAAAATCCATCCTTGATCAGGGCGACAAAACTCCGGAAATACAAGAATTTTGAAAAACATGCTGGTTTTAGGAAAGAACTGTTAAGTTTGCTGGGGGTGAAGTTGCTTTTAGGGGAGGGTCTGGAAGGGGGCACATCCAGGGTGATGCTTCCCAGAGAAAGAAGCATCTGCAGGAGAGTTGTTCCCAGTTTTGTTGTGTCTGTGTTAATGTAAATAATTCCCGTCTCCCACTCAGCCTCCCCAGGCACGGCTCCAGCGCTCCAATATTGGAAACATCCATTGCTTTATCCAGCCTTACAAAATAAGGGATTTAAAACATTGTTAGATGAGATTGCTGTGGTTTGTTCAGCAGCTTCAATACTTCAGTTTGAATCCCTTAATGTAGTTTTTTTTCTTTTTTTTTCCCTGTCCTCTCAGAGTGTTCTCTATCAGTGGATCCATCAGTTCCTGTTTGGGTGATGGTTCTTATCCATATGGAATGATTTAATAATGAATCTGGGCTTGCTTTCCAGTGATGTGGCTCCTTTATTGCACTGAATTCTACCTTAAAGAACTCATTGAGACATCACACAATTTCGAGTTACAAGTCTTCCTGCCTTTGATAGGCTGTTTCCAAGGGAATACATCCCAACAGGGATAGACAGAGCTGGAAGGAATCCTGTTTACTAATTACTGCCACCATTTAGAAACAAATATGAGTCACAGGGCACCACAGTGAATCCAACCCGAGGAACAATAAAAACCGAGTCTATATAATTGCTGAGGAAATGAAGACTGAATAGAACTTAAAGGCAATTAAAGCCTTTATTTCCATTTTATTATGGAATAAATACTTCAGGATATTTTCATTTGCTTCACTTTTCGTTTGCTCATGGGGTCTGCTTGTTAATGTGACTGGGATGTATGAGAACTCCTTAATTAACCTGTTTTTGTGGGCATCTCATGGTTTCTGTGAAATATGTGAGCTGACAGCTCTGTAACAATAGTACAAATAGAAATGACGGATTTGTAAGCACTGGTCAACTAAAAACTGTTCAAGAAATGCAGTTTTTGAATTATTGGACCAGGCTTCTCTGCAAATTGGAATTCAATTCAGTTAATTGAATTCACTGGATCTATGGCAATTTGCATAAAGTTATAATAAAAGCGTGGTTATCTTTGTGAAAGCTGCAGTTTTGGAATCTTATATTAAAAATGGAATAATATAATTTTTATTTTGTAATAACCACATGCAGGAATTTCTAATTGACATGGGAACAAAATGGAAACATATATTTTACTGTCAATTACAAAAGAGTTCGGATACAACAATCCCAGGCAACACAGTGTGGATGCTGTATGGATTGGATGGGAGTGGGATGTTGGTCCATTTGTCTATGACATCCCAGTCCTCTCCTGCATCTCAAATGGCTTTGATTTATTCCACTATGTGTTGCATAAAGTAAATATAGCTTTTGCTGAAGCTCTGGAAGCAATTTCCTTAAAACAGGGATGGCTCCCATTTCCTCTGTGCTGAGTCTGGGATCCGTGTCCTTGGGCATCCTCTGCACTGGGGGTGAAGGCTGCAGGTGTCCTCCAGGTATTTCCTTCAGCAAATCCACTTCCAGACCTTTCCTTACCCATCCCTCCCCATCTGATGCAGCTGTTTGGGTACATCCACAGAGGTCTGAATTCAGCCACTACACTCCCATTATTTTGTGTCATTCCTTGGGCCGTGCAGGGGTTTAAATGAATCTTTACTGATCCAGAAGGACCACGGGGAAAGATTCTGTTTGCTTAAAAATAAAGGTGCCAATTAGATATTTGTTACGTTGACCTAAGGAAGTGGTGGATGTGATGCTTAAATAAAAGATGTGTCAAGCAATAAACCTGCAGGTTGTGGAGGAGGAGGACACATCTGTACAGCTCGGCTGCCCTCACTGCAGGAAAAGCCTGAGGAACTCTGTTTTCTGTTGGGGGGCTTTGAAGTGGAGACTTCAGGAAGCGTCTACTCCACAAAGATTAAACAGAGATTAAGTCAAGGTTTGTGTGGAGGGGAGCAAGGTGCTGCTTCCGTTCCACACACCGTTCTCAGCAGGGCTGCAGAGCCTCACCAGCCCCCAGCACGCAGCATCCTGCTGAATTCCAGGGATGTCTCTGATCATCCTGAACGTCCAGGATTACAGGCTGGGAGCGGGGTTCATTTTGCATTTCTCCCCCGGGTGTCAGTGGGTTGGGAACGAGCAGGATGAGGTGCCCGGGGTGCGCCGCTCCCTCCCCTGGCACCGCTGGGATGTGGCTGGTGCCGGTCCCCAGGGATGCAGAGCAGGGAAGGAGCCTCCTGCACATCCCAGCTGAGGGCACAGCAGCAGGGATAAGGCAGGCGTGAGCAGGCAGTGGGTCCTGCATCCCGGCTGCGTGAAATGGGGTCGGGTCACTGAGCATCCCTGGACACCCCAATTTTCCTCCACGGCCCCGCCGGCTGCTCCTGGTGTTCTGCTCTTTGCTGCATCGAGCTGGCGAGGCAGAATCATCTGCTCGGAGCTCAGCAGTTTGCGTGCTTTTCCTTGAGAGGCACAGAATCGATTCCTTAAGGAAATCGCCCCTCCTCAGGACCGGTTTCTGCAGAAGTTAAAGAGGATCTTGTGCAGGCTGGCACTGCGTCGGCCCAGAGCCAAGCACCAATAAAACTCTCCAAGAGCAAGCAGGAGCAGGTCAGCCAGGTACAACAGGGACAAAAGCAGCACAAATTACTTGGCATAAGTAGGATTTTTCTGGCTGTTGTTTTCTCTGCTAGAATATAGAAATTAGTTGTGGACAGAGCAGCTGTCACTGGAGTTGCTGGGGTGGAGGGGTGGGACGGTGCCTGATGCCTTTCACTGTGCTCTCAAACCTCTGGGGTTTGTGGCTTTCATATTCATTTCTTTCATTTTAAAGTGCTAGAAGTGAATTAAGAGCAGCACAAGCTTTGCCCGGGAAGACTTTTCACACTGGTTCTTTGGAGTGTTATGAAAGCAGAAATTAAAGCTGTGGGATAAGTGGCTGAAACATTAAGTATTTGCTTTTATTCTTACAAATACTTTGTAGTGTCCAGATAACCCTATACTTAATAACATTTTATATACTATATATATATAGTGTAGATATATGAGATGTATTAGTGTATATATATTTATGTATGGACTGTGAACAACCCAAATGATTGATGAAAGTGCATTAAGCTGGGGCTGTGCTCACAGAAAGAGTTGTCACTGCACTTCAGCCGCACCCATCGATGGCTGAGGGCTGCCCCACCCTCCTCCTGCGCTTGATCCATGTGCTGATCCCTCCTCCAGCCTCCTGAATCCCATCTGGCCGAGAGCAGGGGTCGCTATCTGCAATGCCAGCCTTACATCCTGGGCACTGCCCTGCTTTCTGCAAGGCCGTGCAGTTCCTGAGTGCCTGTAGTGCCATTTGGGACGGATGGCAGCGCGTGTCCAGGGGAGTGGAGTTTTTGGGGACGCTGTGTGGCGTTAGGAGGTGTCACTCTGCAGTTTCATGTGCCTGTCAACATGCTGGGTTGAGTGCTCTGTCTCTGGATTTTGCGTTCTGGCTAAAGCTCAAAAGTTTTGGAGCTTAAATTGGTCTTATTTGGGGACCAGGGCATGAAATGCTGCAGATGGTTTTTCTGCAGGTAATTTTTGTGCTGAGTAGGCAATAAGTCAAAGCAGAGAAGAGCATGGAAGTGTCCCAGTGGTAAGGACAGGGTGCATTCTCCTTGGATCTGGCTGGGAGAACATCCCAGGAAGGGCAGAGCAGCAGTGGCCGGTTACCTCTGTGCTGTGGATGTTCCAAGGAGGCAGAATAAGGGAAGTGTGACCTAGACTGAGCAGAAATGATGGAATATCCATGGAATGTCACACCTGTACCTTAGGGATGGGCACCTTGCCCTGCCCAGGCACACGGGGGATGGATTGGGAAGCTCTCAGTTGAGTGGAAGGGTGGGGTTTCTGGTTTTCAGCATTTTTTTCCTCCCTGAAAGCAGAACTTGCCCTCATTTCAGAATCAAAGGCATCCCCAGTGAGCAGCAGTGAAAGGGCTGGTAGGAATATTATGGAAATTATTAATTTTCTTAGGAATGTTGTCATTTCAGCCTTTCTGTACTGATCATAAGGTGATGCAGGGGTAGTGCCTCAGCACAAATCATGTTACCAAAACCCAGCATTCTTAGTATCAGGCTTCTGCAAAGATATACATTGTCCTTTGAAAGGATGAATATATGTATATATATAAAAATATATTCTTTTAAATTAACAAATAAACCCACACTGAGGTCTTACTTCTACATTAAGAAGTCCAAAGCTTTCACATTAAGAGGGGTTTTTATCTTGTTTCTGAAACTTGACCCCATTGCCAAACTTTCCTAGGAAAACTTTACCACTACAGTGTGAATTCTCTAAATAATACTTTTATGCTTGTCCCTTTCTTTCACTTTAAACAGAGAAATTCAGTTGATTTTGATATTAGAATGAGCTGTGAGGTAATCTTAAATAGTCTCTCTCCATCCATCTTCTTTTTCAAAGGAAAAGGAGAGAGGTGGGGAGAGGAGCCCCCAGCAGGTAGAATAAAACAGGAGATTATCAGCTTTACGCTCACAACGCTGTAAAAATTATTAAATGAAAGGTTTCCTTAACGATTTCATAAAGAAATCCCCGGTATTCTTAAACCCCTGAGGAACATAGCAGAAAACAGTATTTTCTATATCCTTTAAATGCTTTATTGCACATAATTTGAAGCCCTTTATTGCTGAGAGCAACAGATACCATCTCAGATTTTCCGTGCTTTAGTTTTGGTAATGTCATTTCTGGTTAAACATCGAGGCTGTCACATATTGAGCCATGAAATAGTTAATTTTTTTTTATGAGAGTGATGAAAATCCTACTGCTTTTGGGTTTCAGAGTATCAATAGCCCGAGCTGAACAAGTCAGACCGAATAACCAGGAAGCACCAGTGCAGGATCTGCCCTTTTGGGAATGTACATCCATTTGAAGGGAAAGCATCTTTGCATCTTCCCAGCCACCCAGGCTCTGGGGCGGTGATGGGATCTTGGATTTCTTGAAGCTCTTGGTTCCTGAGCTGCACTTTTACCTATTGACTCCAGCAGCATCGTGCATTTGGCTTGGAACCAATAAATCAGGAATTCTGCCTGTTCAGCTCAGTGGTGCTCAGTTCACAGTCCCAGTGGTGCAGCAGAGGTTCTGTGGTACAGGGGGAGGCCAGCTCGAAATCACAGGTAAGATTTGCCCATATTTATTGCCCTGAAAAGCTTTTTTAGAGCTCTGGGTTACTACAATTAAAAGCTAAAATATTCTCAAGGAGTTTCCTTACACAAGCAAAGGGCTGCCCCATTACCAGCCCGGATGTGAGTATGGAAAACGGGGGATTTAAAGTTACAGGGAAGCATCAGGAGGAGACCAGAGGAATAAAGTGTCTTATGGCGAGATGTAAAACGCAGCAGAGTAGATTTTAAAGGAGCTGGCAGAATTTACAGGAGCTGAGTGTCCCAGGCAGTTGGCAAATGGGCTAAAGAAGGCAAATTTAAGGCTTGCCAGAAGGAAACCCTATATCAGGGGATAGGAATTCGAGTGCTCTGCAAAGAAAATGTAAATAAGGCAATCTGGGTCTGGGAGGACTGGGGGCAATCGAAGTGCAGAGGAACAGCTTCGTGCTGAGGATGTGGATGTGTTGTATGAAATATGGAGTGTGGGACCACTGGGAGGAATTTGGGAACAGCTGCCACAGGCACTGGTGAGTTACTGTGTAAAGGATTGTGAAACTTTGGTTTACAGTGAGATGTTTAAGAGGTAATTAATTGCCTTTAGCTGCTTTTTGATGCTTAAACGTGTTTTAACATATCTGGATAAGCTCAAAAATATAATAAAAAGCAGATCCTGCAGTCTGGTGATGGGTGGGAACACTCACTCCAGAGGTGCAGTGGGATTTGGCTGTGGAAGAGGCAGGATCTTTGCTGTTTTCTGTGCAGGCTTTGGTGGATATCACAAAGTGAGAAGAAAATTATGTCCATAAAGTGCACAATCCAAGCCTGTGAGTGTGAGGGATGTGTAGAGTCCTTTCAGGAGACAAGGGGATTTTTGTGGGGGGGTGATGCCCGCCCAGGTTTGGGGAGACGCCTTTCGTGATGACACCTTGTGCTTCAGCCTCTGCAGGATCAGAGCCCAAATCATCTTGGCTGTGAGCTGCAGGCAGTCAAACGTGTTTGATGCCCCGTTCCCACTGAGCAAGGTGCCTAATGAGCTGCAGTGCTGAGAACCCCTCCCCTCTGAGCTCTGGTGGAGGTGCAGAAGTGTGGAGGTGTTGTTTGTGTTGGGGTTGGGATGCCCAAGGGATGCTGGGCTGGCACCTTCTGGGCCCTATTCCCTGAGGGAAACGCGCCCTGTTGTTGTTTAAAGCTTTTTCCAAAGCAAACACCCACTGTGCCAAGCTTAGACAGTCCCAAACCCCTCAAAATAAACAGATATTGCAGGTAAAATTGTACTAGAGAGGGGGAAAGCAAATTGATATTAAAGTAATGACAAACAGTGTGAGCTACACCTCAACAAACACATCTGAGTGCACGTGTCGTGTTGCATTTGTGGTAAGAGATGTTATAAAATTACTCTGGTGCTCTGCAGCTTTCATCTTTATGGATTATTGTGTGGAATATGTGACGAAACGCAAGTCCCAGCCTGGATTTTCCTCAGGAGCACAGACTGGAGCCTAGGAAATAAATATTGCTGTCCTGGCACTTGCCCACAGAACAGGATTGGTGTCCTGCTGGATAAAATCCACATTTCCCTGCATGCCCTGCCCAGGTCAGAGCAGGAACTGCGGTTCCTAAAGAGCTCTGGGTTGTCCCACGAGTGTCTGGGGGGTTTGCTCAGCAGCAGAGAGGGAGGACAGGGGAGGGGGCACGGTGGGAGAGGCACTGAGCTGTGCACAGCCAGCCCTGCACCTCAGCTGGAATTATCCCGGGATCTCCCATCTGTAGGAAGAGAGGAAAAAAGGAAGGAAAGGAAATTCACACCATAAACCAGGCTGGATTGGGCTACACTAATAATTCTTAATATCTTAAAAAGTTGAGTTGCAATGACTGTGAACTGAGGCAGCGTGGGACTCAAAACCAGCTTGTGTCGTGTATGTTTAAACATGAAATTTCATTTATCTTCAAGGACTTGGCAGGTGCACTGATTTGGGCAGAAAGCTTCTATTTTTAGCTAAAAAGTCAGCTTCTAATGAGTTGTTGTGATGCTTTTCCATGCTGAGTTTATTTGTTGTGGCCCTTAAACTGTGAAGTTCAACGTTTGGTCCAACCTTCCTGAAAACGACAGAGTGGTTTCTAAAAAGATTATTTGAATTTTTTTTTTTTTCCCCAAAGCTGAACTTTGAAAAAAATTAGTATATTTGTGTTAAAGAGCAAAAGGCTCCATGCTGTGTTCGCTCTCCCGGGCATTTAGCACAGGTTGGGTTCGGGTTCAGTTGAAAATACAACTTTATAACTTCGAACTGCTTCACCTCTCAGCGATTTTATAATTATTATAAATAATTCTGGGAGCATCTTTCAGTTTCACAAGCGGGGCATGAGAAGCTAATGAGGTTCGCTGGCTGATGAACTTCCCTGCCTATAAATTATGGATTTGAGGAGATGTGATGAAGCTCTGTGTGTGTGTGTGTGTGCTCACCATCTGCTCTCGGGAGAGGGAGCACCATAAACCAGGATGGTTTCAGTGGGGTGGGAGCACCGGGGACAGCCGAGTGACCACATCCCACGCTGGAGGAGCAGGGAACAACCTCAACCCTCTGAGAGCTGGAAGGGGCAAACACCACGGGAAGCAGCGGATAATCCAGGGATGTGCTGCAGCCTTGGAGCAAAGCAGCTGGGGGCCCGCAGAAATCCGGGATATTGGGGTGACACTGCGAAAGTCACTTCTCATTTGAGTCCTTCCAACCCCCTCTGGATGAGCGAGGAATGCAGGAAGGGCAGGGAGAAATCACCAGCTGGTTTATGGAAGTTGGGGTTCCAGCCCGGACTGTGCAACATGAAAATACCCTGAATGGCTGGTGCTTAGTAGGTTAAAACCTCCTGATTATGCTAAATATCTCCTTCCCAGTATCAAATGGAGGCAGCATTTTAAAGTTAAAGACTGATACCAGGGGGTTAACAAGGTTTTTGCATTTTCCAGACATGCTAGCACTAAATGTCAATTGATTTAGAATCTCTTTTAACCTTACGTCAATACTGGGGTTTAGTGTAATTCTCCCTCCACAAATCTCCAGAGGGATCTCTGTGCTTGCAATTCGAGGTTACTTTGAGCCTGTTATTGCCTTAAATGCTGGTTTTTTCCCCACATTTTGCCTGGATGTTACATGTGTGAAGTTTTGTGGGCGCCATCACTGTTGTTTTTCATTCCAAGCTGCTGTGTAGCATCACTCCAGAGCAGCAGCCACGGCTTCAGCAAACACCTCTGAAGCCTTTTTTCCTCTGGCACTACAACCAAATCCTTGTCTTTCCTCCCTGTTTATACCAAATTACATTGGTCTGTCCCCAGGCTGAGGTTGTTGGTGATTATAGCTGAGCATTGTGACAGACTTTCAGTGCTCTGTGCCCATCCTCTGAAAATCAGCCTTTGGAAAAGTATATCAAGGGAAATTCTCCAAATGATTTTATGGATTAAGTTAGGCCCAGCTTTAAGGATTTTTTTTTTTTAGTATCTCGGAGACACGTGAAAAATCCTTCTTGCCTCGGTTTCAAATCTAAGTTTTCCTGCTACAGTCAGGCTTGGGTGAGCAAGAATCAACAAAATCCAGGGAAAAAAAAGTAATTTAAGGCGCTTTTTGTTCCTAAAACACCCTGAACAGTGCAGCTGTGAAGGCTGAGGGATGTGTTGCTGAGCTTGGGAAGTCCCCTGATGAATTGTCTTTAACACCCAAGTTTGACCACTTGTGCTGCACTCTGCTCATTAATCCAGCACTGATGCTGCTGCCTCCCACGTGCCAAGCCTGAGAACAGCTGCAAACTCCTTTTTTATTATGCTAGAAACCAAAAATCCTTTCCTTCCACGTATACCTGTTGTATTTCTTTAAAATGGACCAACAGGATGAAAAGTAAATAACTCAAATGTCTAAGTTGAAGACACAGAGGAGTTATTTGGTCTTAAAATCCTGTCTGATTTCACACAGAAATTTTTACCTTCCATCATACCCTAAGATACATTTAATTAATTAATGTTTTAATCAGCTCGTGGAGTTGTGCACACCCGAGTGTAGGTTCTTCATTTCACAGGATGACAGATCACAGCAGTTCAATCCCGTGTAAACATTACAGATTAACTCTTTTTCCAATTTTGAGTTGATCTGCATTATCCATTGCTTCCAGTTCACGTAGCACAAGTCAGCTTTGTGCTAACAATTCCTGGTTTTCCAGTGAAAGCTTTGGCCATACAAGATCTCAGCAACAATTCCTTGACAGCGGGACATCCTTGGACTCAAAACTTTGCTCTTGTGCTCCAAGGATGTGCTTGTCCAGCCAGACTTTTCCAGCAGTTCTTGAGAGGTGGATAAAAGAGGGGTTGTGAAGGAGCTTGTGGAGCAAGTGGAATTTGGGAAGGCTCCTTTGGTTGATCCAAATGCTTTCCCAACCACTGCTCTGCCTGACTGTGCATAGGTTGAGTGCTACAAAACCTCCTATAGCTCCTCAGGCTCCAGTTTTCAGTGGGGTTGTGCCAAGTTAATTTATGGATTGCTTTAAATCTAGGAAATATTTACCCATTTTGAACCATCCCTCATTTCCCACTCCCAGGTTGCCAGGAGATCCCTTTGTGATCAAGTCTTTCCCAAACGTGCTCCCGCTCCAGGAAATGAAATCGGCAGAATCGACTCTCTGCCCGTGAGGTTTGAGGCAGGGAATGGCTCAATACTCAAAATATTGCAGGGAAATAATGTGAGGATGTGATTTTTTCATGGGGGAGTTTCGCTCTTGGTTCAGGGATTTGTTTGCCAGTCCATGAGCTCTCCTCCGTGTTGCCCTTGCAAAGTGCACAGGGACAACTTTTCTTCTTGAAAGCCAATTTTGTGAATGTTTTGTACTTTGGGATGTGGCAAAGATGATCAATAGGATAACAAGAATTCCGAGTAAAGGCTGAAATTCTTATCATTTGTCATACTTTAGTTCATTCCATACAAGTGTGGACTGGAGGAAACAGAGAGAGATGCTGTAATATCTTGTGTGGCTCCTGCTGCTTGTCCCAGGTGGAATAAGGTTTGAGTGCCAAAGGAATTTGGCAGGGTTAGATGGGATATTGGGAAGAAATCCTTCCCTGTGAGGGAGATGAGGCCCTGGCACAGGTTGCCCAGAGAAGCTGTGGCTGCCCCATCCCTGGAAGTGTCCAAGGCCAGGCTGGACAGGGCTTGGAGCAACCTGGGATAGTGGAAGGCGTCTCTGCCCATGGCAGGGGTGGCACTGGATGGGATTTAAGATCCCTTCCATCCCAACCCATCCCATCATTCTGTGCTCGTTTCCCTGCATGAGAGATGTGTCATTTCCCCTGCCCTGTCTCTCGTGGGGCTGCAGGCACGAGCAGAGCTCCTCACACCAGCCCCGTGCGCTCCTGAGCCTCGGCGTCGCTTTATCCCAGACTCTGGAACAGCTGCCGTGTTCCCTCCAGGCAAAAGGAAATTTTCTTGATGAAGTTTTTGCAATAAATTGTAAATGTAGGTCAGGATTGGTGGAAGTTGCCTGAATTTTTAACTGGATTTAAATTAACCCCTGTGTGGGTTTTTTAATAGTTTCTCTGAACTTCCTGGTCGGCTGAAGGAATGTTTCTCTGAAGGAAAATGTGGGAACAACCAATGGCCGTGTCTTCATGAGAATCAAATGAAATGGTTTCACATCTGAGTTTAAAGGCAGGCAGAACTGTCTAGAAGTAATTGATCTTTGTACGGAGTTTAATATCCTTGCAAACCCTGAAGTCTGAGGGCTGCTGGGCCTGAGAACTCTGCAGAAGGGAGCAGACAGAAGGAACAGACAGATAAACTAGGGGACATTTAAAACCAGCAACTTTGTAGGCTGAAATTAAACATTTTTATATCTCCAAACTCAAAACAATTCAGTTTTGTCATTAGCACCCAACAGCAGTGCCTGCTGTGCCTTGACTGTGATTGTTTTTTCTCATGTAGTGATCTAAAAAGAAAACAAAGAGCAAGAAATGAGTCTCTTAATTGAAATACTTATTTTTCCTTTTTTTATCTCTAACTTCTTGCTTACTTTGGGTGTTTCATGGATTCCCCCTTGATAAAGTGATAAGAGATAAAATACAGGGGAATGTAATGGTTGTGCCCTTACCTGCTGCTTAATTAAAATAAAATTAAATAAGGGCTCCTTGTTAAATGTTGGCTAAGGCTTATAATGCGTGGAGTTCTTTTTCAATGGATATCCTATACCTAGAATTGATTTAACTGCTAAATTTGATGATGCAGGTATCGATCATTTATTGTTTCTTCCATTTGGTGACATGTCTGTTATTTCCAGTATGGTTTTATCCAAAGCCCCATGGAACTAACAGGCTTCCATCAGCACCAGGGATGTGCAAGTGTGGCCATAAAATGGGTGATTTCTGCTCTCTGGTTACAGCTGCCAGTCCTTGCTTTAACAGGAGATAAATGAACACACGACTGCTGTAACTTCAATTGTACCACTGAAGTTTTACTACATGCCGTAAATTCTAATCTAGCCAGTCAAAAATTCCCTTTAATTGTATGGCTGGGGAGAACCCTCATGGAATGTGGGTGTGTCCTCCTTGTTCCCAGCTGGAGTCCCGAACTGCTGCTTTTTGAGTCTCCTGGAGCTGTAGGGTGGCCTTGCCTCCAGTGCCTGCTCAGGCTCCTCCTTCCCACCCCAAATTGTCTCTTTGGATCTTGGGGCCAGGTTTCTTCCCTGCTTCCAGGTTTCTATCCTATGGATTGTGTCAGCCTCATCTTCTTATTCCTGCCTGGTCATGATTTAGAAAAGGCTAAACAGGAAAAGCCTCCAACAGCTGGTAGGGATCCATGTCTTCCTTAGGAGTCGTTTTAGGGAATGATGAAGATGGCAATTCCAGCATGATTAGATTCCAGACTTCAAACCCATGGTGCTGAAGTGGATGACATTTTTTTTCTCATCCTTTTCTCAGTCTTAATGTTCTCATTCCATACTCTGTTTCCTGGTTTTGAACTCCGTTTTATCTTCAATTTGTTACAATTTTTTAAAAAAGAAATTGTCCCAGAAACCTCCCAGAAATCAAGAAGAAATTTTGCCAAATACTGGATGGATTAAATTTGAGATCACAGCTCCATCTCTGCAGAATGAAAAGTGGACAGTATCAACTATGGCTGGAAATCAGTTGGCACATAAAGTTAAGATGCAGATAAAGGTTGAAAAGTTGGCAATTAGCATTTTAAGAGATACTAAAATGAGGTTTAATGGGCGAGTTTGACACAGCACGAGGACGTGTGGCTTTTATGGGGTCCAGTTGGTAGCTGTGCCTGTCTGCAACGTGGATGGGGATGGTCCAAGCCCCATCCAACCTGGCCTTGGGCACTTCCAGGGACGGAGCATCCACAGCTGCTCTGGGCAGCCTGTGCCAGGGCCTCTCCACCCTGACAGTAAAGAATTCCTGCTGCCCCTTTGGAGAACGGGCTGAATTTGGTGTGAACTCCCCTCTTGATTCATGCAGACTCCATCCAGGCAAGATGGGAGGTGAATGCTGCTCAGGGAAGGGCTTAAAACAGGGAAAAGCTTTACAATCTGAAGGTGGTTTCAGTGTCAGACCCAGCCCTGTGTCCCTCCTGGCTCCTTTCCTCTCCTCCTGTGCCTTTTGAGGAGCTCCTGGCAGCTCCTCCTGGGACCTGGGCAGGGAGAGCCCCTTCCCAGAGGCAGCAGGAGCCGGCTCTGCTCATCCCAGCCCCATCCCAGGCTCTCCTGCTTGCGGAGCAGAGGGATGTGCCGAGCTCTAGGCGAGGGATAAGGGGAACACACGTTTCTGCTCGCGCCTTTTGGAGCTGTTACACGCCAGTCAGTGCCTCAGTGGAGTTTGCAAACCTCGTCGTTTCCTTTCATCTGCTGCCTGTGACAAGAAAACCAAGGGCTTGATGTGATCCCTCAGTAAAGCCTCGTGCTGCCATCCAGCCATTCCTGAGCTCCGTGGAGCTGGGGATCCTTGTTTTGTCTGGCCCTGGGCTCGATTCCTTTTCAATAATTGATATTCCACATTGAAAACAAAGCTGTGTGCGGTGCCCTTGCCTTGGCTGCCTCTGCCAGCTGCTCGGCACTTTCCAGCTTGAGAGCCTCTGGCAAGGAGGGGGCTCACAGCCACGCTTATTTATGTATTTCCCCTAGCAGGAGCCAATGTTTAGTGCGAGGATGTCTTTTAAAAAAAACCACACTCGTTGTATAAAGAATAGCAGAGGCAGAAAAAGGCAGTAATATCCTGTAATCTGCATTGCCAATGTAGGGAAATGCCAGAGTGTTTCCAGCCCTCTAATAGGGATCGTAAACACGGAGTTTATGGTGTTCTGCTGGAGAACAGCTCCCATAAATTACACCCGCTGCAATTTCTTTGTTTTCATTCGGAGGTTTATTTCCTTTTATGTTTAGTAATTAAATCAGAGCGGGAGGATTGTGTTGGGGGTACCAAGCAGCAGCAGAGGTGACGTGGGGTTGTCACCAGAGTCACTTTGCTCTGCTGGAGGGGTTGGTGTGTCAGCCACAGGTCACAGCACTGGGATGGGTCACATCCCCTGGAATGGCTGGGAGCTCCTGCCCTCCCCTTATCCCAGAGGGTTCAAACACCATTTTTAAATCATCTTCCAGAGAGATTTGTTGTCCCGGCATCTCCAGGGAGCTCCCAGGTATAGCCCACGTGGCCAAAACCTGTGGCCACACCAGGCAGGCACCCACTGCTGTGCCCATGGCAGTTTCAGCCGCAGTTCTGAGGGTTTGGAATTCTAACAAACTTCCTGTGTACTGAGAGACCAATTTGTTTCCTGTTCCAGCCTATTTATGCCCTGAATTCCAGCGGGGAATAGCCCCAAATCCCATCGCTGCCTGAGCAGCAGCGCTGCTCCTCTTTATTCACCAGACCCCAAAAATCTGCTGCTCTGTCTGAGCTGCAGTCAAGGGAACAGAGGCCTCCAGCCTTCAGTGCTCTTCCACTGGCTGCTTCATTGTGGAGGATTTGCTCTCCCAGTGGGAGGGAAAACTTTGTGTTCAGGCCAGGCTGGAGGCTTGAGCTGTTCAATGGATGGATTGAATGGGCTAAATTAGGCCAAATTAGGGCTAAATTAGCCTGTTCTGGAGGGCCATTGTCAAGGCTAGACCTCCATATCCCTGCTTCCATATTAGTTTTCTTTGGGAGAAGCTAATTTTTTTATGAAAAGAACAAATTTAGGTGCAAACCCAGACTATTCCATAGCCACACATCACCAACTGGATCTTGGCTCGGCTGTGCTTCTAGTTTAGATCCGCAAGAAAACAGTGGCACCACTTTTTCTGCAGTCAAAAAAATCCCAGGGGATGCTCAAGAGTTGTGCTGTGCCTTCACTTGATATCCCGGGAGCGGTGCCGGCCTCGCTGCTGGAAATAACCCCCGGATAAGGGGAGGAGAAGCAGGCTGGGAGTCTGTGAGTTCCCTGTCTGGCCGTGTTGTCCCCGTGCGTGGGTTCTGTGGTTTCACACGAGCAGCGGGGCCGTCGGGCCTTGCACCACGAGCCGCTCCGGCTCCGATGGAAGCGGTGGCAAACGGAGCGCCCGGAGCAGGCTGCGGGCAGGAGAACCGCTGAGAGCAGCGGGGCTGGAGCGGAGGCAGGAGCCTTCCAACACCAAGAAAAAAATGGGATTTGATATCGTAGAGAGGATGCCAGGCGAGCCGGAGGAGTGGCTGCGGAGGAGCCTGTGTGGCCTGGGCTTTTCCAGGGCGGGAAGACAACCTGCGGAGCAGGGAACGCTTCCCGACACCTCGCGTCAAACTTTTGTCAGGGCTCATTTGTAGCGCGGCACTCAAAGCTCCCCGGGGTGGTTTGTGTCTCTCACAAATCAATCGGCAGCCGGAGGCAGCCCCGGCGTGGTTTCGGTGCTGGCAGAAACCACGGGAACACGACGTGGCTCGGCTCATGGAACAGGGATGGAACCGTCCCCACCTCCTGCCCGGCCTGGGATGGGGAGCAGAGCAACCCCAGCTCCAGCTCTGCCCCTCTGGGAGACACATTCCAGCTCCAGCACAGCCTGAGAGCTCACACAGGCAGCATTTTCTGCCATGAAATGTGCCAAGTGTAAATGTGTTTTTCCTTTCTTCTGCTCACGGGTCCGGTGATCCCGACCTGAGCTCTCCCATCTCCCCGGAGCCCTCTCTTCTCCACACTGAACATCCCCAACTCTCTCAATTCCATTCCCTTCAAAATAAACTTTGAAGGGAAGACAAAACACTGAATAATCACGTAGCAGGGACAGCAAAGCGATTGGGGAGAGGTTTTTTCCCCCTTCCCTAGGTGATTTTTGGATTTAACAGAACGGTTAAAAACATTTGAGGTCCAAGCATCTCAATTATCTGGGTTGGAAGCCTCGTGCCAGTAACAGGTGATGAGGGAATTGTTGTTTGGATAGCCTCTGTTCCCAGGAATACACAGAGAACTGGCTTCTCACCAGCTTTTCAAAGTTAATAAACTTCCTTGTTGTTTTTTCTGTTCTGAGTTCCATTTTATACTCATAGGAGACCTCCAGTTTGTACCTCTGAAGGAAGGCAGTGCACCAGGCAGAGCATCCTTCAGCATGAGTGTGTGTGTGTCCAACGGGCTGGAATCTCCCTGTGGAATTCCTGTGGAGAAAACTCTCCTTTTGTCTTTGAAATCAAAGGGATTATTCTGTAAGCTCCAGAAGTGAAAAGTAAAATGTCATTAAGATGCTGATTTTGGAGCTGATACGGAATTATCTCCAATATTTTCATGTAATTTTTTGGTCTCCTGAACAAGATAATGCTGTCTGATAAAGGGGATTTGGGGAATGCACCTATTCAAAAGTGAGTGATAACTTTGAATGTTGCTTATCTATATTTTCCTTATCTTGGAGCAGTGATTTTGGGATAACAGGAACTTCCTTGGCAGCAGAGTCCTGGGAGCCTTGTTCCTATGGTGCATCGTTCTGTCAAACTCAGCAATAAATTAACCCTTATTTCTGTAGGAAATTTATGATCCAAAGTCAGCCGGAGTTTCACATTCCACTTTGTCTGACAACTCATTTTTCCATCAAGGAGTTTTCCATTGTGGCTGTGTTGTCTGGTGGGAAGAGGCTGCTTGAAGACCAGGCTGGGCTGGGCTGGTCTCTAATTCAGGGCTCTCATTGAGAGATTTGTTATCAGAAAAAAAAAAGGAGTAAAAAGTAAAATTGAACAGGTAATGTTCTTCACAGACCATTTCCACTGATGATGGACCGGTGATGTAGTTAGGGGTGAAGAAGTGGACTTAGGGAATACCAGCTCAAATATCTTTTGCTCTTGGAGTTATTTTACTATCTCTAAAGCTGGCGTTTTTTGAGGTTTGTAATTTATTGCTTGGCTATATGGGATAGCCACTCACTTTAATCTACCAAAACACTGCACTGGAAATGTCACTCGGCGTGAAGCTGGAAATTGGCTTTAAATTGGAGAGTTTTAAGGTAACTGTTCCAGACAATCTTCAGTAAGAGACTCTCGAAAAGAAGATAAATTCTAATTTGTAGGAAACGCCAGACTATGAAGTTTCACTGCTTGTAGCTTTTTATTATGAAAATGTTACTCCTTGGTGGAGCCGAGTGCCTCGGAATTTGTGGGCTGTTTGTGCGTGGATGTTTTCTGGGAGCTGCTGCCCCGGGGGAGCATTTCTCAGTACATCCCTTCATGGAAAAGGTACAGCAAATGAAGAATGAGTGACCCCTAATTAACACCCATACCTTCATTGAGACTTGCCTTCAGCCACCCCGCTCTCCTTCCCTGGAAATGATTCATGCCTGCACATTATCCAGGTTTTCCAGGGCAATTCCGAATTGCCTGAGGGCAAGAGGCAGAAAATGAGGGTGTTATGGTGTGGTTAGTGTGTGTTAGTGGCTGGTAATTAAAAACCTTTAATTACTCTTTTTTTTCTTGCGTGGAAAACTGCTCCGATTCACAGGTTCAGAAGGGGAAGGGAACTGTGGCTGAGCTGGGAATGAATATCCATGTTTGGCATGGCTTGTTGCTTCCATGGAGCTGCTTTCAGTGGTGCCACACAGGGAGGTGTTAAAGGAATAATCCTGGCCCTCTAAATCAGGTTTTAAGCTGTGGCTTTAGGTTCTGCATGAAGATAAACAAGGAATTTTCTAGACTGAGCGAGGGATGGTGTTGGTGATGGTTTTTTCTATCCATCCTTAATTCCCTCAGTGGAAAAGCCTCTCCCTGTCTGTCCCACTGCTGTCCCAGCTATCCCACAACCGAGTTGTCGGGAATATGTGGCACGAGCAGAAGTCAGGGAGCACTGACACCAAAAAAACCCGCACGGAAGGAACAGTATTTAAACTCCAGCGGTTGTAATTCATGGCAGTGGGAGCTTCCTGAGTGATTTCCATGAGGAATCTTTGCTCACGGTGTTGGAATTCTGTTTCTTGTGTTGATGGGATGGATGGGGCAGAGCTGTGACAGCCGGGACGGGGCTGGGGCACAGCCTGACAAATACAAACGACTGGAGCGAGCTGCGAAATTCCATCTGTTGAGCTGCTGTAACCGCCCTGATCCAGGGAAATGAAATCTCAATCCAGTGAACGGGAATGAGCGCCCAAAGGGGGAAACACAGTGTGAAAACTGACATTGTTTTCTCCCTCATTTTTTTTTAGACAATTAATTTTTTGGGACAGCCCAGGCTGGCTTTTGCCTGGAATCCAGGATGGGGGAAAGCACAGACTGGATTTTGCCTGAAATTTGGAATGGGAAAAAGCCCAGACCTGATTTTGCCGGGAATTGGGAATGGGGCAAAACCCGGACCAGAACTAGGATTGGGGGAAAACCCGGACTGGATTTTTCCCGAAACACGGAATGGGGGAAAACCCGGACTGGAGTTTTTTCAGAGTACGGAATGGGTGAAAACCCGGACTGGATTTTTCCCGAAACACGGAATGGGAAAAACCCGGACTGGATTTCTCCCGAAACACGGAATGGGGAAAAACCCGGACTGGATTTCTCCCAGAGTACGGAATGGGGGGAAAGCCCGGACTGGATTTTTCCCAAAACACGGAATGGGTGAAAACCCGGACTGGATTTCTCCCGGAGTACGGAATGGGAGGGAAACCCAGACTGGATTTTTCCCAGAATATGGAATGGGGAAAATGCTAAAACACAAATTTCAGCAAGGGAAAGTGCTGGATGCTGCATCTTGGATGGGGCAAGCCTGGATGTATGGACAGAGTGGGGGATGAGATGCTGGAAAGCAGCTCGATGGTGNGGAATGGGTGAAAACCCGGACTGGATTTCTCCCGGAGTACGGAATGGGAGGGAAACCCAGACTGGATTTTTCCCAGAATATGGAATGGGGAAAATGCTAAAACACAAATTTCAGCAAGGGAAAGTGCTGGATGCTGCATCTTGGATGGGGCAAGCCTGGATGTATGGACAGAGTGGGGGATGAGATGCTGGAAAGCAGCTCGATGGTGAGTGGAACATGAGCCAGCAGTGCCCTGGAAGCCAGAAGGGACATCCCTGTCCTAGGGGCACCAGGCCCAGCATGGCCTGTGAGGGGATTGTCCTGCTCTGCTCTGCACTGAGGTGGCCTCACTTGGAGTTTTGTGTGGAGTTTTGGTCACCCAAGGGAATGGCCTGGAGTTGTGTGAGGGCAGGGTTAGGTTGGATATCAGGAAAAGGTTCTTCCCCCAGAGGGTGGTGGGCACTGAGCAGGCTCCCCAGGGAATGGTCACAGCCCCAAGGCTGCCAGAGCTCCAGGAGAGTTTGGACAACGCTCCCAGGGATGCACAGGGTGGGATTGTTGGGGGGTCCGTGCAGGGCCAGGGGTTGGACTGGATGATCGCTGTGGGTCCCTTCCAGCTCAGCATATTCTGTGATTCCCATTTATCACAGGTACTTCTCCAGAACATGCTGCCTCCGTGTCATTGTTTTACCAGGCACAACGTGCTAGTACCATTTCATAGTGTGGGAATTGTGTGTGAGTACAACTCCAGAAGGGATAATTTCAGCAAAGAAGCTTGGGATAGATCAGGATCTGACAGACGTGCTGTGAGAGTGAGAAGAGCTCAGTGGGAGATGCCACAGGCGTGTGCCCACTGCCCTTCATCTCCTCAAGGCCTCTTTTCAGATTCCCTTTTTTTTCCCTCCCTTACGCAAAAGGGAAAGCTACTGTTTATCTAAGGACTTACAACACTAAAAAAAAAGTTCCCACAGCAAAAAAAAAACCCTTGTTTTTTGAGTGCTGAAAAAAAATCGATGTGTATACATCAAAAAAAGTGTTGCTGTGAAGATTTGCACTTTTGGGGACGCTTCTTTCAGGCACCTTCTATTTTTGGATGTTCAGCTTTGCGGGTCACTGATTGCATCTGCTGGAGG
Source organism: Ptilonorhynchus violaceus (assembly GCA_013397565.1). Classification (NCBI taxonomy): domain Eukaryota; kingdom Metazoa; phylum Chordata; class Aves; order Passeriformes; family Ptilonorhynchidae; genus Ptilonorhynchus; species Ptilonorhynchus violaceus. Next base: position 315,836 of record VZRJ01001055.1, on the reverse strand, counting down.
GAGCCTGGGCCTCTCCCGACACACAGGCCTGGATTCAGCAGAGGGTTCGGGGCTGGATCTGGGTTAGAAGGCTGAGGTTTGGCTGAATCTGGGCCGTGGCTGGTGTTCAGGAGGTGGGAGCTGCCCGTGCCCAGGATGCTGCTCCTCTGGAATAGCTCTGTTTCATTCCTTTCACAGATAAAGCAATTTTCCTTCATTTAGGAAATGTTTGCCTGCGACGTGAAAAGAAACCTCGTTGCTTTTGCCCCCTGAGCAAAGCTGAACAGCTTCTTTAACCAGCTTTTATAGGAGCTGGCTCCGTGCTCCAATTCAGTGCCTCACTCTGAGTGAATTCCAGTTAGCAGAGGCTCAAGGTTGTCCTTATTCCAGTGTCTGAATCGGATGGGGAATGACCTCTCCCTGCAACCAGCAGCAATGGGACTGGAGGATCCCAGGGTTTGAAATTCTCTCCATCACCTTCTAAATGATTGGTGTTTCTGGAAGCAAACTACTGTTTGTGTCCTCATAGTCTGGACTGAAATTTGGCTGTGAAATTGCCTGGGAACATCAGGAATGGATGGTGTTTGGAGAGATGGAAATGGATCACAGTGTTTTGGTGTAGCTTTGCAGACATTTCAGTAACATTACGGGGGTCGGCCTCTTCTCTCAGGCAACAAGTGACAGGACAAGGGGAAGTTGCACCAGGGGATGTTCAGGTTGGATATCAGGAAAAATTTCTTCATGGGAAGAGTGGTGAACCATCGGAACAGGCTGCCCGGAGAGGTGGGGGAGTCACCATCCCTGGAAGTGTTCAAAAACGAGCAGATGTGACACTTTGTGATCTGGTTTTAGTGCGTGTTGTGGTGCTTGGTCAAAGGTTGGACTGGATGATCTTGGAGCTCTTTTCCAACCCCAAGGATTGTGTGGTTCTGGTCTCTGAGCAGCTGTCCAGCCCCACGTTGTGTGTAACCAGAGGGAGCTGGGTCACCCAAAGCTCTGCTCTCCCTTCTGCATCCAAGCCTGAAGATTATTTTTCCGATTCTCCACTCCTGTTTAAGACACTCGGTAGCACTTAGGAGGTTTTGGCACCGTGAATTGATGTCACTGTTGAATCCCCTCAGGCTCCTGCCCTTGCCCTCGGGTCACACCTGTGGCAGCCCGGGGTCGGCACCGCCTTAAATCTGACAAGTCCCCCCGTTAGTGCCGAGTGTTTTGTGCTCACCCTCAGCTCTCCCCTGGCCGAGGTGATTAAAAGATGCCTGTTGCTGTCTGTGTGCGCAGCACGCTTCATTAGCGGTGATTTATCTGGGAGCTGAGCAGAAGTGGCACTCTGCAGCACACCGGTGGGCAGCAGCAAAATGTGAGGTGATTGCTAAGGCTCGTTCCTCGCCGCTGCTGCTGCGGTGCTCAAGGGCCTTAGGTGTGTTCCGCGGATTCTCCTTCGGAATATTCACGAAACTGGGAGGTCACGCCGTGCAAATTTATCTAAAAAAGTGTTTTTCGCGTTCTGAATGCATCCAGGTTGTTAATTTCTATTTTGTTAGAAGTGCTAATCGTGAAATGGCCGAATGAAATTACACACACAGCCGTGCCCACTAACTCAGAAAAATTCACAACAAATAATTTACTCCGCACATTATTTTTCCCCCTCCTACCTGCCTGCAGTCAGAGCTCTCAGAGTCAAGTTTCTTTGCCAGAATCCAATTAGGAGCAAAGGTGCCTTTCAAAAGAATTCGCAATGGCTGCATTGCCAGAAGTGAAGTTGAAAAGGCGTCTGCGCCCGTGTGCTGGCACTGGGGTTTCTAATGGGCTGCACTTCCACACTGAAGCTCTGAAATCTCATTTTCATCTCCAAAAAATAACTTGTGTAGCGCTGAAACTACCTATGCTTCCTTCTGGAAATAAAATATTAAACTTTGCAAGTTTTCAGGCCTCTTATAGCCTCCTTTAGCAGCAGCACAAACTCCCCTGGGATTTTATAGTCAGAAAACATTTAGGAAGGGGAAGGATCTTTTCAATTATCCATCTTTTGCTCGTGCACAAATGTTGCCTTTCCTGAAGTGGTTGCCATAAAAAGTCAATGTGTTTGAACAGTTCTCGCAGAGCTCGGAACAAAGGCCCTGCTGATGTGAACAGCAGAGATGTTTACAGGGAAACATTTGGAGAATTGGACTCATTCACATGTGAAATAGGGAACTATCATGAGAAATGGAATTGCTTGAAACCCACCATATTTTAACCTTAGGAAAATATTTTTAGTGGCAATCATCTAATTTACTTTCCCCTGCTCTTTATGCTAAGACAGGCATCATTTCTCTTTGGGAAAACTTTGTCATGTGTTACCCTGTGTTAGGCATTGGGTAGCTGGAAGTTTCTCTTTGAAGCACATGCACGACCCTCTGCTGTCTGTTGGTCCTCTGGAATAAGTGGGGAATAACTGGATATCAGGAACACTTTCAGCTGTTTCACTGGACTTAATAAATGCCCAGTAAAGCTGTGGCTTCCTCATCCCTGGAAGTGTCCAAGGCCAGGTTGGACAGGGCTTGGAGCAACCTGGGATAGTGGAAGGTGTCCCTGCCCGTGGCAGGGGTGGCACTGGATGGGCTTTAAGGTCCCTTCCCACCCAAACCACTCTGGGATTCCATATTTTTAGCATGGCTTTTATTTTTGGCTGAAAGTGAGACCCAGTGATTGTGTCAAAACTTCTTGGGAGTTTTAAGACCTACTTTTAATCTCTTTATAAGCTAGAAACTAATTGACATTAGTAATTTTGAAATGCTTTGTATTCGTGTTTACAAAGCTGAGAGAAGCATCATTTCCTGATTGGGAAAAAAAAACCCAAAATCAGTTTGCAAAACCACACAAAAGCCAGAATTTTCCCCAAATGGATGGTGAGTCGGGGCAGCTGTGGCAAGAGGTGACATTGCAACGGGGAGGGGTAATAAATTCAAGCCTATCCAAGGATTTTCTTGCATCCCTGGAAAACTAGGGAATGGATTTTGGGGAGCCCTTCAGCACACAGGCAGCTCCCAGTGTGCGGGTGCCTTCCGCGGACTCCTGGCAGTAGGTGAAGTTGATAAGTGCTTATCAAGCTCTTGTGTTTTTAATTAGGTATCAGAGGTGTAAGTGATTGCTCTGCTCATTGCAAGGAGTGAGGGGAATAATTGTAAAGCCTCGCAGGGCAGGGTAGTGAGGAGAAGCTTTATAAGTGACATGAGGGGTTTATTGATGGGGAGAATTCGTGGGAAAACGAGAACATGGAAGAATTTCAGCAGCTGCTGAAATACAAGATTCATCTCGAATTTCACTTAAACTGCTGTACAACCAAGAGTGTGGTCCTTTGGTAGAAATCTCTTTCTGGTGAAGGTGCTGTTCGAACCAACAGAATTTGGTACTTGGAGGAAAAGTAATAATTGTCCACAGGTCAAGACTGTTTAGGGGAAAAAAATACATTTTTTGAGTTTGCTATAAATGCAGAGTGTAACTGCTTAACTGTGTCAGTCAATATGAAGGTCTACGACATTTTCCTTCCAAAATTAATAATTAATACGCTAATCATTGCCTTAAATAGTTATTAGTTTCCATTGATTAGTCGTTCCTGCTCACCCCCAGCAAGCGTCATCAGTCTGTGTGAGAACAGATGAATTTATGCAATTAATCTCTCCCCGCTTCAAAGCTGCATCTCCAGATCAGAGGCTGAAGATTCTTCACCTTCTCAGTGCATTGAACCTGACTTTGTTAGGAGATTCTTCCCAATTTTAACTCACAAAAGCAGGCAGAGACCTCTCGTGATACCCCTTCGCTTGCTATTAGTCATGCAGTTTGTCTTGTAAGCACGAACTTCCAGCCTTCAGTAGGATGAATAAATTATAAGAATGTGTGTCTGACTTGATTTATTTATTTTTAATATTTAAGTGCCTGCTCTGGAGTTGTTCCTTTCATAAATGAAGGCATTTTTTTCCCCCTTGGGTTACCCGCAGGGGGATGGTGGTAGTTTGCAGGGATAAGCTTGGAAAGTCTCAAATTGCTTCAAAATTCTAATTATTTACAGGCTGTAATAGAGCGTGAGGGGAAGATCAGCTTTTACCTGGAGATGCTTTAAGGTTCATTTTTAAAAAGAATTTTAGAGCAGTGAGGATGGAGGTGAAATGGGAAAAACATCCCCCTCACCTGAGCAGTGTGGGAACCTTTCCTACAAAGTGTTGCTTTGCAGAGGTGGTGTCCTGCATGTGCTGGGTGATGTTTGTAGAGAAAAGTTAGAATCATTCTCACAAAGTTAGAGAATTACTCTGATTTTCCTCTTAATGGTGAGCTGCAGAGTTCACTAATTACACCAGATTACCCCAGAGAGGCAGGGAGTGAATCTCCTAAAGGCAAAATTAAAAATCAGAACAAACTTCACAGCACTCAAGCGAAGATGCAGATACAGGTTACAACTCTTAATCCTCATCTGGTACCCAGACAACTTTAAATAGTCACAAATTGCTGCTGAGAATGATTTTAAATTAAATATTTTTTAAAAGTTTCTTTGTTGGTCTTCAGACAGAGCTTTCCTAGAGAGGAAAAACCAACTGAAGGAGCACCAATCCTAAATCTCTTTGCCATCTCTTTTCTCTTGCAGATTGAAGGTTGCCTGAAGCTTCCGAGGAGCCCCGTTGTGTTCTGAAATTGGTGGGCTCAGTCTCCCTGGCCCGGGACGCTGAAGATGAGGTTGCTGTGGGAGCTGCTGGTGCTGCAGTCGGTCATGGTGTGCCTGGCAGGTGACGTGTCCTTCTCACACTTCGGGGTTGGGAACAGCCCTGTGCTTCCCACTGATGCCGTGGTTCCTGCGCCAGGGACGAAATGCCAAAGCCAGCCCCTGTTTCGTGACCATTGTTACAGAAGGTCCTTAGTGCATTTAGTTCATGGTCCTGACAGCGTTCCAAAGGTCTGCTCTGCCCCTTTCCTCTTCCAAGCTGCTCTTGATGGAAGCTGCTTTCCCCCGCTCCCTGTCAGGCGTTTCCCTGCTCAATTAAACCTGCGTGGAGCGGAGCTTTAAATGCCATTAAAGTGGTGCTGCGCTGCAGCCCAGCCCTCGCTCCATTTCACAGATAATTACAGCAACGCATTTCAGCCACACAGCCGCCTCCTGCCAAGTGCCCTTGGTTAACCTTTGCAGCCCTGAAAGCTGCAGTGTTCGGAGCATTCCCGGAGAAATGAGATTTTTGAGGGATGTGCCTTTGTCCAGGAGCTGGAACAGCTCTTGGAGAACGTTTTGGGTTTGCAGAGGGTCAGCAAAGCTTCTCCCAAAGCCCTGTTGACTTTGGCATGGGCGAGGAGTTGGTTGTAGGTTCACCTGTCCTGGACCACACCAGGACTGCCCAAGGCTGGTTTTTTTCTCTCTTTTCCATTCAGTTATCCTTGATTATTTCCTTCTTAAACTGCCATTATTATTCTTTAACTTTGGTTCGTTCTGAAGGAGGGTGTCAGGGTTTAATTAATGTTTACGTCACTTTGGTGTTAATCTGGATTGCTCTCATTTACCTGCTGCTTGCCGGAACTGCTTTACAGCTTTATTTATTAAATTTGATTTCTCCCCTTTTATTTGTGTTCACTGTCAGGTTACTTTTCCAGCATTTTAGATAATAACAAAGTACTTAGAACAGTGTTTACCCTTTTCTGCTTAGCTCTACTGAACATAAAGCGACTTTTATTCCGGTACTTAGGGGTACCTATTTTTGAAATTTGGTTCCAAGTCTTTCTAAATGTGCTCTGACAGTTTCTGAGCTGGCAGAAAATTGGATGCAGAGCGATTCTGCAATGCAGAGCCCCCACGTGTTTCAGGAATTGCAACCCTGGGGAAGCTGGGCTGTGGGAATACATCGAGTATGAGCCTTTATTTCAAGCAAATAAATAAAAGAGTGGGAAGACAAAAGCATGCAAAATATTTTTACTGTAATTTCTATACTTGAAACATCTATTGCAAACTGTCTAAGGTCAGCAAAATAAAGTTTCAGGAGAATGTTCGGGGAGGGGGTTGCCCTTATCTTTCACATCTGTGTTTAATAAAATTACATCTCACCAGCACTGCCCTTCCCCACGTTATCCTGCAGCAGCACTTTCCCTGGTCTTTGCAGTGCACTGAATTTCTTCAGGCCTCACATTCCCTGTCCTGCTGAGGGAGATTTAGTAGATGTACAGGGGGAGGAGTGCCAAAAGTTGTGTGCAAGTTTTAGAACAGGTGATGAGCGAGGAAATTGTTTCCTTTTGCTGAAGGATGTGGTCTGGGGCCACTTCTTTAGGCAGGATTTAAATCTGGAATTTTCTGTGGCTGCCTGCAGTGCTGTCCGAGCTGGCTGGAGGCATGGGAATGGTTTTGCTGTGGGAACTCTGGTGTGGCCACGAACGGGGCTCCCTCATTTGGGCTGGTTTTGGGGGGATGCACTTGGTTCCTGGAGCTGTGGGAGTGTTTTGTGTTGTGCTGTGGTGCTATGAACATACACAGGTGGCTGTAAGTTAAGGAGGAAACTTGCATTTTCATGCTGATCAAGCCATTATTAAAAAATATTAATAATTGAATTAGACAAAGGGGAATAAAAAGGTAAAAATAGTATGCAGAAAGTTGTCTACCCACCCTCCATAGTGCCTTGTGGCACTTAAATGGCTGGGAAAGTTAAGCATTGGGTTACCTGTAAAAATAAGCTTAGAGCTGAAAATTGAATAGTTGTGTTTAGTTCTTGTAATTCAGAGTCAGACACAGCCCGGGTGTCATCCTTGTCTCTGCTGCAGAGAGCAGCAAGGCTGGTGAGGGATGAGCTTTTGGGGTGTTGCCCCACCAAACCCCCGTGGAACGGTCCCACCATCCCCGTGCAACAGCATCCCCAGTGCTCTTTTGGGAGCAGCCAGTGGGCTCCAGCCACTCCCCTCAGCCCCTTGTGCTTTTTTTCCTGTGTGTGTGCTTCCTAAACGAACATCTGTTCCCTGGAAATCGCATGAAAACTTCCAAACCCGTCTCACTCGAGCCATTAGGCAGCTGCCAGCCCCAGCGCGCTGCGAGATCCCAAAGTGTCCTTGAGGGTCCCACTTATCCAGCACTGCCAAGGGAGGGGGGACACGCCAGAGCTGCTCTCAGCCCACGGGGGATATTGCCATTGATTTTATGTACTGGGTGTTCAGATATTACAGCTCCTCACAGCCAGGGGAAACACTCAGGGAGAAACCTCCATCAATCCTGGGATGCGTTTAGAGCGGCTGCCTCGAGGTGCAGCACTGCTCGTAATTTTGGGAGCTGTCCCACCTCCCTGGAAGAGGCAGCAGCGCTGTTAAAGGTCTTTCAGAGCCACCACCTCCTTTCAATCCACCACCCAAGCTGGGACTGTATTTTTCAGACTGTTTTTCACTGCTGGTTTTGAGGTTGTGCTGCTAAAACCTCCCAGCGCTTCCTTTGGACTCGATAGTTGGTGTGTAGCAGTTCAGGGTTTCTGGTTATATTTTCAGGAGTGATCAGGTATCAGTAGCTGCAAATTAATTCTTTGGTGCCAAACAGCTCTGGTTTGCTCAGGCTCTCAGATTCCCTAAATAGCAGCTGTGGTGCTGATTATTTCTTAAGTTTTGGGGAGTGGGAGGAGAGGTGGAACAGGCTGTGAAAAGCAGCACAAAGCGCTTCGAGTCGGGCTCTCCCTTGGGCAGCCCCACAATATCCCAAAAATCGTTTGTGTGCAGCCAGGGAACAGCAATGGCAACAGAAGCCATTGCATGGGATGAGCCCAAGCACTGAGGGAGATGTGGCACTGTGTGCCTGTGATGGGCTGGACGAGCCTGAAAGGAAATTTTCTGTGTTTCCGTGACTTCTGTGCCATCCTTTGCCTCATTAACCTCCTGGAGCAGTGAGTTTCTCTGCTGGAGTCAGATTTGCATGTTAATGAGCTGCAGTGGCACAGACACATTAATGTCTGAGTGTGCATATGCATATTTTATAGTGGAGTTTAACCATTCACCTCCTGGCTGTGCTGTGGTTTAAGCCCAGTTTAGCACCACACCCCAGTGCAAGGGCGAGGACAACCAAAAGTCAAACTTGTAGGTTGAGATAAGAACAATTTAATAACTGAAATAAAGTAAAACATAATGATAGTAAATAATAATAAAAAAACCCAAACAAGTGGTGCACAATAAAATTGTTCATCACCCTCTGACCTGTGGCAGACCCCATCCCTGAACCCTGATCAGCCTTTCCAGCTGCAAACACCATGTAAATACAGCAGTTTCAATAAATTAGCTCTTGAGGATTTGTTTGGGGCTTGTTTGTTGTTGTTGGGGTTTTTTTTTCTGTTTTTGGTTTGGTTTTTTGTGGTGGTTTGGTTTTTTCCCAAAACTTTTCTTAACAGGAAGATACTCTTAGAAATGCCTGTCCAGGCATTCTTTCTCCTTTTCTCCCATCCTAATACAGCATAACAACACCTCAGCACTGCTTCAGACCAGAGTATTTAGAGCATGGCTGCGTAATTCAGGGGAGGGAAAAAACGCAATATATACAGCCAAGTGTTTTCCATTGCGAGGCCAAAATCCCATAATTGATATCCATACCCTCCAGTGAAATCAGGCACCCAACTCTGTTAAAAATCAAACCCCAAAACTCGTTCAGAGACGAGGATTCCCAGGCCTGTTTGAAGTCCCGCTGCTATCCAAGGTTACCTACGAGAGGAACCCGGCTAATTCCATGTCTGGATATAAATAATTAAAGCTGGAGCCCTGTTGTACAGATTTAATGATGGTCTCCTCTAAACGATGCCACAGTTCAATTTGTTCAGCTTTTTTTTTTTTTCCTGGTGCTGTGTAGCTCCCTCTACTCTTGGATGCAAGCGGGGAGCTGGAAAAATGATTAATCTGTTGCAGCCCCATAATTAACGGATTTCTGTTATTTTGGTCGGTTCTGCAGCACTTTGCATTTCTGTGCCCGGCTGCCTGATGGGTGTTTGCACAGCGCTGGGAGCACAGGGAGCAGGGAATGACTCCTGTTCATCCAAACCCTCAACCACCACCCAGCCCTGGGCATCGCTGGAGGAGGATTTGAGATGGGATCTGCCTTTACTTAATATTTTGGTTGGGTTTTTTTTCTGATTATTCAAGGGGTTTTTATGTTTATTTCAAATTCCTGTGTTTTGAAATGCTTTGGAAAAGGTGTGGCCCCCCCAGCCCTCTGTTCTCACCCCGGCAGGCGGGTCCTGTACCCACCTCTCCTCGCTGGGATGGGAATGATGAAACCTAAAGTGGACAAAAATTCATTTGAACTGAAGGCAAAAGACCTTTGGCTGCCCAAGTGGGGTCCTACAGTAACACTCAGCTGTACATAGGTGCAAAGGAGAGCTAAGAAAATGTAATTTATGCTTATTTAGGGATTATGTGGCGAGTTTTTCTGTGAGGATTTGTCTCAGACTCACCAGAAGTCTGTACCCATTTATGTTCCTGATCTGTCAGCAGCAAAGCCCTTGCTGGATGTGACCTGATTGATTTAGGCCATCATTTCCCAGATGATGAAGCTAGAGACTGTATCAATGCCATTTGCACATTTCTCTTTTCTGTGCAGATGATTGGGTATATTATATTTTTCTCTGTTTAACTCACAAGTCCATCTGGGCCAGTTTAATTACATCTTTCTCCAAAGTTACGGAGGTGAGATGGTGCACTTTAAATAAAACACAGACATTTTTCTAAGCAGATGTTCCAACTATCTGGCTGTGTATTGATCCCCTGTGTGTTTTATATGATGCCTCTTTTCAATTTAGCTCCTTTGCATTTGAATTAGTGTGTAGGTATTGAAATTAAATCTCATTTAGGGACTTACAGAAATACCTACTTTTCCACGCATCTATCAAATTAGGGAGGATATGGACCCAAACTACTTATTTATTGCCAATGAAAATGGATTTTATGGCAAAATTTGAGGTGATTAGTCTGGTGTTTTATAGGTAAAATACTGCGTGATTCTTAGGAAAATCTAAATATTATTGGAAAGGGACTTAATTCTGTAATGTTTGTGTGGTCATTGAGGAGGTGAGAGGTGTGCAGTGGGAAAGCTGCTGGATCAGGTGGATCAGGGGCTTGGGGCTGGTGTTTGCTGCTGGCTGCCTTCAGTGGCTGGGCAAAGCCTGGCTGAACTCATCAAAAACCTGCCTCTGGGGGGGTTCCGTCCCCTGGCACTGCCCTGCGTGGGTGCAACATTCCTGCTCCTTTTCTCCACGCTTTGGGGGTATTTCCATCATTTAGGACAGCACAGGGGCCATGGGGGAACTGTCAGTTCCCAGTCAGCCTTTTGGGGTGAAATCCCTCGCTCCTCCCGTGTGGACATGGGCTGGCTGATGTTGTCCCTAAAGTGAGGCTCCTCACCACCCCTGCATGTTTTTGTAGGGTTTCTCCCAGAAATCCACGTTCCCTCCTGCAGCCAGGCCCTGGTTGTCACAAGGGCTCTAGGTCTTACGGGACTGGGGCCATTAAACAGAGCAGATGCTGATGTGTTTGTGCAAGTTCGTGCTCAAAGTCAGCCTGTGGCAAATGAGTGGCTGCTCCCAGTAAGTTCTGCTTTTAATGAATAGAGCACAGAATGCTACAGTTCATCTGGGCATTGTTTAATGCTGCTTTATTGAAGCATTTGTCAAATGCTGTGACAGGCTGTGCTCTGAAATTAAGAACATGCTCATGACAGGCTGCACTGACTCATTATTGCGAGTTTTAGGAAAGATTTCCTGTGTATTACAATGAAAAAGTGAAACTCGAATGTTATCACTTCAGTGTCTCAGTTTGGTTTTCCTTTATGTATTTGGATTTTTTCTTTTGCAGTAAAATACACATATTCAGCTTCATAAATCAAGCCGAGACCCAGTTGTTAAATAGTCTATATCATATTAATTATGCTGTGAAGCAAGGCAGGCATTACAACCATTTATAATCGACTACTGGAGAAGTTGCTAATCAATGAGAGAGGCAACTAATTAGCCAGCCAGCAGTCAGCATCTTCAGCCGAAGCTGGTGACTTTAAACTTCATTAAACTTTCCAGGTGTCAGGGAAAGTATGAAAAATACAGCCATCTTAATAGGTTGATGTGTCTTAATTCCAATTTTCTGAGTTTAAATGTCTGAAGATTGCACCTGTTTTAAGGGATATTGTAATTTATAAAACTTCCCCTGTCTGTGTTTCACAGCTGAAAAGAGAATAAGCACTTTGTGTGTGAAAGGTTTGGTTGAGTTTGTCCAGTGCGTGTTGGGGACAGCATGAACTTGGATGTGCCTGAAATTCCTGTTATTCCGTCTTTCCATTCGCACCTTCTGAGCCTTCATGGCTGCAAAGGAGATCCCTGAATTCTGAGTGTGATCATTGTTTTTACTGGTGAAACAGGGATAATGTGATGGGTGTGCAGTGAGACTTGGAAGAATAAATTATTTGTGCCCTCCCAGGTCTCTGTCTGTGTCAGCAGACAGCATGAAATGCTCCAAGAGCCAGCTCCAGCTTTCCTTCTGGAGCATTCCCTGTCCTTCCATTTCTGGATGGTCCATGGGAAATGGCATTTTCTCTGGGCTCACACTGTGTGGGCTTTGCTGGGGGACACCTGAAGGGGGCCTGGAGAGAAGGCAGGCTGGTGGCTGGGCTGTGTGGCTGTGGAAGCAGGGAGGGATGTGGGAGACAGGAAGATGAAAGGGAGCTGGAAGCAGCTGGATGCACAGGGGGAATGAGGATGAGAATTCTGCACTTCCTCAGTGGAAAAATTGGTTCCAAATTCCCTGTCCAGTAACTTAGATTGTCTAACATCACTTAAAAGCGGAGTTATTTATGAGAAAAATCACATTATGGGTGTGGTTTTGAGCTTTACAGCTGCAGTCCGGGTTGTGGTGATTTGGCAATAAGTGGAACTGTTGTTTTCCTTTATCTCTCACAATCATCATGATTTGGTGATCCCTTTGAATGCCCAAAGCAGATCTGATGCCTGCAGTGTGCATCCATCCTGCATCCAGGTCTCCCACCTGCTTTTTGGTTGATTTGTGACCAAACTCAGAGGAAGTCAGTACAGGCAACTCTGAAATTATAAACATTATTGAAAGGGATGATACTCACTGCCAACTAAAGTTAAAAAAGCGGGAAGAAAAGCTTTAAGAGAGACAAGCTTTGGTCCTGTGGTTTTCTTCCTGAGGGAAGCATCATCCTTGGAAAGAGGCAGCGATGTGGGAGCAGAGCTCAGGCAGAGGAGTGTTACATCTGTCAGTGCAGAAGTGGTGACTGACATCACAGTCCTGAATGAATCATTGAAAGAAGCTCCCAAAAAATCTCTTGGGGACCTCAGAATGGGGAGAGTCGGAGTGGGAAGGGCCTTGAAGGACAGCAGGAGGGGTCACTGTAATCAGGTCCCTTGGATGAGCACGAGCTGGGAGATGCTTTTGCCACTGGGTGTGTTTGCCTGTGTTTGGCTTCTTCAGCCCCTGTGGGTTGGGAACATTGGAGCACTTGAGGAGAGAAAGCAGCTCATAATCAGAGTGTTCCTGAAATGTGTATTCCTCCACTGGAATAAAAAGGCTCTCCATGGCAATCTCAGGATGATGCCTCTTCGGAGGCAGGAAGCCCAGCTGTGAATCTCGAGTGAAGTGGCCAAGAACTGTTATCAGCAATGGCTGCATCTCGTGGTATAAGTTGGAAAAACTGTGCTGATCCTCAGTTTTTTCATCCATGGTAGTGAGTGGAGGCACTGGGTGGAGTGGGCACTGGATTCCCCACTCCCTTTCCAGAGAGGCAGGACAGGCACTGGGTGCCTCACAAAAGGCACCTTAACCTCACAAAAGCGAGCTCCTCGTTTCAAAATATGATGATGGATTTCCAGCATATGTAATGTACATCTGCCAGGCGTTTCCTTTTCTTACTTGCAGGATTTAAATAACATGCTCCGTACTCCAAAGCCTGTGCCCTCTTTTTCCTTGACGAAAAGCAGAGGTTCCCTGAGTATTTCCTCACTTGTTGTAATATCTTCATGATAACACTCTTCAAACAACTCATTGCTAAATAATCTGCTTAGAATTCCCAAAGTTTATTAATCCTGACTTTGCTTTATGGAGTTTAACAGTCACATTTCTTGATCTCTGCTGCGTTCCTGCACAAACCTGAATGCTTTCTCCTTTTTTTTGGATTTTGTTGGTATATCAGGGTAGAATATGGAAGTTATTCCCTAACGAAAGGCGAGGGAGAGAGATGCCATCAGTTGGTGGGAGGAGAGACAACTCAGTGCTTTCCCGTGTAAATTATGTGAGTTCTGGAAGGAAGCCAGGCATTCATTTTGTTAAAATGGGGTTTGATAATTGAAACTAATTTAACATCGACCCCATTAAGTTGCATTTTATTGCTCATTTAATATGCCTGTCTCACGAGCTCCCAGCACTGGGAAGCGCCTTTGGAATGTGAGTCTCTGGTTGATCCAAGCTGCAGCCACACAGGTGAATGTTGAGTTTTCCCCGTGGGATCAGCACCAGCTCCTGTGGCCACAGGGTGTCCCTAAGCAGAGCTGTGGGGTCAGCACTGGGGTGAGGGGGTTGAGCTGAACAGCTCAGGTTTCCACAGGTTTGCTGTGGAAAGATGCTTTGTCTGGAAAGCAGCCTCATGGATGCTCCATCATTCTGCTGTGGCCTGGGAGAGCCTTTCCCTGCAGGGTCCTGCATCCCCTGCACTGCTTGGGAAGGGTGTGTCAGACCTGACAGATAACCCCAGTCCTCCAATAGTGCAGCTCGGAATCATGGAATGGTTTGGGTTGGAAGGGACCTTAAAGCTCATCCAGTCCCACCCCCGCCATGGGCAGGGACACCTTCCACTATCCCAGGCTGCTCCAAGCCCTGTCCAACCTGGCCTTGGACACTTCCAGGGATGAGGCAGCCACAGCTTCTCTGGGCAGCCCATTTCAATCAGCTCTGTGTTCTCATTATATGGGATTTCCATCTTCTCCTGTCCCTCTTCTGGTTTCCTCTGTCTCACCGTTCCTTCACACGATCTCCGTATTTCCCCACTGCTAAATCTTTCCTGCAGCTTCTGACTCATTAACTGATCCCATAATTAGTTCCCCCCGTTTGGGTGCTGCTTGCAGGGGGCAGTGGCTGGTGGCTGCACTCACACCGCTGCATTTATCAAAACATCACTGGGCAAAAGGAGGTCCGAGGCCTTGGGAATGCAGCCGTGTGCAAGCAGCCGTGATGGATGTTTGTTTACAAACACGCTCCCCCGGCCTGCCGTGGGAATGATGGATGGCTGGAGCTTTCCCCTTGGGAAATGGCAGCAGGAGAGGAGCTGTAAGAGCGTGCCTGGGTTACGTCAGGGGCCCCGGGGACGGGGAGCAGCAGCCTGCTCCGGGAATGCTGCAATCCCGACCACAGGGAATGGAAGGGGAAGTGGAGTTAAAAGGTGCAGTTTGTATCACTCCAAAGCAGGTGGGAATGCTTGGAACCATTTAAAGTTATGTCCATTTCTGAAAAGCACTCCAAGAGTCCAGCGGGATTTGGACTTCGATTATCCTTGTGGATCCCTTCCCATTTGGGATATTCCCTGATTCTGCACTGTCTCAGCTGCTGCTTCCTGATCCACACCACGTTTGAAGCACATGGGTAATGCCTCCATTTTTAAATATACACACATGAATATGAGGAGAAAGAACCAAAAATGTGGTTTTTTTCACATGCAGTTCTCCCCCATCACGGAATAGCAGCATCTGAGGTATTGCTCAACATTAAAATTATAAATTAAACACCACAGGGTGCAGGAAAGGGCAACACTTGGGTGTTAAACTGATGAAGGATTCAGAGCTCATTTGTACAATCAAAATGCTTTGTGGGCAAGAGTTGGCACAGGGAATTGACTGCATTTGGGTGCTGAATTTATGAGTCTCCTCACCTTCCAATTCCCATCCCCTCCATGGGGAGGGATGCATTTCCCTGGCCCAGGCTGCTCAGAGGTGGTTGCAGCACTGCTTGGACCATTTGGAAAGGTCAGGAATTGCCAAGTAAAAGCCCAGGAGAGATGGGAATCTGACCTGGGACTTGGAGAAGAGAAATCTGCACCTCAGCCTGTGGGTACTGGTGGTTTTTCCTGGAATAAGGATGTTCTGATGATGTCACAGCAGGCAGTAACGATCTGATTGCTGAGTTTCTCCTTGTTTTCTTGCAATGTCGAATCGAACTTTCAAAATTTTATTGAATTTCAGTTTGTTCCGACACAGAAACTCAGCGTTCAAGTTCAGGTGTGGCTGTGCCGGTTTGCAAACTGCTTTGCTGGGTGGAAAATGTGCTCGTGGCGTGGGTTTTTTGTGGGGGGTACGAGCGAAATGTGCCTGTCAGTGTTTGGCGGGATTGACGTGTGAGAGGTTGTTACCCTGTGAGCTCCGACACCCCGGAGTCAGCACTGCCGTTCACAGCTCTGCCAAGGTGTTGTGTTGAAAACGATGGCAGAGGATTTAAACACCTTTTTTTTTTTTTTTTTTTTAAATTGTAACTTTCTTTAAAGTGACACCCGATTACTGCTAGAACCGAACCACCCCTTCTTGTTTTCGAGTGTAGGCATTCTCTGGCGTGTTGTTGCTTTCTTTTAAAAGAGTTTAGAAGATGTATGAAAATACAGCAGTTAGCAAGGATTTTGTCATTTAAGAGATGTCACAACATAGGTGGTTTTTTTTTTTTTAAAAAAAGCCCATTTTTAATGTGTGTCATCTGATAAAATGTGTCCGAATCAGTGAGACGAGGGTTGACATGAGGCCAAATTCCCAGCTAGGAAAACCCTTCCTGAGCCACTGGTTTGCAGACCTGAGAGCTGCCCTGGCTGCTCCTGGCACTGGAAAAGTGGCAAAATTCAGAGAAATTTAGAGAAAACAACCCAAAATTTTGTGCTGGAGGACACCGAGGAAGCCCTGCTGGCGTTCTCTGCAGGACTTGTCCCTTCCCATCCGTGTTCATTGAGAAAGCAGTGGTTTAAAAACTCTTGGAGTTGTTTCTGAAGACTTCAGACCTCATGTAAATTCATGAGTCACCGTGCAGCTGCCCACAGAGCATTTAAAGCAAAAAAGAAAAATGGATCAGTTTGACTGTACAAATTTATTGGCAGCCGGTCTGGACTTAAGGGAAAAACATCTTCACTGAACCGTGTGAGCGTGTCACCAGTGACTCTGCAGATGTGCAGTTCTTATCTTGAGCTACCCTCCATTAATAATGCAATCTAAAATACACAATAAAGGCTGCAAACAAGCTCCATCTACAGAGTTTCAGTGACAAAAACCCTTCTCTGTGTTCACCAAATTTCTGCATCCAGTGCACATTTAATTTTTTTAACAATCCTTCAGCATTTTGTAGTTTTTTCATGTAGGTCAAATTTAGTTTTCCATAATAACACCGCCTTGCTTTCTACCAGGTGACCTCAATACCTGCTTGCTGTACCAGTGTAAACATCATATTCCTTTTCTTTGGAACACAATTTTAATGCTTTTTGCTCTGGGTTATTTTAGATGCCCAATTGTGAACCAAGGAAGCAGAGTTAAGTGACAAAAATTCAATGTACAGTCAGAGAAAACAGGTGATTGGGACCCTTTATCAGGAATGGCACATGGACACTAATTATGGTCTCAGCCATTCTGCATCTTAATCAATTCCAGTGATCTTGTTTATAATTTTTACCCTTCCTGACAAGTAGCTATTCAAAGGAATAAATTGGCTATCAGTGTAATTTGCTTCTTGGACACAAAAGGCTCCCGAATTAACAGGCTTTTTCCCCCTGGAGGAATCTTCCTCACCCACTGTGGGGTTCTGCTAATTATTCCTTTGTCCTTTTTTGTTTTCTAAAAGGCTCAGGATGTGCAGTCAGCAGCTCCTAGTGCCCACCAGCGTGTCCAGTGCCACCCCAGCCTGCAGATCCACTGCTGCTGTGCTCAGGCACAAAAATAAGTCTGAACCAGCTCAAAAAAGTCAGGATTTGTGACCAAAATCACCTCATATTTCCGAGATCAGCCTGTTTCGCTGTTCCTGGGATAAAAACAGAGGCAGTGTTTTGGGATGCAGTTGAAAACTCATAATGGAATCTTGGGAATCAGGGAACTGAGCAGGGTACCCAGTACAAAGGGAGCTTGATAAGATCTTCAAACCACCTTGTTTTATTAGAGCTGAAATGAGCACCTTTAAGCTCCAGCCCTTCCCCTTTGTTGTGCTACAGGTGGTTTTGAAAACAATTTACAAAGAGGTTTTTTTTTTTTTCTTTTTCATGCTGTTAAAGCAAATTGGTATGTAATTAGATTTATATAGTGAATAATCTTATTTGCATATCCAATTAATTCTTCCTGTTTTAATTTGCTAGGGTTGGATTCACATTGGTAGTAAAAAAATAACACTTAAATTATCAAGCGTTCAAATTTTCTTTTGCTAGAATTTGTTCAAGGTCTGCCATTAAAATTTGGTCCTGGGCATCCTTTTCCTTTGAAAAGCTGTTAAATAACATGGAAAAAGGCCATGGAAAACCCCAACCCACATGACTTGTGTTGTAAAAGCAATAAGGGCCCGTTTAAGCTGATCAGCAATGCAGTGTGAATTTAGACTTTTCAAGCATCTCGTTACCATAGAATGGTTTGGGTTGGAAGGGACCTTAAAAATCATCCCATTCCAACCCCCTGCCATGGGCAGGGACACTTTCCACCAGCCCAGGGTGCTCCAAGCCCCGTCCAGCCTGTCCTTGGACACTTCCAGGGATGGGGCAGCCACAGCTTCTCTGGGAAATCCACTCCAGGGCCTCCCCACCCTCACAGCCAGGAATTCCTTCCCAATATCCCATCCAACCTTGCCCTCTGGCAGTGGGAAGCCATTCCCTGTGTCCTGTCCCTCCATGCCTTGTCCCAAGTCCCTCTCCAGCTCTCCTGGAGCCCCTTTAGGCACTGGAAGGGGCTCTGAGCTCTCCCTGGATCCTTCTCCTCCGCAGGTGAGCACCCCCAGCTCTCCCAGCCTGGCTCCAGCCCTTGGAGCATCTCCATGGGCACTTTTCCTACAGACTCCCGTTGATCATTTCAGCTGTTGTGACTCCTCACTTCTCTACTCAGACATGCAGAAGAAAAGCAAAAAACCTGGAAGGAGGGCCTTGATTCCAGAGGTGTTAACGTGCTCTGGCTCCGCACACCTCGGCACGCCAGGGAGGTGTTCAGCATGGATCCAAACGACTCCGCTCTGTTGGGTGCTGAAGTGTGGGATTTTAGCAGCTTCCAGTCGGTGTCTCCAGCTTTGTCAGCTGCACACAGGGGTTGTTTTTTGCAGATGTAACCCAAGAAAAGTTGTGTTTTTTCCCTGAATGGGGAAATCTCTTGGCACGGTCCCTGCTGCTGAAAGAAGCGTCGGTCACCCCTGCCAGCCCGAAGAGCTTTCCATCGGTGCCTCTGCTGCTCCTTCACCTTCCCAGACTTCAGGTTCTGCTTGGAGAGCTGCTGAAGCTCCTGGGCTGTGGGAGTCCTTAGGAGACACCACCAGTGCTGAAAAGTCAGCGGGATATATTTATTTCAATGTGCTGAAGCCAGGTGGTTCCCAGCACGTGTGAGACATACAGGTCCCAGCTCCCCTTCCAGCTTATTCTGGGAGCAGAGGTCTGCTGTCCATGGAGGAAGACACAAAGGGATTGATGAGTCATTAGGAAAGGGTGGAACAGGTATATTGTAACCTGAAATTAAAGGGTTGTTTCAGTACAGGGGAAGTGGAGGGTTATAAATGGGACTGGGATGACTCCGAAGGGTGGGAGCCTGTTAAGCTGGAACGGGAGTGCCAGAGCTGTGTCACTTTGGTCTGGTGCATAACACAGAGGGTGAAGCAGGGTGACAAAAGCACCATCAAACAGGGAGTGGTGTCCTCACTGGGGTTCAGGGGTGCTCTGGGGGCACGGATGGGGCGGGAAGTGAATCCTTCACCAAGGGAATGCTGCAGGGAGTGCCAAGAACTCGGCACCAGCCAGGGCACGGGGGAATCACCTCCATATAAAATGGACAAGCTGTAGGAGGGTGACAGTGGCTCAGGTGGGTGCAGGGGCTTGGTCTTCCATGCGGGACGAGAAAATTTTCCTAAAATTTACTCAGTTGTGCATTTTTATTTATATTTTTAAGATATTTCTGATGTGTTCCCAAGGGATGGGAGGTTCTTTCTGGTGGCTACAGGGAGGTGTCTGTCCATCTGTCTAACGCATCAATGGATGTGCAATAAGCTCCCTATTTTTAACCTTTCCTACTGGCAAACTCCCTGCTCACCTCTGAGTGCCCTTCACCCTCATAACAATGAGCTTGCTGATCCCCTGAAAGTAAAGGGGTTTGATTTCAGTTTGACACCCAACTTCTTCATTGCATCTTTGCCAAATGTATCTCTGCTTTCATTTGAAACCAGTGTTTTGAGCAGCTTGTTCTGCAAAATGTTAATTATTACCAAAACCCCACCATTTTATTCTTTTTGTGTGAGAAGAAGGCCTTGGGGTTGTGGACTTTTATTTATTGCTACTCTTGGGTGGTTATTGGAAGCAAAATTTGATTACAAGGGGGGAAAAAAGTGGTTATAAGTGGTTGACACACAAAGCCTAAAATTCCTTATGGTTTTGTTCTCTGTTTGACAGCAGTAGATAACTGGGCTGCGTGTCCTGTGTCAAAAAAACCACCCTGTGAGTCCAGTGCAAGGATTGTACTGAATGGTTAATTCAAGAACCTTTAGCAGAAATTATGTCAGGGAAAGGGAGATGGACTGAAAATTGACGTTTGTAGGTTCATGAAGTGAGCAGGGGACACTGCAGAGTAAGGGAATAAGAACTGAAAACGAAAACAACAATGTATTTAAAAGCTTTAACAAACGAGGAAAATGTGTTGCATAATTGCGTGGCGATGATTTGAAATAGGTCCTAAGGAAAATTGCTTTGAATCCTAATTAGCAATGGTTATTAGCTAAATCCGGTGCCGGGGACAAAATAAATAGGTACAAGTGCTTAGCTATTGCTTCCACCTCCAAACACCCCGTCTGTTGTCCCGATTTTGGGCTGGTTTTACCCAAAAGGTGAGGTAACTGCAGCAGATGCGAGGCAGTCAGCCTGGGTTGTGCTGCTGCCGGACAGGATGAAACACAAACGAGGTGACAATCGGTGGCAAAACCATTTCTGTGGATGGGTTTTATCTCATGAGGAGCAACTCCGCTCTTCTGCTTAGTCAGAAAAATAAACTGTAGTGGGTCCTGTGGCCTGAGGAGCTTTGCTGTAGCTGTGAGGCAGGAATAGGTGTTCAGGTAATATATTCCCACTCTTTTTCTCTTGGATCTGTCTGCCTGCTTTGTAAACTGTTCTCGCCCGAGCTCCAAACTGCTTTTAGTTTCCCGGGGCAGGAAAAGACACTACACATCCCATCGTGTCAGGAAACCGAGGGAAAATGACCTCCAGCTCTCCGGCA
Source organism: Ptilonorhynchus violaceus (assembly GCA_013397565.1). Taxonomy (NCBI): domain Eukaryota; kingdom Metazoa; phylum Chordata; class Aves; order Passeriformes; family Ptilonorhynchidae; genus Ptilonorhynchus; species Ptilonorhynchus violaceus. Next base: position 295,437 of record VZRJ01001055.1, on the reverse strand, counting down.
CTTATTGAAAACCCATTTTAAATTGAATACACAAGCCAAGATAATACAGGCTGTTTGATAAGAAACATTAGAGAAATCCATAACACGAGGCTTTTTATTATGGGTTTATTACATCAATCTCTCCAGTGGGTAATGGAACTTGTAAATATACTCTTATGTAGGAGTCTCCTTGCGGGCTTTTTATTCATGCTGAAGTAAGCACAGCAAACTTATTTGCTGTCAGGGTACGTTGCATTTAAGATTAGTATTTATTTTGGTTCTAAAGAGGTTCTGCTTTTGTGAATTGGAAGTTGGCGGAGCAGCTGTGGGAGAGGAGGCGGGAGCTGCAGGGGGGCTTGAGGGGGAAATGAGTTTTCCAGGCAAACTGCTGGTCCCTGTATGGGATACGGGGTCCGTGCACGTTATGGGGTGTGGGTCGTGTGCTCAGAGCTCCCTCAGGAGGGAAAACTTGCTTTGTTGAAGCAGGAGCTTGCTGTGTTTTCATTGACTGAACCCAGCAAGATGAAAAATCATCCGTGGGATTAGAGAAATATTTAAGGGATGTGTTCCCTGCATTACTGCGCAGCGCAAACACGGTCACGGTGTACTCTGTACTGTAAACATTTGTTCTTTACTGTTGAAATGCTTTTAATTCTCTTCTAGAGGTAAACAAAGTAATGCTGCTGCAGCAGGAGCCCAGCGTGCCTCTGCTCACTTGGGGGAAGCCCAGGGGACGTTTGTGCTGAGTGAAGAGTTGAGGAAAAGTTAACACAGAAGTTCAAAGCACTAAAGAAGTTAAAATCGTAGCAATACTAACAGAAAGAAAGAACAGCTTACAGGGTTTTAAGTGTATTTGTTGGAGGATATAGTAGTTAATTGGTAGTTGACTTAATGCAGGGAAAATAATCCTTAATTAGAGGATGTTAATTGGACAGACCAGAAGCCTGCTGAGGTGTCAGCAAGGTGGGCATTAACACGATTTTAACAGGGTTTTTGGGTTTCCCCATCCCTGGAAGTGCCCAAGGCCAGGTTTGGGCTTGGAGCACCCTGGGATAGTGGAAGGTGTCCCTGCCATGGCAGGGGTGGGACTGGATGGGCTTTAAGGTCCCTCCAACCCAAACCCATCCATCATTCCACACCATGGGAGGAAGGGATGCACCTTCTGCTGGTGCAGAACAAACACGACCAGCCTTGAGTGATGCTTTGCATTTCCAGCACTGACAAAGATCTTTCTGCTATCTGAGACAGATGATGAGTGAGGGATGAAGGATGTGTGTGTTTGAGGTCTGAGGGCAACAAATGTGCTTGAGCTACAAAACCACATCTGTGTCAAACCCACCTGGGAGAAACCATCCTTTATTCACCTGGCTGGGCACTTTTTTCTGTGCTGTTGCTGCTCCTAAAGTGGATCAGCAGAAAGCCCAGCACTAATTTTGATGTCCATTCTCACCTGTATTAATTATATATTATCATTTCCATCTCTTGCATATATAAAAAGGTGGTAAGTTTAAGAAAGTTGTTTGCTTTCATGTGTTTGAGCTGCTTTTGGCCACTTCCTCAGAGCTCTCACAAACTTCCCCTCAGCCACAGTGCTGGGTGCTGGAACTGTCTCACATGGGATGGCTTGAGCAAAAAAATGGGACAAGAGGAACATCCTCATGGCTTTGAATCCTTGCTGCTCACAGAACAATGCTCTGCCTGGGCAGCAGAGTGATCCAAAAGAGTTGTTCTCTCTAATTACTGTGTCTGCACACTCCTCATTATGGACTGTGGTGCTGTGCTCACCGAAGAAGTTAAAACCCAAGCTCTCTGTCCCAGATAAAAGGCTGCTCACAACCTTATTTGTCCTTGAGGCTTCTAAAATAAAAAGGAAAAAGTCAGGTTCTTCATAGTGTCTTCTCAATCCAGTATAATCCTTAATTTTCAAAACACTGAAAGCCATTATTTTTTGCAATTGTAATGAAAAAATTGCTGAAGCAGTGCACATTATTTCGATTGCCCATTAAGCCTTCTCTGTGCTAGAATGAAATTACATGATTTTCGTTCATTTTCTTGCTTTTAACTTCTGACTTGTAATTTACCAAAAGAGCAAAACAAACCACTACAACTCTGGTTGTGTCCCGATTCCCAAAGTCAGCCAGTCATGGCACTCAGATGAGTAATGCAACTCAGCTCCTATTTTGGCATCTTCCTGATATTTGGGGTTTTTTATACTAAAACACAGGCAGGAATAACATTTAGTTTGTGCTAAGATAGTTTGTGCATAGATTGTAGTTCCAATCTATGACTTCTACAAGGCTTCAGCAATTATTGGTTTGCCATAAGTGGACATTCAATAGTGACTGATTTATTTCACTTTCTTTCACTTTGTGTCGATCAGTAAACCATAATTTCTTGTTGAACGGTAAAATAAATTTGGGGTTTAATTATAAAGTAATAAGCCTCGGTCAGATGAATTTCTCTTAAAATACACTTGATCTCCCTCTGTTTAACTCTTGACTCGCTCTCATTAATATTGAATTTGCTTTTTACCTCTGTAGTCGTTTTACTGCAGCACAACTCTAGAGCTTTTCCTCGTGCCCTCTGTGTCTAACAGCAAAACAAGAGTCTCCTCTTGGGGACAACTCTCTGTGTGTCATCTCTGGGGATGCAATTACTGTGTTTATCCTCGCTGCCTCGGGGTGATGTGGTGCGGGCACACGGAGACAACAGACTCCTGCAAAGCCGTGTGTCTGTCAGCGTGGCTCTGGGACTGCCTGCACTGCTTCCCTTGCTTCCCACTGGAGTGGGAAGGCCTTGGAAGGTGTATAGACCACGGCAGGACCTGGCACAGGCAGGCTGGGTGGCATCTCTTCTGTAGAAAACGCTGTTTGCACCAGGTCAGTCTAATCCAAAGCGCTGGCTCGCAGCTCAAGCATGAGCGCTCTCTGGGTGAGGAACCAAAGTCTTCCTAAGCAAAGGAAAATTAAATTTTGCCCTTGGCATAGTCTCTGTTGGGTAATTAAGGCTCTTTGATGTCACAGAATCGTGGAATTATCAAGGTTGAAAAAGACCTCTAAGTCCATCCAGCCGTTCCCCAGCGCTGCCAAACCCGCCACTCACCCGTGTCCCCGAGTGCCACATCCACACACCTTTGGAACACCTCCAGGGATGGGGACCCCAGCCCTTCCCTGGGCAGCCTGTTCCAATGCCTCACCACCCTTTCAGTGAAGAAATTTCTCCGAGTATCCAATCTAAACCCTGGCACAACTCAAGGCCATTTCCCTCTATTGCACTGAAGGCTCTGTTTCTGGGAGCAGTTATCTCCTGTTACAAGAAGCACCACAAAAAGGAGCTTCTCTTCCCGAAGCTGGGCTGGGCATCAGAGGTTTAAATGGACCACTGGAGGTGAACTCTGCCTCTGGGGCATCCCCATCACGCTGCTCTTTAGCCATGAGTGAGGAGTGTTTGAAAGCTTAACCTGGCCGTGTTACAGCAGAGGGAAGAAAGGCTCTCCTCACAAACGCCATCAATCTGAGCGGGTTTTGAGAGTGCTAAATTGCAGTGTGAGAAGTCATAAGTCAGGTTTTTGACAGCTATTACTGATATCTTTTCCCTGCTGTGTTACTTGAAAGTTCATAACATTTAGAAAAAAATTAAAGGACTGCATGTTATCCGTGGGCAGATTGTACAAATTGTACTCCTGGCTGCTCCTTTGATGTTTCGCTGATTGAACTCAGAGAACTTTATTTAAGCCTTCGTCAGTTTGGCATTTAGTGGTGTTAATTCTAAGGCTGAATTCTGGTGTTTGTGTGTCTGTGTTTTCATGGAGGGTCTGGTCCCTCTGCAGGAATGAGCCAGCAGAATAAATGGGGATAAGTGGTGGCTTTTAGGGCTGGGGTGGCCGTGCAGTGACTGCCAGTGGTCCCATCTTCCTGAGTATCCATCAGGTACCCTGAGCTCTGTGGTTTCCCTGTGTAGGGAATTGCCCACTGGAGACTGGGATTGGCTTTTGTTCCTGCTCTGCTGTGGGTTACAGAAACATTTTTAAAAATAACAGTGAAAAAATTGAAGGGCAGCTCCTCCGACGTGCCCTGAATTGGAGGAATTGCACCGACCCCAATGAAGTTATGGAGAGTTAGAGCAGCTGAGCTGCCAGCCCAGTGTCCCGACAGCAGACTTCAAATGCCTTAAATCCATTTATGGAACAGAACCACCTGGAGATTACAGCCTTGGATCCTGTTTACAGGATTAAACACTCTCCTGCTTTAGCAGCACTGAAAGGAGGGAGGGAGGTTTTCCTGTCCGGGGTCAGGAGCCTGCCCAGCATCCTGATGTGCAGGGCCTGGCACGGCTCAGGGGGCACCCACTGCAGCAAGGGCTTGGATTTACCTCTTGGGGTAACTCCAAAGGAGAGGTTGTTCTCTTTTCCTAAATATTTTGGTGGTTTTTAAACCCCAGATGCCCAGGATGCCATCAGCCCTTCATCAGACCATTAGAAGCTGATGCTGAAAATTTTGCACCAAAAATATGAATTTATAACGTGATACACATGAGGTTTCCCTCTCTCACCATTCTTTCAGTTACATTTTAATTTATTATATTGAAATATTGTCCTTTCTTCTTGAGGCAAGGGCTGAACAACTTAGAAATAGTGAGAAAATTGCAGAATGTAACATTTGTAATGAGGCAGACGCTTAAAACTTGCCTGTGCCAGTGGTCTGTGATAGAAAGGAGTGTGTTTGCAGTTTCATTCTACTTGGTTTTTTCCCAAATAGGGAGAAAACAAACCTCCGTCAGGTGGAGATGATGAAACTCTGTCACTTGTGTTGTCTCGGGGATATGGAAATGTTCCAATCCTGCCAAAACCGAACAGCCAAGGAGAAGTGTGCACGTTGTGTCCTGAGTTAATAAATAGGTGTTTTACTCTCTGTTCATGTTTTAAAAGTTCTGTGCCTGCTGGTTGGCAGCGAGCCGTGCACGGTAGCTGAGTGCTGGTCTCCTGGGAAAGCATTCCCGATATTCCCACTGCTGCTCATCAGCACTGCCTGCTCTGTGCCTGAGCTGCTCCAGCCGCTCCCAGCACTGCTCCTGCAAATGCCAAAGCCATCCCGATGGATTCCCTCGCACACCGCTTATGTTTCCTGGCCCTAAGTGCAGATTCTCTGCTCGTGACCCAGAACAGGCACGTTCCGGTGCCCCATGGACAAACTGAACCACCCCACGTGTGTTTTGGTGCAGATGAACTTCCAGGTCTTTGGCTCCGGGTGTGCCAGGCTGATCATTCCTTCCTGGTCCCGGCGAGCGCGCGAGGCACGGATAATTCCATCTGCTTATTCACAAATATCTGAGAAGGGAATCCTAAATGGCTCAAACCTCTCTGTAAATAGCTGGATGAAAAGCTGGCAGGACTCAGCTTTCCTTCTGACAGCGGCTGATGTACTTAAACCTGGGAAGAGAAAAGAGGCTTCACCTTGAAGCGAAGCACCAGAGAGTGCCTTTCACCTTGGAGCTCTCTGCAGAGTTCGGCTCCTCAATCAATCGAGAGCCTGGACACATTGCCAGAGTTGTCTTTGTTTTTCCAGCAATAGATGAGACAGAGATTACAGGTTATTGCCCCAGGGACTCATCTTTTCTGAGGCTTCGGGATTTTAAAGGAAAGAGGCTTTTTTCGATAGGAGCGTTTCATAACTTTTCCTGTCCCCTGGTGGGGCGGGGAGGGTGGCATTTGTTAGCCTGGCCTTTACACACCTTCCTTATTATGTGAAAGATTAAAATCAATTGGAGTTCAGAGAGGTCTTGTGGGAAGGAAGTTTGTGGCTTTAAAATATGTACATGTAACCTACTACTTCTGCTTTTTTAATATATCCCCTTTATATCCTTGTCATACCCAGGACAGCTGGAAGTTTTACAGTAATGATGTGTGGTCTTGGCAGGCAGCAATTATATCAGGACCTCACATTTTACTAATAAATCAATAGGTAATTAGTACAGGCCTTTGAGACATCTCTAGTGCCCTATTCACAAATAGCTCTATGCAAGAACACCCAGCACTGGTAGGAGTACCATTAGTATTGTATTAATTTTATTATTACTGTTGTGTTATACTCACTCGCAGCTCTGTCGTGGGCTGATATTGTCCTCAACAGAGCCCTGTGAGTTGCTCTGTTTATTTTCCTGATGTTTTCCGGGGTGACTCAGGGAAAAGGCTGCGTGGTGAAGAAATTGGGGATTTTCTGCAGTGACGGAGCAACGTGCTTTTGTGGGACGCCGAAGGGAACATCTGTGATGGCAATCACGCTGTTGACTTACTAAGAGAACACAAATTACCTCCTGTTAAACGAGGTTTTTGTTGTGGGACGAGTCACTCGTGGTGCTGCGGTGGGAATTGCCTCTCCCGGCTGTCTAGACCCAGTGGAGGAGGCTCAGGGAATATCCACATCTGTGTGTATGGTCAGGCAGCAACATTTGATTTGAAACCTGCTGTAATTCAATGGTGTTTGCTGTAATTAATCGTGTGGTGTGTAAATAGGAGAAGCTGTGATTTGGCTGTGGCACAGTCGGGCTGAGGGAGAGGCTCCATTGGAATTTGGGTGCTGGCTCCACTGCCAGGCTGGTTCCCGACATTCCCACACTTCTGGATCCCATCTTCCCTCAGAGGTCAGAGCACCCTGGTGTGTTTAACCCTGCCTTTAACCCAGGCTGCTCCAGGTCCTGGGGTCACTGGTACGCCGGGGTCAGCAGGGAAGGAGCGATCCGGGGAGGAAGGTTGGTGGCTGTGGCTGACTCCAGAGACACAGAGCCATGAGGCCCTTCCCTGAAAAATAACCCTTCATACACGTTTAAAATCTCTTTTTAAATACATTTTTTTTTGCTTTGAACGGGCAGCACCTTTAGCGGGTCTTACTAATTGAGAAATCTGTGGAATGAGTCGCAGCAGGACTACGTGGTGGAAAAAATCCTTGCTTTTAATTTCAAAGCCATTAGCACCGTGTGCAGTTGATGGTAATAGAAGTGGTGGGCAAAAAATAAAGGGTGAGCCTTCCCGTGGAGTCCTGTCCTGCTGAGGAGGGTGTAATGAGCTGCTCACCTTGAGGAGCAGGCTGCTGAGTTCATCAGCCGTGCCCTTGAGCTGTCCTATCCATCCCACTTCCCACTCTCCTGAAGAGTTGCTCTTCCCAAGGTGCAGTTTTGTCTGGAAGAAATACCACCTTGGAGCCTTGTCTGAAAACACCCCAGCACACAGAGCAGGAAGCAATTCCCTCGGCAGCAAACAAGGAAAGGATTTTTCTCATTTATCCTGGATATACTCCAAGAATTCTCTGTTCAGTTCAGTTATTATCTTTCCCCACGGTGTGGAATATTCAATTAAACTTTCTCTCCAATTGGCCATAACTTTCGATGGAAATTAAAGCAGCTCTATTTGGGTAACAGGAGCTGTCACCAGGCTTAATGTTCGGAGAGAACAGGAATGGTTCCACCTGTTTGGTGTGAATTAACCTCGGCTGGCATTCCTCATGTTTCAATTCCTCAAAAGCACAGGGACATGACAAGCATTTAGCATCCAACTGGCTGTGCTGGCTCTCAGCTTTGGGGTACTGGAGGGACACAGCAAATATACTCTTCATTTGGAGTGTATTTCAATTAATCTGGCATTTTTTTTTTAATAGGTTTTGTGATTCACTGGGGGAAAAAATATATATCGAGCAGAATGTTCTTCTAAATGATCCATCCCATTCCATCCAACACCATATGGACACACACCTCCTTCTGCGGTTAAAATGTTCCTTTTATTGTGAAATCCTCTGAAATTTCCTAGATCCTGCCTCTCACTGAGAGAAATACACTCCTCTCAAAGGAGGCAGAGCAGCAACACATTTGTTTTATCTGACGAGGGGGTGAAAATGCTTTTTGATAACCAATTTTGTTTGTAGGTTGTCTTAAGCTGAGGGCAGCTCATGTTCATTCTGGGTTAACTCATTTCAGGCTCGTCAGTGGAAACATAACTTAGAAAAATAAAATGTGTCATTGGGAGAGTGTCTCAGCAGTTAGTTTGTCTGGAAAGGTTATTTATTTTATTGTCCTGGGACTGTAAGAAATATGTACGGAGTAGAACAGGTTACACAGCAGCTGTTGAGTGGTGTAAAGAGGACGTGGGCTGAAGGAACTGAGCAGCTTTCACAGGTACCTACACAGATAATCACTGTTTCCTTGTTATTTTGGGATGAAATGACCCAAAGAGAGCCTATTAAACACAATCTGATGAGAAGGGCGAGGGGAAAAGGCTCTAAGCACAGGAAAGAGCCTCCTGCTGGCTTCGGTGGTTCCTGTGGATTGAGCTGCTCGTGGTGTTCGTCAGCGATAAGCCAAAAATGCGTTATCGCTCTTGGAGTGCGAGTCTCTGAACGTTATTGCAGCAGGAGTAAAGTTACTGCTTTTAATTGATAAAAAAACCAGTGTAAAATTCATTTTTCAGAGTTACCCAAACAGCAAAACTTTGCTCCCACAAAACCAGACACTTCAACAGAGCAAATGCCTTTGACAATAAGCATCTGAGGAGCATAACTTAGTCAAAACCAGGCTATTTCTGGTGCAGGCACTTGCAGTTTTCTGTCTGTGACAATCTGGATGGCAGCTTCTTTTATTTCTTAGTGACTCTTTAGTGTTCTGTGAACCAAATCCTCCTCCTCTGTAAGGTTCTGTGGCTCAGCCCTTATCACACCGTGTTAGGATCTGGGCTGCAGTGATTTCCATCACACATTAGGCTGTAGCAAAGCAACTCCACAGGCTGAAGATTAAATACTTGGGACTTGCTTATCTTGGTTACACACAGGCAGCAAGAAGAGGAAGAAGAAAGGCACTCAAAATAATTTTATCTACCCGGTGTTGCAAGGTTTTTCCTGCTCTCCTGTTGCCCTGATATGCTGGCAGCTGCTTTCAGAGCTTCTCCCTGCCTTGCCCAGTGCTGTTCACTTGAAAGTCGCACCAGGAATCTTCTTTTTGCTGGCTAACAGGAAGGGCAAGCGGTTTTTTTTGCCATAGAAAAGCTGAATATTAAACAGTGTCAGCAGCAGGTGGAATATTTGGAAGAGGTTTCATTTGATCTTCTGTGAGGTTCTATTTTAGCTTGGGCAAATCGAGTTATTTAGTGGACAAATTCAGTGTTTTCACCTATTTGGGACTATTTCTACCCTTAGTTCTCTATCTTGAGTCTGTGTTTTCTAAATTGTACTTTGCTTATTAATTAGGCAGGTTGTGGTGGTTTTTTTGGACCCTTAGATATGTTCCTGTTTGCCACCTCAAGCAGATGAGCTGCTTTTAATGCAAGGTGTGCTCTCCTGTGATGGGAGGAGGACCAAAGTGTGACCTTTGGTGTGATATGATAGAAATTGACAGTCTCTAATTGAAATAACAGCAAATGACAGCGTGGAGAGGGGTGTGAGGCAGATGACAGAGGCAATGCAAGGTGTCCCTGAGTCAGCAGGTCCCTAACTGGATTATCTGGGATGCCCTGGCCTGTGCCACACTCAGACTCTGCCTCTGGGAGTTGAAGCAGCTTTTACACAGGACCTGAACACCAGGCCACCTTCTGTATTTTCCAGTTAGAAAACTGGATAAATTCGAATATATTTTAAATCTCTTGCTTTCAAACCCACTAATGCAGTAGTCAGAGCTATAATCTGTATGGGCCAGACTATAATATTCCTTCTTAGGGTGTTCAGGGAGTGAAGCAGCCCTGGGTCTCAGGAACCAGCCTGGATACCATAATCCAGTCCCATGTGCTTTATGGCTGTTATTATCTTTCTCCAGCAGGAACAGTAAGTTGCACACAGGTATAATTTAAAGCTAGAGATGGTGAGAACTGTGTTTTGAATAATAGATGAGTTTCGGTCAGGTATCATTAACATATAATTAACAATAAAGATAAATACAAGCAGGGTGACTGTGTGCTTAGTGCATCCTCTTTTGTGCTGGGGCCTGAGGGAGGAGAGGTGGCTCCTTTATCATCTTCCTGGCGGAGTCTCTCTGAAATACTTCTGTGGAGATGGCAGAATTTGCTCCCTGGAGTGAAGAGCTGTTGTTCTGTCCCTAGTAAATCCAGCTGATTTCCCAGTGAAGGCTATTCCCATTCATTCTCACCCACCTTCCATCTGGAAGATCCTTTTTTTCATATTTTTTGTACATCCCATCCTCTCTTATGTTTTATTTATTCATTTTCCTCTGACCTCCTGTACCCACACATTTCCTGTGTGCCCATCCAGATGCACTTCCAGCAGCCTGGCTGAAGTGAATTCCATGCTCACATCCCTGCAAATCCCTGCAGCAGCACCCGATGGCCCACGCTGAAAGAACAGAGTCTGCTGGAAAGATAGGGCAGAAAAGGATTGGGAAATGATCTGAAAATGTTAAATCGAGGTTCCTTCCATTCAGCTGAAAGACTTTCTGCCTGTGAGCGGTTCCACTGTGTCCTTACCCGCACTAAACTCAGAGGAGCAGCCAGACACTGACCCTGATGAGAGGAAAAGTCTCGGGGAAAGCAGGATAGCTGATCTTTTCAGGGAAGAAAAGTTGGTTTCTTTTGTGTTCTGAGCAGCCACTGTGGAGATGAAACTGTCTCACACAAACAGGCTGGAGAGCAGGGAATTTACGATGGAGCTTTCTGGGGGCGTTTTGAGCAATATGAGTGAATTCCCTGAAATTCTGTGCTCTCTGCAGAGCGGTGGGCAGGGAAAAGCTGCACCCCAGGGATGGGCCTGTGAGCAGCACTCACCCTCGGCTCCAGGTTTAGCACAGGATAAATTGATAAGGTGAAAATTGAAAGTGGTTGAGGAGAGAGGAAAGGAGTTAGGAAGGAGTTAACGGCTCAAAAATCAAAGTGTATTTTTAAAATAAAGAACTAAAGTCAGCACAAGGGAGGCTCCTGGAAGTAATCCCCAGCCTCAGACTGCTGGAGTGCTGTGAAATGACTCCTGAGCTCTCTGAAGGTCGTGTCAGGTGATTTTGCCAAAATATTTTCCCCCTTCTGCTTATATTTAGTGTGAGTTTTAATACTCTGAAGTGCACAGTGTGGAATGTCCTTGTCAGAGCTGGTCGTACAAAAGCACTTGGGATCCTCATTCCCGGGGATGTGTGGGGCTGGTGCCAGGGGGATTCCTGAGGGATCAAAGCATGGAGAGGGCAGGGGGCATAGAAGAGTTTCCATCCCCCCAGAGGGGCTGATGCTCAGTTACACCCCATGACTGCAGAAGGGTTTCAGCAAGGGATGGCAGAACCAGTTGTCCTGGGGGCTGGACATGCTGGGGACCCTCCAGCTCATGTGATTCCTGTGTAGCTGTATTTAACTATGTGGGAGTTACTTTGCAAGGAAAACAGTTCCATTTTTAAAGGCAAAGTTAAAGATTCTGATTTGAATAGAGCTTTGCTATGACAACGGGATCGTGCCTGTTCCCCTTGTTTGAACCTTGGCTAAGGTTTCATTCCGTGCTCTAATGTTTAGTGTGGGACATTTTCATGAATGTTGACTCCACGTGAGGTTCAATGGTTTGTGGAAAACAAATCTGCTGTTGTAAAGTAAATAAAGCATCATCAGATCTTCTCCGAGGGGAATGATACACGGCCCCTTGCTGCTGAGACACTATTTTATGTTTTAAGCCTGGGAACACGGGGATTCCATGGATTGCCTGTGACATTCTCCCTGTGTTTGATGCAGATGACAACACCCTGCACGGGCCGGTGTTCCTGCAGGAGCCCAGCAGTGTCATCTTCCCCGTGGACTCCGAGGAAAAGAAAGTGAAGCTGAGCTGCGAAGTGAAAGGAAATCCCAGACCAACCATTGGGTTTGTTGGATCTTTAACTGTTCTTTAGCACCATCCCCACACTGCAGCATCACCCAAGAGCCTTTCTCCTGTGTGGATCACTCGGTGATGCCCCTGGAACCTTACACAGAGCTGATCCCAAAAAAAAAAAACCCCAACCAAAGCCCAGCCAGTCTGCAGCTCCTCCCGTGGGGCAGGGGAGGGGCAGCTCCGATCTCTGCTCCCTGTCAGCAGGGACAGGACCCAGGGAACAGCTGGAGCTGTGCCAGGGCAGGGTTAGGATGGATTTTGGGAAAAGGCTCTTCCCCCAGAGGGTGGTGGGCACTGAACAGGCTCCCCAGGGAATGGTCCCAGCCCCAAGGCTGCCAGAGCTCCAGGAGCATTTGGACAACACTCCCAGGGATGCACAGGGTGGGATTGTTGGGGTGTCCTGGGCAGGAGTTGGACTTTGATGGTCCTGGTGGGTCCCTTCCAGCTCAGGATATTCCGTGATTGTGGAGCATTAGAAATTGAGGAAATGGACACCAGGAGATCTCCAGGTATTGCAACGCAATCGCAAAATTTGGACAGGAGCTCGCAAAGGCTGAAAAAGGATTATAAACAGTCTTGGCTCTGAGATGAACCATCCTTTTCCATAAACATGGACAAAGCCCTTAATTCTTTCCAGCCTTAGTAAGTGCTCTGGGATCCTTGGAGAGGGATGCTGTCCTGCTGCAGGGATGTTGCTGCTGTAAATCACTGGTGCTGCTGTTTTCCTTCCTTTGGTGCCTCTCTCACTTTGCTCACCAGTAAATGCCACTCTGAAACCAATTAGAGTCCCCAGCCCTCAGCCTCTGTGCTGCCTTCTGACACAGCCAGCTACTTAATGCAGTAAAATCCATGGATTCATGGTGCAAACACATTTCCATAGTTTCTGTGCACACTCAGGTGATGGGAGGTGCTGTGTCCCCCTCTCAGAGGGCTGGGGCGGGTGAAGGCTGCTCTGACTGGGGCTGGAATTCCTCAGTGCCCCAGGTTGTGACAACATCTGCTATGAGGGAATTTTTTTAAATTTATAAACAACCAGCAAGTCGGGAGAGGGGGGAAAAAAAGCCTCGGTGGACTTGAAAGGGTTGGAGATCCTGTTTGAGGGACTCCCCCTTGCCAAGTGATTAATTCCAAAGAGCAGCAGCACTAGCAACTACAGAAGCATTCATCATTTCAGAGACTGAAATATATGTCAAGGATATTGCTCTTCCAGTTAAATACTGGAATATTTCAATACAGCTCAGGAAATTTGCATTTTTGTGCCTTTTTTTTTTTTTTTAAATTTTTAATAAGTAGCCGAAGACGTTTTAAATCTTTCTTTATTTACTTCATGCTGTGTCTTGAAATGCCCGAGAGGCTCCGCGAGCATCAGCAGAGTTTAACGCTGGAATTCTGTGCTCCAGGTGGAAGCTGAACGGAAGCAGCATCGACACGGGCATGGATTACCGCTACAGCCTGGTGGAAGGCAGCCTGCTGATCAATAATCCCAACAAAACCCTGGATGCTGGCACGTACCAGTGTGTGGCAACAAACCCCTTCGGAACGATCGTCAGCAGAGAAGCGAAGCTGCAGTTTGCTTGTGAGTAGGAAGGCAGCCTCTGTTCCCACAGTGTCCCCAAAAAACTGGGAGCTGTGTCTCTTTTCCCAGCCTTCCCTGGTGGATTACTCTAAATTGTCCGTGGAATGAGAAAGAGGGGAAATGTGAATAAGGAATACAGGCCTTGATTTATCATTATTTAGCTAAAATTATAGAGCTAAATATAATGTCTCATTTCTCAAGGAAGAAGTTACCTAGGAAAAGACCTGGGATCTCACCATTGATTTTTCCTTTCCTTGGAGAATTAAAGCTTCAAAATATTAGAAAGGAGCATAATCTCCACGAGGGATAAATTCATGGTGACAGATTCCACAAGTGCTGCGTTTCAGTGGTACATCAGGTGTGGGCACCCCGAGTGTGAGAGGGAAAATGGGCAGCTTTGTGTTTATTTTGGGGTAAAGCAGAGTTGGAGCTTCTTATCCAAAGCTAAGGATGAGAAAAGGCAGGGATCTTGCCGCGGATTAGCATTGTGTGGAATTTTGTAAAGCCATTTGGAGCACGAACTCTGTGGGGTGGGCAGATGACGACACAGGACCACAAGTCTTTTCTCGTGGAGTTGTGAAGGTGAAGGCAGAGAATAAATACAGGGCCTTATTCATCCATCATGTGTGTGATTTCCCTGGGCTGCTGTCCTGGGAGGGGCGTGCAGTAATCACAGCTATGGAATATCCTTGCAGGAGTTCAAGGCAGAGCATTCCCAGGCACGGAGCTCTCAGGAATGGAGAGCTCGGCTTTCAGCAGGGCTGAATGAAAGGTGCTTTTGACTGACTGGTAAGAGGAGCTGATGTGCTCCAGCTACAGAAATGAGGAGATAAAAATGCCAATAAACCCCGGGTTCACACGCTTTAGAGGGATGATTTGTAATGAGGAATAATACAGAGGGTAAAGCCAAGTCCTCTGTCTCCCCACGAAGTTTACAGTTTATTATCCTTCTCCTTGTGACCTGCTGGAGTTTTTCCATGACTGAAGGTGCATTTTCCCTCGGGGTGGGTAATGAGCAGCTTCCTCCAGACCGTTCCCATCGCTCCAGATTTCAGGATGTCAAGGTGATTGCTTCATAACCACATTTGGCTGCTGCTCTGCAGGCACGTGTCTCACAGCAGGCTCTGCCTTGTGATCCATGGCCATCTCCCAGCTCCCAGGGGAGCCTGGGCAGCAGCATTCCCAGCAAAGCCCCTCAGCACCTCTTGGCAGGGTTACAGATTCCCAAAATCAATCGGAGAAGGACAAGCCAGACACCAGATTGCACTCCTCAAATGCTGGGGCTTCAAAGCTTGGGATGTGGGATGAGAAAGGAGGGTCCTCCTAATCCCATAGAGGGTGGGGAGGCCATGGCACAGGTTCCCAGAGAAGCTGTGGCTGCCCACATCCCTGGAAGTGTCCAAGGCCAGGTTGGACGGGGCTTGGAGCAGCCTGGGCTAGTGGAAGGTGTCCCTGCCCATGGCAGGGGTGGAATGGGATGAGCTTTAAGGTTCCTTCCAGCCCAAGCCAGTGTGGGATTTGTGATCTTGTTGCTGAAATTGCAGTAGCCAGGGACTACTTGGGTGAAAACACACCCTGTTCTCAATATCTGGTGTGACTGAGTCCTAGGATAGAAGACTGAATTTAAAAGCAAAGCTTGTTCTTTTCCAGTAATGATGGGGAACTTGGATAAATGGATAAATTTTTGACTTCTAGGTTTTGTTTTAGTTTGCTTAAACAGCATAATCAGATTAGAAACATTTGGATTAAAAAAAAATTAGGGTTTTGTTGTTCTTTGACAAAACAGTCTTTTTGTCTTCTCTAGTCAAAGGGATTGCAACCAGAATTAGCTGAATTATGAAATACAGAGTGATTCAAGTTTATTACAAAGGCTCTGCCTCTAAGAAAGAATAAAAAGGGGCGTCTGAAGCTTCACTCTTCATCTGAGCAGTCCCTTATTTTCCATCCTGATCATGTGTTGTGTGGCCTTTGTTTTATCTCATTTTTATTTCTGAGGAAATGACTGCTGGGTCTTTCGAGACTGAGGGCTGGGGGTTTGAGGGGGTTTCTTTCCCTCCTTCTGAGAGTTAAATGGTGACTCTTGGGGCATCAGCAAAGTGTGTTGTTCTTCAAGGGCTGTATTATTCTTCTGTAGCCATTTCAGATGGAGCTATTCAGCCTCCTGTGGAGGTCAGACAGGGTCAGCAGTTTAATCCTTGAAATATGTATTTAGGTTACAAACTCATTATGATAAAAGTGCTCATATTTTCCCCTAATACTTGCTTTTTGAGATGTCATTTTCATTTCAAATTTGTCCTTTTTTTTCTTTTTTTTCCGTCTCGCTTTATTTTTCCTCCTTTTTCTTTCCCCCGTTTTTTTTCTTATTTTTTTCCGTGCTGGTTGTCTCTGAAATCGAACGTATTTTCCCCGAGTGAGGAATCTGCTGTGCCACAGGAGCAGAATATGGATTAATGATACCCCAAGCCCCGTGCTTACAGCAACACAGGCTTTCAGAGAACAAAAACAGCTCCAAACCCTCGAGTACGGATCTAATCATGGCTTTTCCACAAAGATCTGCGAAAACACAGCTGAACCAGATTAAATGCTGGGCTCTTTATTTTCGGGGTTGGGGCTTAGCTTGACAGTTTTATTCACCGTGCTGTGGTTTCTGTTGGGAAATACCCCCAGAATGAATCCGGAGCGGCGGCTGGGAAGCGGCGCGGCTCCGGCTTTGGGGATGCGCCCGCCCCTTCAGACTTCTGATGGAAGTTGTTGACTGTGGCCAGGATCCTGCTTCCCTTTAGGATGGAGATAAAACTCCATCCTATCGATTTTCAGTGGCACCAGAGCTGGCCCATGCCCCTCCCAAAGCGCTGAACTCGCGGGTTGTTCCGCCGGCTCAGCTCCCGGCCCTTTGGCAGGGCAGGGAGGATGAGCTCCCAGGGAGTGTCCTTGCCAAATCGTTCCTACTGACCGTGGAATGACGTGCAGAATGGAACATCAGCTCACCCAGGGGCTGGAGGTTGTTCAGTCACTCTCCACAGCTCCCTGGGAGGAGGTTGTGCCGAGGTGGAGTCAGTCTCCTCTCCAAGGGAACAAGGGACAGGGCAAGGGGAAACGGCCTCAGGTTGTGCCAGGGGAGGTTCAGGTTGGATATCAGGAAAAATCTCTGCACTGCAAGAGTGGTTAAGCATTGGAAGAGGCTTGGAGTGGAGTCACCATCCCTGGAGTCGCTCAGACGATGAGTAGATGTGGCACTTTGTGATCTGGGCTACTGGACCTGGTGGTGTTCGGTCGAAGGTTGAACTTGATGATTGCAGAGGTTGTGTCCTACCTTAACGTTTCTGTGATTTGTACCCACATCTCCACAGTCCTAAAACCACCAGGGAAAGTTCTTCTCTAAATCACCCTTGGAGAAGCTCCTCAGCCCGTTCTGCACAGCCCTTGCAGACCCTTCTCAGGAGCGTGTATTTGGATAGATTCGGATTTTGTTTCATTTGGTGGCCTCTGGCGGTGCTGATCGTCCAACCTGCTCAAAATGGGCAGCTCTGGTGGCAGTGGGTTCAGGGGAAATAGGGCAGTGCAAGGCTTTCTCTTCTGTTTGTGATTTTCCTAAGTGATGTCCGGTTCTTTCATGATCTCAGTGGGATGAGCGAGGCAGGACAATTCCTGCTGATTTATGAGCACCTATAGGGGAACGTCTCTAATTAGAGATAACTTTGAATTTATTTTATCTTGCTGAGGCTGCAGTGTGCTTTTTACTGGCAAAGCTTTGAAAGCAGACATTTTTGCACATCTCCAGGAGCAGTGCAGGGAATCAGCTTAGACATCCCAGTGCCCCCCACCCCGGGGGTCTCCAGGCTCCACCAGCAGCAGCTGAAGCATCCCGAGGACAGGGCCAGGCCTCTGCTTTGCTCTCCCAGCAGGTGACCCCTGTCTTCTCCCACGGAGCCATTCCCAATGCTCAGAGATGAAAGACTTTCCCTGCTGTGATAACTTGACTCAATTTGCCCCTAAATTCCTCAGCAGGACTTGTGGTTTAACCTGAAAATTCACAGAGATGCTGCTACCTGCAGGACTGCTGCTTTAAAATGAACCCTCTGCAGAGAGGGTGAGTGGCTGTGCAGTAGCTGTTGCCTTTCTCATCAGCACTGATGTTTGCCCCACGCTGTTGATTTTGAAATGGGTATCCAAAGAGGAAAAGCAAGTTTGAATCAGTGCTGCTTTTCAGTCCTATCATTGTTTTGCCCCCTGTTGTTACAAAAAGTGCCTAAAAGTGATGCAGAAGTGAAACAGGAGCTGTTAGAGAAATGGGATCTGCTTTTCAGTGGGCATTTTGCACGTTGTGGGACCCCACAAGGGGAAAGTTGCTGGCGTTCTTCCCTCTGCTCTGCACTCAGAGGCCTCTCCCAAATCTCTGCCTTTCCAAGCACGGCCATTTTCCTTGAATCCTAATTTATTTCATTTCCCTTGAATCTCTAATTTAGCAGCTCCATGCTAATGCTGTGGATATTTGTTTTCTGCAGTTGGCCAAAATGGATTATTCGTGATGGATGATCCTTGTGGGTCCCTTCCAGCTCAGGATATTCTGATTCAATTATAGGAACTCTTAACTTTCTTCTTTGTTACCACGAACATGCTCCGAACTGAAGGGAATCACACCGTTGTTTCTAAAAACTGTTCCCCACACGCACTTTATTAAAAGAATTCGTTTTATAGAAGGTCTTTTTTTTTCAAAAATAATTGTTAAACATGAATTAGCAGCCAGGACTGAGCCCTGCACAGCGCAAAGTGTGGCAGAAAATGCGGCAATAACGTGGTTGCAATGAGAATACTTTGGGGCTTTGACCTACCATCCCAAAATAATTTCACTGTGGTGGTAGAAAAAGAAAATTACTCCCAACATCCTACTGAAAAGGGGTTTTTTTTCAATATTCCCATTGCTAGAATGTTTCCTGTTACATCTTTTACTGGAGTAAATCCCATCATTTTCACTGTTAGTTGCTAAGAAACACATTATAATGTCTGCTCCAAGTCTTTCCTGGTGAACCCTCATTGCCCTCAAGTGCATTCATTTTCTCTTTTGCAGACTGAATTGTCAATGCAGTAATTCTTTCAAGAACAATTAATAATGGAAACATTTGGGGAGGGGGGATCTGCTGAAGTCCAAACAAACCGGCACAGCGACGATCCCAGGGATTGATCCGTGCGCTGCCGCTTGGAATGAGGCGTTCAGCACGCAAACGGAGGCATTTCCACGGGGATCACTGAAGCCTGGTGGTGTTTTAAACCTCCTGGAAATGCAGGAGACAGAGGATTTGGGATGGTTTTTCAGCTGGGATGGGTGGGGTGTGCCTGGCCCTGCTGTAGTGTCAGAGATCCAGCTCCCAACCTCTGCTCCTTCTCCAGTCTCCAATGGGTGGAAAACTAGGCTAAGCCTCACGTAAGCTCCTCTTTTTTCCCTTTCTTTTCCTTTTTTTTTTGATGAATAGGACCAACAGGGAGTTTGCAGCAGAGGATAGATCTATAACCTACTTTACTTTCATCTGGGATAGAAGGACCCTTAACTGAGAGCAGAAATGGAGGATTTATACCTGCTTTGTTTCCCCCCCAGGGTTATAAATAAGCTGCATACATTATTCCTTAAAGCAGTGGCAGAGCATTTGGAAATCAGCAGTGCACGTTGTCCCAAAGCTGGGAATCTCCTAATCCTGCAGGGTTGTTTTGGAAGTGTATTTTGTTTTCTCTCTGGAGAGGGCAGGGAGTATTGCTTGGTGAGGCGTTGGTGTTGGAGGGTCACAGGTCACCCACAACACCACAGTTCCTCTCCTGCTTTAGAAATTTAGGGAACAGCAAGGCACAGGCTTGACATTTTTTTCCCCATCTCTCTCCATATTTATTCATTTTGCCTTTAATATGTAAAATAAAATATATTCAAAATGCATATATCTATTTTTTTGTATCTAGGGTTGTATTCTTAAAAAGTAAATACAGATGTAAGTGGTTTTTTTTTAAAATGAACATCCAACCATCTTGCAAAAACTGATTTTAGAGTAGTAAACATCTGAAGAGCCATGGGCTTAGGTTTCCATGGCATATCCTACTCACTTTCACTGGTGTCTGTGTCCAGTGCATGGAGCACAGGACAAGAAATCAGGAGCTCTGTGTTACTTGTTCAGTTTTTAGGATGCTTCTTGTAACACCTCCCCTTTGGCCTCTAAACCTCCTGCTCTGTGAATGGAATAATGCTGTTTACCTAGCTGAGGAAATAATTATTGTCCTTAGATGATCCTTAGTGATTCTAGATCGATGCAAATCAGGATTTTCTCTGAATGTGTGGAAATAGCAGTTACAGGACCCCAGTCAAGCTCAGACTGGACCCAAAGGCCACGGGTGGGCTCTGTAAGGAAATTTCTGTTCCTCTTGATGGGGTGCAAGGCCAGTGCAGAACAACTTTATCCTGGTGTCTGCTTTATCTTTTCTTTTTTATTTTTTCATTCCTATTTTCCCTGTGGAAAGCAAAGCCAGGAGTCAGCGTTGGCGTGCAGAGGATGGAGGAGCTTTAAAATTGTTTGTGGAAAGTTGTCCCGTGTTGGTTTTCCCATCTGCAGCAACAACATTTCATTATTCATTAGACATGAGAGATGAGCAGAATGGAAAAATATCAACACTCCACAAGGTGCTGCTGGGCACCAAAATGTGCATTTCCACAGGGAGGCTGAACCACCAGACACCCTCTGAGGACTGGGGTCTCTGTGGGGTGGTTTTTGTTTGGGTTTCTATCAAGTGAAGGGAAATTTTCCTTTGAAACTCCTTGCTGAGTGAGCTTTTGTCATGTCACTCAGAAAGGCTGTGGATGTCCCATCCCAGTTCTGCTCTCTGCCCATTGCAGAGTCATCTCTGCTGGAAGAAAGTGCAAACAGAGCCTTTTTTTTTTTTTTTTCCTAGGAAAATATTAAAAAAAAAACTTCAGAGAGTGAAATAACCCCATTCGAGTCAACCCAAGGGGAAATGTCTGCCCAGATTTTCTAGATTAAAGCAATAAAATTTTCAGAGTCCTCAGCATTTTGTCTCAAGCAGAGGAGCTGCTTCAAAATAAATGTTTGAAATATTTCCCGTAGAAAGAAGGCAAACGGGCAGCTTTTATGAAATGGAACATGAAGACAAGGAGGATTTTTTTTAATTTTATTTTTGGTAATATCATAGAGAAGAGTGGTTTGATTCTGGAAGAGAGCAGCGGGTGCCTTGCAGGGATTCCTAAGAGCTCCTGTTTCCCTGTAAGATTAGTGGTGTGAAGGAAGGCAAAAAAGCACTGGGGCTCCCTTGCTGCCTGTTTGGAAGCAGGGATCAAATCCCAGTGAGGTGGAATTTTAGCCATGTGGGAAGAAAACTCAGTGTGTCTTTAATAGATGGTGGTCAGAAAGACTTAGGAGAATTAAAAGTCTCAGTATGAGAACCCAGATGGAGACATCCAAGTCCAAGATGCTACAGAGATAAGAGATGGGAGTGGGACAGATGCACAGGCAGTGCCTTGTTAATGCCCCCAGTCATAAACTCCAAGGAAAAATATTTTCCAGCAGGGATGGGGGTGGGGGAATGGCACCACATTTACCTCTAAAACTTCTTTTTCCCTTCTTTTCTCCTCAGTGAGGTAGAAATCCCAGTGAAATTTCTGCTCTAAAGGTCAAATTAGAAAGCTTTCATCCCCGGACTTGTAAACTATTTCTCAAATCAGTGACTCTCGAAATTATTCATTAGAACACCAGCTCTTAAACTAAAATTCTATTAAGCTCTGTATCAAAGGGGTTTTATTCCAGCCCACACAGCCTTCTGTGCAGTCCTGACACACCAGCAAGGGCACAGCCTGGAGAGCTTAATCTCTGTGAACTGCTGAAAGGGCTGACATAAAGCCTGGCTTTAAAAGGCTTTTATAGGAACGGTGTTTGGAGATGGTGGAGCCATAAATATCAGGAGGAAAATCTTGTCTGGCGTTGTGGGTGCCAGCTAAAGTCCTTCCAGCCTTCCTTCCTGTGAGTTCTTCCAACCAGTGTCCTCCAACATCCAAAATGGGTTGGGAGGCACTGGAATCTCCTCTTCCAAACTGGTTTTATGGGCTAAATTAGCAGAGTTTGTAGGCTCCAGCCAATGGAGCGGGATCGTTCCGTGGGCAGCCAGGCAGATGTCTCCTCTCTCCATCTGGTGGTGTGTTCTGTCCAGGACAGGAAAGCGGGATCTGTTTTATGTGGAAAGTTATGCAAATGTGATGAGAACAGTTTGGAAGGGGATATCCCAGCTATCCCTTACTAGAAGGTTCTTTATTCAGTCTGAAGCAGGAAGATTTGGCCAATCCTTCTGTGAGTTTTTTTGCTGATGTCGTTGCCAGCCTAATCAGATTCCCTTGGGATAGGTCATGTGGCCTTTAATAAAAAGAATAATCTCATTGACTTCAATTCGAGGACTGGATATGACCTTAAACATCACTCTAAATTTTAGATTGCTAGGATTATCTTAAAATGATAGAAGGGGTATGAGGAGGCAAACCCCATTATGACCTGTAAATCTCTTTAAGTCATGCTTGAAAATTGGCTTTGGGTGGCTTGGCTGTGTCTGGGTACCTGAGGGGGTTGGGCATTTCACGTATAAAAAAGATAATTGCACCTTCCCTACATCATTATTTCCTATTGTATGGGTGCTTTCAAATTCATTTAATATATGCAGGAAATGTGCTGTTTCATCCACTACAAAATCCCCCAAATTGCCAGGGAACGTGTGTTAGCTTTCTAATTTGTCAGTTCTTAAATTACCAGATGCATTTTGAACCATTCCATTTTCTTGTATCCAAAGCACAACCCAGTCTCAAGGGTGAAATACCAACCACAACCCCCCCATCAAACATAAACAGGCTGAAAGAACTCCTTAAATGCTGATCCAGGGATTTGTTGATCATCTAAGTGAAGCAGGAATAGCCTAACCAAAGACTTATTTTTAGCACAGTTGGAATGGTACTGAGGTGAAGTGCCCAGTGTCCAGTTCCTGCTAATTCCCAGTAATTCCCAGTTTGATGCACAGATGTGTGGCTATCACCTGCCCTTCTCCCTTCCTGTGCTGCTCCTGGGCATCAACTGTGTGGTCAAAGTTCATTGGATGTCTCACTCTGTAGGAATAATGATCCATAGGGATACAGGTCCTGTGCTTTGGAAGCTCCTTGCTGTGAACATCAGCTCAGTCGAGTGATATTGCTGATGTGTTATCAAATTTGCTTTACAGCACTCTCTAGAGAGAGACTTTTAAGTGAAACAGTAGCATAAAATCCACTTACATTTTTATTTCTCTGAGCCTGGGTATTAGCCATGTGTTTATTTGGAAATTAAAATCCAGTGATGTATAAAGAAGTGATTGATGTGTGTACGTTCTTGTCAGAACGGAGTCGAAGGAGAAATAGTTTCATACCAGTTAAACAAGAATAATAGGTGAAAATAGCAGTGACACTGCTCTTCTAATCATTGGGAGAAAAACCCCTGAGCTGTAATGACAAAGGGCTCAGTAATGGTGAGTTTTTGACAGCGTGTCATTGCAGGCACCGTGCAGCACTGCCGCCTCCCACATGAGCCGGGCACAGAAATTGGCTTTCTAAAGGACATGCAGACACCTGCCACCACCAATCTGCATCATTTACCCTTCATGGGATTTTCTGTGAGATCTTCTGGTGGGTTTTAGCAGTTCTAAAATAGCCCCCTTGCGCAGAGGGGTCTCTCCTAATTGCAGGAGCAGCGTAATTACCGAGCGGTTTGTGTTCTAAAAATAGGCACGGGTGACAAAAAATAAAAGCAAAGCATGGAAAGCCTCCTCGGGCAAACAAAGGCCAGCAAAACAGAGCTCAGCTTTCACAGAAAATAGGGATCTCTGTCAAGTCACCAGTGGCCTGAGACTGGCAGGCTCCTGAGGGAAGGCTCTCTGTTCCCATAGGGCTCCCAGGGCATGCCAAGTTCAGGAATTCTGTAATTTCCATGCTGCAGCCAATAATGGGAACCGAGTGGGGTGGTGTAGCTGCTTTGCTGGGGTGGATGTCTCATCTCACCACTGGGACAATTAGTGGAGCTGGAAATGGGAAGGGATGGAAAACAAAAAGCAGAGGCTGAGTCTTGCACTGTCCCCACCCAGCGGGAGCCGATGTGACCTTGTTTGTTTGCCCACCCTTCGCTGCCATCTGTGAAATATTTCTTTAAAACTTTGATTTCCAGGCTTGCCCAGGAGTCACTTAGAAAAAGAATGACCAAATTCCATAAAGTACGAACCAAAGCAGGTCCTCAGAAAGCATAAAACACTGCAGTTCTTTTGTTTTGCTTATAATTGAATCTTCTTTACTATAAAGACCGATTTTTGTAGGCAAAATTTGGGGAAATTTTTCATTACAACTCGGGTAATTGTTACTGTGGAAAGCCATATGGTTTTGATTAAAGTTTCCAAATGCCATTTACTGAGACAAACTACCCAGTCTGGAGGGGCTTTGGATCATTTCAGATTGCTTAAGCTTTTATTAAACCCCATCTGAGTTTCGGAAGGAGGTCATTCAGTACAATAATACCTGCCCAGAGTGAAAAGCTGGGGGTTGACAGCTGCTGCTGGCACCTCCTGGGCTTTTGAGTGTTTTTGGGGAATAGGGATGTGTGTCAGGCTGGCATCGCTTCCCGCTACCTGCCTGAGTTGTATCACTCAACATTAAGGCAGCGTTTTAATGGAGGCTACAGAAAAAAAATCTCATTATGCCAGAAAAGACATTCAAGTCCCCATTAAAGGGTGGGTGCTGGTGTGTGCATTGCACTCCAGTGCATTTCAGAAGCAGATGTCAAGGTTTTGTGCAAATATTAGCTAATTAAGCCTCTTCTGAGAGACACAGTTGAAGTACTTGTCCTTAGAGATGTGCAAACTTTGTCACCGAGAGCTAAAGTGACTTTCCCAAAGTCAGGCAGCTGCTCTTAAATACATCCAACTTAAATTAAATAATACATGCAAGGGGGTCTGTTCAGCTTGATTTAGAACTGATACTGCCCAGAAAGTGTTTAAAAGGCGTCCTCAGTCATTCATGAAATAAGCTGTGAGTAGCTGTTCCTCACAATAACCCATCTGCATTGCTGTGACACCCCCTGTTGTATTCTCCTGTTGAAACCATGACTAATTGCATCCTTCTCTACTGCTGGGGCTCCTGGAGCTCACACGATGTTTGTCTGTGTTCGTTGGAGCCCTTGGTTTGGTACTGGGAGCTCCCAAAAGCGTTGGCAGCGTGTTGACCTCTGGAATGCTGAGTGTTCATATTTCCTTCCTCAGTGCTTCCTTTGAATCTGATGGGTTTGGTTGTTGAGTTTGGTTTTTTTTGCTGGTAAATAAAAACTAAAAATCCTCCTGTGTTCCCCAGGGTCTTTGGGTTTGAGGACAAAGTGAAGTGGAACTTGATGGCGTTGTCAGGGCGGGCACAAAGGGCTGAGCCATTCCCTCTGTAATTCAAGGACTGCAGGGTGGTGTCTGAACGAAGCCTCTCACTATTAAATTCCTAATGTTATTATTGTTAATTCCAATTCAGGTGTTGCAAAAATAAATCCGCGGGTTTCAGAAAGCACAATCAGCCTGATGGCTTTGATGAGGCATTAGCCCTTCTTATAATTATCTTAATCTTGTTATTTTACTCAGAGCCAGGTTTTGAGCCCTTGCGTGAGGCTGTTGGGAGCTGGCAGTCGCCTCCCAGAGCTCTGTGGTTTGCTCTGCTTTATTCGCTGCCCCCACTTGATTCTGACCATTCTTCCAGCATTTCCTACATGTTCATCCAAGCAGAGTCTGCTCTTCCTGGTAGCAATCCTTTTCTTGTCAATATTGATGTAAAAAACACCACGTTTATTCCTGCAGGCATTGTTTTGGCTTCAGGCTGTTGCTCCTCCCGCAGCTGTCCTCAGAGAGGATGGGATCCAGTCTTGTGCCCATATGCAGTCAAAATATATTAAAATCTGTGCGCTGGCAGGTGGCCAGAGGAATGTTAGAGTGGTTCCTGGAAAATGAAAAAACCCCAAACTTGTAAATGGTATAGAATTTAGGAATGAAAAATTATATCTAGTTAATTGATTTTTTTTTTCTGTTTTCCTTCTGTCCTAAGCCAAAAAAGAAAGAGAGAAAGATCCATAAAAGTTTCTTTCCTAAAAAGGGAAATGAAGCAATGACAACTTCAGATTTTATTTATTTATTATTTTATAAGTATATGTGCAGAAAACATTTTTTTAAGAGGGCATAAAAATCCAGGCTCAGTTTTTCATCCTTGTAACCTTATAATGATGTTCCTACCAGTTCCTGCTGATAAATATTTATCACCTCCGTGTTTTCTCTGGTTCCCAACTGCACTGACAACAGGTTTGTAATTGCCAAACCAAGGCTCAGCTACACTGAAAA
>VZRJ01001055.1:252698-269620 GCA_013397565.1 Ptilonorhynchus violaceus | reverse complement strand
GAAAAAAAAAAAAAAAGAAAATTGAAATGCAGGAGACTGTTAAAGATCAGAGGCTGCCAAAGTGATTCCATGTCTTGGTGTTCCTGCAAATCAGCCACTGGTGACAATCCTGGTGCCACTGCTCAGCTCGGTCACCTCCCCACTTCTTGAATTCAGTGTGCAAGGAGAGCAGAGGGAGTTGTATTTTTGCAGTGCCTGGGCCCTGAGGAGAGGAAAAGGGAGAAGTGAAGGAGGAATTTAATTTAATTAAAGCGCTCTGTGGCTGAACAGGCAGCTGGTACAAGAGGCTTCCTTGTGGGGAAGGAAGGGTCTACACACATGGGCTGTGAGGGCATCAGCACCGGGGCTGCTGGAAGGAAACAGGCTGGGTTAGACTGTAATTGCTTATTTAAGGCAGTAATTCTTCCCAAAGTCATAAAACAGCTCCTCCAGCATTACAGGTGCTGGAGTTTTCTCTGGGTGTGTCTCCTGCTGGGGGTAAATCAGCACCTTTTCCCCCTTGCCATATGGGGAGGGAATTCCTGATCCTTGTGTTGATGCTCCCCATCCTCCTGCTGCCCCACGTTGCACCCAGGTCCCACCAACCCCCCCTCCAAGGGGTTTGCTTCATTTCTCTGTCGTGCAGCAAAGTCCCAATGAACCTTTTGTGCCTCTTGTGAGCTTTGATCACCCTTTAACTGAATTCCTTCTCTCTTGGCAGACCTGGAGAACTTCAAGACCAGGACGAGGAGCACGGTGTCCGTGCGCCAGGGCCAGGGCATGGTGCTGCTCTGTGGGCCCCCACCCCATTCCGGAGGTAAAGTGCTTTCCTTCTCTTGATTTCAGCATTTGGCAGCAGTTTGTGAGGTTTCCATTCTCAGGGAAGGGAATTCTCAGGATTTTCAGGCAGTTTGAAGTGGTCACTTGCGAGGAAGAGGCTGTGGCAGTGCCAGCCTGGCTGAGTGGGCTGTGCTGGGTGGTCCTAAAGGCTGAGGAAGCTCCAGTTGGGGGTAAATGCAGAGCAAGAGCATTTTACTGCATCTGAGTATAAACTTCAGTGGTGAACTGACAGAAACTAAAGCAAGGTGTTCATATACAGGAGACATGGCCAAGACCTTGTGCAACCTCTTGAAGCCTTTCTGTTTGTGGCCTGGCTGTGTCTTCTGCTAAATGAAGATTGCTGACAGAGCTGCTTTTGTGCATCATCTTTCCATTATTATTGATTCTTTTCAAGCACTATGGGCAATATTTTTTGTCTCCTGGGTGCTCAGGATGTGTCTGGATCTCACAGAGTCCTGTTTGCTTCAAAGAGAGTGGTAGAAATGTTTAGAAAATACCAAACAATTCTTTCCGTTTAGCACAAATTTATGTTAAAAATGTGCCAGTTTGCAGCTTCCTGAGCATGTGTGTTGCACTTTCATATTGAAATTATGTTGGAGAGGGCGTGGTTCTGTCGGGAATTCCTGCTGGATGACGCGTGTGTCCCCGACAAGCCCCATGTGCGTGTCGCTCCCCACCAGGACCCACAACCAGCCCCTGCAGCTGGCTCCTTCATCAGGGGGCTGTTTGCTCCGTCAAAACAAGCGGGCATCTCCCGTGGATCTGCGTCCCTTTTAAAGGAATTTGCAATCCTGCTTTGAAATCTGTCTGGCCTCATCAGCCGGATGGGAATTGCCCGCTGGACCATTTGCTGTGAGGATGAGCTTATTGCTCACACAGGAGGAGACAGGGGCTTCAGGAGCTCCTTGCCTCACATCTGGCCAGCTGACAGACCTGCCTCTGGAATTTTTTCCGCTGGGGCCCTTTTCCAGTCAGCAGGACTGACCCCATTGGCACCGCCCACTCCTGGGGACACCGCTGGCCAGAGGTGCTGCCTCCCGTTCCTCCACAGGCAGGGGGGCCACAGGGATTGCAGGAATTGTGCACATTTGTCTTTGTCTCCTCAGCAGAGCCTTGCTCTGCAGCTGCTGAGAGTTTTCTGTTTTATAAGAAAGTTTTCTGCCACAAGAAATCCTTGCAGAGTGAGCACCTCGTGTGGAGATGTGGTGGCTGCTGGGGGTGGTGCAAGCAGTGAGAAGGGAATTGTTGTTCAGGTGCTTCAGGAGAAAGTTGTGGTCTGGGTTTATTTGCTGATGGTACAAAATGATAAATTCCCAAAAGGTGCTGGTGTTATTTCCAGCTTGGGTTCAGTAAGTGGGAAAGAGCATCTTGGGCTGGCCGGGAGGTGAGGACATTTCTGGTGCCCAGAAAGGCAGAAAACTGGAGGGTGATTATTTCCCTCAATCGTCTGGGTGAGAGATGACTTCCCACATGACCACCATGCATGAGCTACTCTACTGCAGCTAGAAAATCATCTTAATTGTGGCCAGATCCACAATTAGTCTGAACTGGCACCGTTACAGCTCTGTAACCGAGCTGGGCTGCCCTTACTACAGTCGTTGCTTTCTGGCTTGCACAGAAAGTATTGACAGGAAACTCAAAACAGATCCAGTTAACTCAGACCACTGCAATATTTTCTTTTTCTTTTCCCTTCTCCCAAGCTTAGAAATAAGGATGAGTTTTCAAAGTCACAAAGTTGATGCTTTTTGGTGCTTGCCCATCGTGTTTCCATCAGCCAAGCACATGAGTCCCGCTGTGATCGAAGCTCTCAGGTCTGCAGCAGCCCTTGCACAATCCCAGAGCCATCAGAATCCCAGAGCCATCTCCTGTTCAGCCCTGGGCACGGGGAGGGTCGGGAGAGAGTCTCAGATGTCAGTGGGAAGCGGCTGCTCCTGGGAAGCCGCTGTGTTCCACGGGCAGCGCCGTCTCCAGGGCCCCCGGCGGTGTTGGCAAAGCAGAGCTGCAGAGATCGGTTCCTGCCAGCCCCCACCATAACATTGCAAGTGTTTAACGTTGTAGTGCAACAGGAAAAAACTGTTCAGCTTGGAAGGGAAAAATAATCCAGCTCGTTGGAAGTGCGAGTGGCATTAAGATAGAGAAAATGCAATTACTTATTTCAGAATTTGATTAGGGCAGCGAACCCAACTTCATCATCCTTGCAAAAAGTGCCTGGTGACATAAATGACCAGTGCTGAAATATAGGACTAACTGTGGGGAAAAAATACACTTTTACATTACTTTTTTTTACTTTAGTTTCATATGTGCATTGAAAATGAAATCTTAAAAAAAAATTATTTTAAAAAAAGCAGAACTATTCAGTCTGAGAATGGCTGTTGCTTCACTGATGAGGGTATTCACTGGAATAGTAGAAGCCTGAAAAAAACATCCTGGCCAGGTGCTGAGATTTGGTAAAAGAAAAAGAGTAAATGAGAAGGGAATTATTTCCTGCCATCCATTGTGTCACTGGTTGTCTTGGGCTTAAAAATTGTGGCTTTATTAAAAAGATGCTGATCAACATCCAGACCATTAACCTTTCAGCTGCAGTTCACTCTAATACTTCGCTGTTTGCAAAAATCCATTTTTGAGGAGCTGTCAGCGAAAAGCGAAGTTATGTTGGCCTACATACATTAGTTGTTCGGGCTTGCTTTTTATTTTTTTCTTCCTAATGATGCCCAGTAAAGAGCTTCCTACTGCTCAAACGTTACGGGAAATTCATCCTGAAAATGAGCCCGAATGATGAACGAGCATTTCCAGCACCAACAAATGGGCCGCGTACGGCTCGCGCGGAACAACCCGGGCGGGGCCGCGCCTTGTCCCAATTTTTGGTTTCGAATGAGCTGGAGAATTCAGCACATGGATCTCAGCTTCCCCCCCAGGCCCCAAATGGCAGTGAAATGCGTGTTCCCGGCGGCGCGGTGCCGGCGGGGAGCCGCTGTTTGTCAGGTCACTGCCTCGTGCTGGTACATTTTGTTAAGCAGCATAATGATGTGATGGCCTCCTCTGATGAAGTGCATGCTGAGTGCTGGGGATTTGGAAAATAAATGTTCATCTGGAGCTCGGGAAGCGGCTGGGCTGAGCACCACAATAAATGCAAATCAAACATTTGCTCCTGTCGTATTTTCTGCTCTTGCAGCAGTAGATGCCCAAACCCCCGAGGCCAGTCCTGCTATATTGATGACACCTTGCCTGTTAAAAGTTCCAGTTCTTTCCCTTTCCTTTTGATTTGCCTTCTCCGTTTGTTTCCTAACAGACTGGCAGGAGCCTGCCTGGGTTGTTAGCATTTTTCTGAGATAATTACCCTGCGTGTGAAGGGTGTTCCCTCATTATTTCTACAGCTTCTTTAATCAAAAGCCTAACGATGGTCGTGTGTCACCGTCCTACCCTGAAACTCCACGGAAGGAATCATCCAAGAGTAAACACTGCCATGGGAGCACGGCCCCGTGAGCAGCTGTAGGTATTTAAATGGACAAGAGGAAAGAATCAAAAATCCTAAAAGTCTTTGTGTAGCTCAGATTTGGCTCTGGTTTTGAGGCAGAACACAAAGGGCCTCATCCTGACTACAACCACAGCATGAACTGGGCAGTCCCCAGTGATGGAGTCACAGAAATGGGTTTGTTCATGGGAGGAACAGCAAAGAATTCCCATGACTTTTTATTGGGACTCATTAAGGTGCCTGAGGATGTGTTAGGATGAGCCCTGGAGTTTGCATACCAGAAAAAAAAGCTCTGCTGCTTTATATTTTCAAATATAGGAATAGAATCCGGAATGGTTTGGGTGGGAAGGGACCTTAAAGCTCGTCCAGTGCCACCCCTGCCCTGGGCAGGGACACCTTCCACTATCCCAGGTTGCTCCAAGTCCTGTCCAACCTTGCCTTGGACACTTTCAGGGATCCAGGGGCAGCCACAGCTTCCCTGGGAATCCTGTGCCAGGGCCTCCCCACTCTCACAGGGAAGAGTTTATTCCCAATATCCCATCTAACCCTGCCCTCTGGCAGAGGAGAGTAGAGGAGTAGAATCCCCTTCCTTGACCATTGGAAGAGTAAATCAACTGGAAACAGTTGCAAGACAAAACAGGAAAAGTACATCCAAAACAGCCTTTGGTTTTTTGAAAGTGTTCCTATTCCATTGTATTTCTAAGCCATTTGGATATATTTAGAAACCCTAAACCATTTCAAAGTGTAAAAGAGTGTTCAAGTTCAGCTATTGGTGGAAATGTTTTCCTTCTGAGGAGCTCTGCAGGGGGAAGCAGGTTACCTTTCCTTGTTTGCTTTTTCCAATATTGTTGATCAAATTCGGCAAGATACATTTCTTGTTGAGATAAACTTAATTGAAACAAACAAAAAGCTCCAAAATCCAAAGCAAACACTTCTGTTTCTCAGGGCTCTGAATCTAAGTTGTGTTCCAAAAGGAATATGCCTGGGAAGTATTTAGAGGTCACTGTCCTTTTAACTTTATCTCCAAATTTTAAGATATAATATTCTTTTGTGCCAAATAGTTCTTTTCACTTCAGTTTGTGGGAGCTGACTCATTTAGCTGCCACTTTTATTAGATTTATTTAATGGTCAGGGCAGGGTTAGTTAATATTTTAACATCTCAGTTTTCAAATTCCTTCTTACATCCCTGGCATTTCGCTGTGAGTCCGGAGACTAAAAAAATACAGTCCTGGAAAGCATTTTCTACTTGACAGGCTGGTAGCACACCCATCCCCATGCAGAGCAAACGGGCCTGTAAATCCTTCCCCCTCCCTGCTTTGGGAAGATAAATGAACTTGTCTTTTAGGATTTCTCTCCCTCCCCCTCCTGAGTTCCTCTTGGTTCATCTTTAGGAAGATCTATAACCATGTTCTCATGACATTTGCCTTCCAGCCCTCGTGGGAAAACCCTGCGGAGATCAGGATTTCCGAGTGCTGTGAGAAATGCTGAATGTACACAGAGAAGTGGAGAAAATGATCTCTCAATTACTTGATTATTTAAATTCCGTGTCCCCTTTGCCTTCCCCAGAGGTGTATCCTGTTCTGGGATCTCTGTCCTTCGCTCATTCCACCCCTCACCACATCTGCAGCATATTTATTCTCACTCCTAATCTATCCCGGTGATTTGTGCAAGAAATAAATCAGCTCATTGCTTTTTTTAGATAACAAAGTGCTCGGACAGGCAGATGGAAACCCACTGATGTTCCTACAGGGTGTGTCTTCTCCTACCGCTTGCTAAGGGCCCCTGGAACTGACCCTCCCCACCAGGATTTCTCTCCCTGAACCTCAGTTTCCCAGACACTTTGTCCCTCTGCTCCTTTCTGACCTTCCAGGGTGTCTGGGAGCTGTGTCTCCTCGAGTGAACAAAGGCAGGATTTCAAGGAAAAGAAGTTTTCCGTCTCTGCAGTGCCCACGTTCTCAATGCACTCAGAAAATTCCATCTTCCCGGAGAGGGGGAGATTCATCAAAGCTCAGTTTTCCCGGAATTCCTTCCTATCTGATGCCATCGCTCCTGATGGAGACACACGGAGTCCGTGTCCGTGAGCTGAGATGCTGACAGAGAATTATTCCTGCAGCTTCTCACAGGATGGATGCACTCAGCTTTTCTCATTCTCCCCTGCCTTTTCATCCCTCCCGCTGTCGAGGAGAACTTTTATTTCTGTTGCACAGCTTAATCAAGTAGAACTAACTAAATTTTAGCATTTGACAGAGGAGATGGCAATCCTGATTCCATCTCAATCCCAGCCTCTCATGCTGTGGGGTCGGTAGTGAAGTGTGGACACCACACACGTTTTCAGAAAGCACTTTACTGATCCCACTGCTGCTAAAACCCCTTCAGGGCACAGAAGTGAGGAGTGGCTGCTCACTTGTCTGGTCACTTTTTCACTCCTTTTATTTTTTTTTTTTTAAGGGATGATGGACACTTCATGGGCTGGAGACAGTGAGGATGTTTCGGTTTTCAGTGTGGCTGATGGCCTCTAGTGGGATGAATGGTTTGGGGGGTTTGGCTTGTAAATGATCTGTCCCACAATTGTGTCCCATATTCCCTCGTGTTTGTACAGCCCCCATCACCCAGTGCAGGGAGGAAGGGGAGAAAACCTGGGAAAATCAGAACAGTGCAGGAGGAAAAAGGCAATTATCAGCATTTTAATGGCATCAGAGGATCAACGATTGGGGCGTGGCAGGAATCCTGGAGCATTTTATGTCCTCACTCCACTACAGTAACCTTAATATTCAGCCTTTATTTTCCTGCTGTTTCTCTGGATGCCCAGAGCTTTTGAGAACTGTGATTTTTACACCACCTGTATTCCCAGGATGGGGCAGTTCCCCCTTGCCAGGCAGGTTGGCAAAGGGCTGAGCTACCCCTGCTTCTCCTTGTTAAGGGGTTGATGATTTCTCCTCCTTCTCTCCTGTCTTAACGTCTCTGGAAGCCTTTGCTGCTTGGTCAGGTTTGGTTCCAATTAGTGAGAAGCTAATTTAGAGAGGAGTCTCGCACACTTGGGTGGGCACCGTGGCTGTAAAAGTTCCATTTCTCCAGGAAACCAAGCAAAAAATCTGCTAAGCTGGTTGGAAGTTGGTCCAACTATTTGTCAAAATCCTGCAAGGTCACTGAGCAGCCTGTCATGGATCGCTCCAGAGGCTGGAGGGAAAATAGGAGCAGGTAAACTCTCCCTTGGGGCTGGGAAAAGCAAAGAAAAAAGAGGCAGGGAAATACTTTTCCATTAGGGACTGGTCAGCGATGCATTTGACGTATTTGACTGTGGGGTTGGGGTTGGGGTTGGGGTTGGTGTTGGCAGACCTGGAGCACCGGGAGGTTCTGGATTGTGGGGCAGGTGTTAAACCTTGTTGTCCATGGATGTCTCTGCTTGCAGGATGCAGGGAAGGACAGAGGGGAGGCTCAGTTTCCAAACAAACAGGAAAATGCCACGGCAAGGTGGTGTTCCCGTGGGATGGGGCTCCCCAGCTCACAGGTGTCTTTCCTGGAATGGGAACGCATGAAATTCCAGCAGGATTTCCTGGGTGTTGCTCATTGGAGGGGATGCAGGGTGAGTCCTGGAGATTTGTGGGAGATGGAGAAGACCATGAAGAGAGCAAATGGTGCAGCATCCAAAATATCCAACTCTGTTCCCAGTTTTTCCTCTTAACAATGGCTGCCCCGTATGTCCCCAAACGGCAGGAAAATCCCCATGTCCAAAGAAAGAAGTGTCAACATTTTAAAAGTGTTTTCCAGAGCATTAACAGTTGAGCTCAAAAAGCCTCGGAGTGAGTTAGCTCAGGCCAAGATCCAGAAAACAACTTCCCAAAGCTGCCAGTCCCTGGTGCCCTGCAGTGTGTCTCCGAGGCAGGCTCCCAGCTCCTAAGAGCTGGCTCCAAGCAGCATTTCTGCCAGAAAAATCACTCACAATTCAGCCCAAAATTCACTCCAGGTGTCTCTTTCTGTAGCAGCATCACAGGGAGTAGGTGAGTGAGATGTGGGGTTTCTGTAATTCGTCTGTGTCTGGTTCCATGTGATGGAGATTATTACAGTTCAGCAAAAAATGGCTTTCATTAAACTTAAAATCAGGCATATGAAACTCTCATTTAAATAAGAAGTGATTGAGAATTGTAACTTCCATTTAAAGTGCATCTCCCATCATTTATTTTTCATGCTCTGCCACAGTCACTGTTTAAATTATTAAAGGCAAGAAGTAAAAAGCTTCTCAGGAGATAGAAATGGATTAGATTAAAATTAATCTGACATAATCCTTTCTCCAAAACTGCTGATTCAGTTTGTGCACAAGTTTATCAACATATTTGAGGATAAGGGATAAGGATAAATTCTCCTCTAATTTGGGAGTGCTTTGGCTTGATATTTCTGACAGCACGGAGAACACGCAGCGCTCTCTTAATTGAGAGATTTATGAAATTACAAATATTCCTAACAGCACAAATGCCAAGCTCATTATAGATTTACTCTAATTTAAGCACCTGAGTTGGTGAATGTGATCTGCCTCGTTTCAGCTGGGATGGATTTTGAGTTGCAAAATAGGGTCAGAGTCCAGCACAAAGGTTGGCACGGGAGTTTAGACCCAGATTTTCAGCTGGCACGTGTCATTTGTCACCCGCAGGGTCAGCACCCCTGCAAGCTTCCAACCTCCCATTCCTGTTCCTGCCCCATCTGGGTTTCATGGACACAGGAGGATGTTTGGGGTCTGTAACAGAGAACTGGAAGGGAAGAGGCTCAGCCCTTCAGTAAAGACCTTGGAAATACCGAAATAATAACGAACGTGATGTTAATGGATTTTTTTATTTATCAGTGACAGCTCGTGACATCATCTGCGAGCCAGTCAGGTGGTTTATTCCCCTGTTTGGTTGCAGTGAGCACGAAATGAAGATTGAAATGGGATTGAGAGGAGGTAGAGCTGGCAGGGTTTGGCTAAAGATGAGTGAAATCTGTCGTCTGACAGAATCCAGTCAATGGCGTTTATTGAAAGTTGTAACATCTTGTGATGTCTTTATGAAATAAACGAGAGATGAGAGCTCCCAGGCTCTGCTAACTGTGGTGCAGCCACCTTTTCCCTCCAAATCCAGCTCTGCTGGCCTCTGGAAGCTCTTGGAAGCAGCCAGGGCTGCAGAACATGCGTCGTTGACACAAACACAGCATTGCTGTGTCTCCACTTGTGTGATCAGATTTGGGGTTCCAGATCCCTGGGTGCACATTCTGCTGTGTTCAAGTCCATAGTCCTGGCTGTGGGAGCCCCCATTCCTATGGGGCTGATGTTTTGTTGTTGAAAAATAAGTGGGGATATTGGCTTGGGCATTTTCTGTTACCTCAGGCACATGAAATGCCTAAATTTGTAGCCATCATGTTGTTTAAATGATATGATAAATGTGCAGAGCCGTGATGATGTTTTCAGCTGGTAGATATCAAAATGTTGTTTATCCATCAAAACACTGTTTATCTATCAAATGTGTGAAGAGAATGTTTATTCCTTGTACTACAGGCAAGTGCCCTAAAGGCCATACCCCCACACACACTGTTTGGGCAGATATTCCAACCTTGGAGTTGATCATCATAATATTAATTCATTGCAGTAAGAAAATTCTCTGCAACCAACCTTTTTTTTTTTTTTTAAGAGGTTTGATCTAATCTCTTATAGCTACAGTAAGAGGCTGATCAAAGGTAGTGAAAGCTGGTATTAAAGGATTAGCTGGGTCACATTGGAATATGTTTTAAAACAAGCCCAGGGACCTTTAGCTTTCCTGAAGCAAGTGCACACACACAAAAAAGATTTTCAGGCTAACTCTCAGTGACTTTAAACAGCAAGCAAACTGACGGATTAAATCTGTGAGTCATTCCTGCAGGTGATGTGTGCAGCACTTTATGTAACACAAGCCTGGGGAGTATCAGCAGTGACTGAACCTCTCCCAGCACAGACACAGCGCAGAATTTCAATTCGGTGGCAGCATTGGTGGTGCACATGCCCAGCTTCCCCTGTATTTATTCTCTTTTGATGATTGCCCAGTAATTAGCAGCTTCAGCCCAGCCTCCTTTTATCTGTTTCTCTGGCTGATCTCTCCTCTCTCTGCTGTTTCATTTGTCCCGGGCAGTGTCTGTCACAGGGGTGCTTTTTCTCTGCCTGTCAGGTGAGTGTTTCTTTGGGCAGGTGTTGATGCCACTCTCTGGACCATATCAAACTATTATTCCTTTTTTAATTACCAGAATTTCCTCATTGAAATGAAGTTACAAAGAGAGATTATCACACAGCTGATCGCTGCTGGGTTGAGCCTGACTCCAAAAACCTCAGTTTCAATGAGAAGTGCTTGAAAGCGGCTTCAAATCTAACCCTGGGCAAGGCTCACCATTTCCAGTAAAACCCAAACCCGGGTCAGGAAGCATCAGAAGCCCTTATGATAAATACAGCTTGGGTTGATTGGTGGGTTCTCATTCCAGGCAAGACTGGGCTGAGCTGTAAATCTCTGTAAGACAAATTTTTAAGTTTTTCAGACAAAAAAACCCGTGAAGTTTCTGCCCAGACCTGCAGCTTGATGGGTGTGGGAGGGGTCTGTGCCCCTCAGATGTTGAAATAGGTTTGGGTGTTTAAGTGGAGTGAATGCCCCAGTGCAGGACTCCATCTCACAACGTTTTCTCCTCAGCACAGATAAAAACTGCTGTTGATTTTTCTCCCTGAGGGAACTTTTAAGCCCAAATTACTCGATGGCACCGTGCAATAGCCATCAGTGTTCACCAGCCATCGACTGGGGCCGCAGGCTGTTCGGGGGAGATAAGGCAGGTCAGCTGTGTGCAGCCAGCAAATATTTCACTGTTTTACACAGACACACGCTGGAGATGCAGCAGATACAGGGGATTATTGATCAGGCTTCAGGTAATAAAGACCTCTTGCCCTTTTAATTACCCAGACCTGAAGCTCTACGTACTGGGCAAGCGTGGAGTGGAGGGGCTGGGAAGCAAACACAGCCCTGCATGGGTTGAAAATTGCTGTGAGAATGAATCTAACACAGAAATTGGGTAATTTGTGCGTTTTTCTCATTCTTATAAACTTCTGGCAGCACTTTTCTCCATTGGCTGGCTGCTGAGTAACTGTGTCCTCAGCTTTAGCATGGCTGAGGGTTCATCCAAACGTGTTTTATTAACCTTAGATTGGTCTTGTTCATTATTTATCGTTCTCTTTATTAAAACCTGCGGTTGAGGCCCAGAGCTGTGGTGTGATGTAGCTTCTGAACTCTGGGTGATGGAGCCAGCAGAGCTCAGAGTCGAGGGGAGAATTACCAGGGATGCTTTTGTCCAGGTTGATTTCCTTAAATTGTTCTGCAATTATTTAGGAGTAGAAGATAAAAAATTGATCCAGTGTGATAGCAGGGCAATGAATTGTCTGTAGGCCCACAAAAAAGGTACAGTGCATAATTCATGTAGCTTTAGTATTGAAATAAAACTGTGAAAGAGAAAAATGGCCAAAAACTCCAGGAACTGTAGAAAACTGGTGTGTGTGGGTTGGGCAGGGCCATGTACATAGAGTGTTGTGCCAGGGATTTGTCTTTCCCTGATAATCCTCTTTTCCCTTTCCCCAGTGCACTTTGAGCTTCCTTTCCTGCTCACATTTTGTGATTCATGGGGTTATGGATGTTGATTGCTCAATCAAATCCCAGTGAAATTCGGAATTATGAAATTTGAATTATGAATATCCCCTACAAGCAGTTGGCAAATTGTAATAAGCAAGTTGAGAATACAGAACAAGTTCACAGGACACTCATCAGATAATCAGTTAAGCTTTATCATTGCCCAAATTTGCTGTAATTTTCCAAACATCCTTTTAGTGGCACTTAATGGAAATCTGAACCTAAGGAATGGAAGCAATCAGAGCAAAAAAAAAAAAAAAAAAGAGAAGTCTTTTTTGAAGTTTATACAACAACAATGGGTATGGTTGGGGGGTTGTACGATAAAATGTTATTATAATATTTGGATATGTAAAACAAATAGCAGGTGTGAAGGTTTGGCACTTCCCACCAGACAGGAACACACCCAGAGCCAAGAAACTTGTCTGTGCTAAAGCACCTAAAGCCAAATGCTAAATCCAGCTCCTCCTGCCCATCAACTGCACTGCAACAGTTGAGGGAACAGCTTCTCTCCAGGAAAAACTTCATTATTGCTGTTGGCTCTGTCAGGGAATGGCAGGGAAAGCGGGGAGTAAAATGGACAGGAAAACTTCAGCACTTCGTGTACTGCAAAAAAAAATTGCATTTTGAAAGAATTAAAAAAAAAACAGCCATAATTTTACAGAAGTGCATGATCAAGGAAAGTGCCAACCCACCACTCAGAGCTGCGTTCACCGTACCTGGATTTGAATTGTTTAGAACGTACTGGGATGAGCCTCGCCTTTCCTTTCCAAGTGTCTCAAAATCCTTCACTGTTGAATCATAGTTTGGGTTGCTTGGGACAGTTGAAAGGGAGTAGGCAATTTGATTAGATTGCTTAATTTCCTTAATTTCATCCCTTTCTCTTGTCGTGTGTTATGAAACCTCATTTTTGTGCATCGCGATTTACAGGAAACCTTCTGTTTCACACTGAAAAGCAGTTCCCACCTGTCCAACTGGAGAGTGACAGAGTAGGTGATAACACAGGAATTATAGCAATCATTAAAGATTGGATTAATCTCTGTAACTTTCAGTAAAGCCCATAAAAAATAATAGTGTATTGTACCCACACTGTTCTTATTAAAAATGATAAATGATCCCCATTTTTTGGCTAATACTAATTCCAAAATTTCATTCTTCTATTCAGCTTTATGGTTGCCATAATCTTGATATTTTAATAGCTTTTCCCATAATAGCCACAGAGACCTTTTTAAGTGGCAGCCCTGACTTTATGGAAGAGACTTTAAAAAAAAAAAATCGAAAAGAGTTTCTTGTACTTAAAGGCAAAGACAAAATATGTGCATGTCCCCACAGAGGTGACCAGAGAACATTATTTTGGCAAACCACGTGGCTTATTTTTAATAATTACTTACAGAAGAATTTCTGTGCAGCTTTCAGTAACTTAGAGTGTATCATGGAAATGAAATAAAAATAAGGTTACAGCATGACCTGGGGCTTTGCACTGGATGACCAGGCAGGTGCTCAGTGACTGGTCTGGGATTGCAGCTCATGGAATTTCTCCCTTTCTTTAAAAACAGTAAACAGAGGTCAGAAATTGGGTAATATTCTGTGTTTGAGAGACCTACCTGAATGTGCTTTAAAGGGGAAACGAAAAGCACGGAAAATTAGGCAAAAATTCCGTGAAAAGGCCCGGAATTGGACAGGTGACATTTGTAATAAATTCCTCAGGGAATTCGAGAGCCATGTGTGATTAGGAAGCCGTGGATTGCCTGTTGCTGCTCCTTCCCTGTGCTCAGAGGCTCCGCGTCGGGGACTTTGGCAAGCGCTCCCACCTCGCGCCGGAGCCACCCCGGGCTGTGTTTGAAGTGCCTGTTCACTCCGTGCTTGCAAACTGCCCGTGGGGTGTGAGCTGCCTGTCACTTCCAGAGCAATTAGAGAGGGAGACCTTTATCAAAAGGAACCCGTCAAGTTTGAAAAGCCATAAATATTGCACGGGGATCTCCAAGGAAATCAAAGGCGGCTTGAGATCGTGTTTGTTTACATGTTGCTACACAAGCAGATGCACTTAGAGATGCTCCAGCCTCTGCTATTCCCTGGGCTCTGTATTCCATTAGTCCCATGTTATTTGAGAGAGGGGGGGGAGAGAGAGAGAGAGAGAGAGAACTACCCAGTTGTTTTGAATGTTATACAGCAATAATGGACTGCTCCTGATATCAGATTCCGTGTGATTTGGGCAGTTGGATCTTTCTGGACGCTGATGGGAAGGCAGAGCTGCAACTTCAGATCTTTCCTGTGTTGCTCAGCTTTATGTAGCCAAATTAATAGAGTTTGAAGATGGCTTTGGGGGAGGTTTTGATGTTCTGCCCTCTAGAAGTGGGTCTCCTTTAGTCCCCCCTGGGCTGGGTTCCTGTGAGGGATCCCAGCTCATCAGTGTTTGTTTTTCCTTTGATCAGACCTCCTGCTCTTGCACAGCTTTGCCTTCTGCTCTCCTGTGACCTGCCTACCCAGGGCTTCCAAGCTGGCACTCAGCTCCAGTGACACAATTATTGCAGACTCTGTCACTGAGGCAGAGCCCGGGAAAAGCTCCTCCAGCGATGATAGGGTTGGAAAGCCTGTCTTGGAAATGACGGCACGAGGGCTCTCCATGGCTCTCACCAGCACAGAGACAAGAACTCTTTCAGCCAAAGGGATCATTAGCCCAGAACTACAGACTACAATGAAAATATTAACCTGGAAATTAGAGGGTTCTTAGCAATTAAAGCGATACTGGTTTACAGAGAAAAGCAGAAGCCAAACCGCTGGGTTATATGCTGCTGGGGTATAATTACACCTACAAGGCCTCCTTGGGGAGGGTGGGAGGGACAGGGATTGATCCAGGAAGACCCTCCCCACTCTGTGTTTTAATGTGGTCAATTTCCCATTCCACAGTCAATGCCAAATGTTCTATGGCAGAGCTCAGGGGGGCTCTGGTGGAAACCTCGTGTGTGAAGGGTCACTCCGATTCAAACACCTCTGTGCCTCCCAGGGCAGGGGTGTTTATTTGCCTGTTGCTGGCTGCTTCTGGAGGAGGAAGATAATTGTGCACCAAGAGTAAATTTTAAAAAAAAAAAAAACACAAACTTAAGTACTTGCAGAAAATAATAAGCTGGCTGAGAAGTGGTACCTTGTTTGCTCTGAGTATCCTCTTGACATCAGCATGAGGTTCCTTATAATGAGATGCACATGGGTAAATATGATGATTAGATATTCCCTCCTAAACATAATTAGCATATCTCCCGAAAAGTCTAAGCAGGCATTTTAGACTCCTGTTGTTAAAAATAAATAAATAAAGGCCAATAATCTGCATTCAGCCTCTTCTGGCTGTAAACAGTGGAACATGAGGGCAGAATATATTTTCCAAAGTACCTAATGGCGGTTGAGGTCAATTACAGCTATGACTCATTAGAGCATTAAAATAAGAATATGATTTTTAGTATAATTAGCGTTCCCTTAGAAAACTGCAGCAGTCTTGTATCCACTTCAGGCTTCCTCAGTGTGTTTGGGCGTTTGACTCAGGCAGATGTAACAGGGTTAGAGTGCATTAACCTCGCTCACAGCCTCTGCAGCCGCTCGCAACACCTCTCTCACTTCTTATTTTATTGCTCAAATAACTTCCAAACATGCCTTATAAAACACGGAGCACTGTCTAATTAGTCATGTAGAAGATTACAGCTGCTTAATTTAGTGTTCAGGTTTTTTTGCTGATTCAGAAATTCCCAAGGAATAAACCATCCGGTGGGTGATAACGCGGCTCGGCAGATCCTCCTCACAACTGGCTCGAAAGGGAAAAAAAAAAAAAAATTAATTAGGAAGGATGAA
Organism: Ptilonorhynchus violaceus; assembly: GCA_013397565.1. NCBI lineage: Eukaryota > Metazoa > Chordata > Aves > Passeriformes > Ptilonorhynchidae > Ptilonorhynchus > Ptilonorhynchus violaceus. Next base: position 253,840 of record VZRJ01001055.1, on the reverse strand, counting down.
AGCAAAGTCATGAGTCAGGCTGGAATGTTCATCACAAAAAGGTGAGATTCCTGTAAAATGCATTTTGATCTGGATGAACTTGAAGGATAACAAAAATCTCAGATCTGTGTGCAGGCTCGGAAGCGTCGCAGCTGGAGCTCCGCGTTTGTAGCCGCGGAGATCTTTCCCTGGGGCGCGACACATCCCGCTTTCCCTAATCCCAGCGGTTCCCTTGTGCTTGCAGAGCTCAGCTACGCGTGGATCTTCAACGAGTACCCGAGCTTCGTGCAGCAGGACAGCCGGCGCTTCGTGTCCCAGGAGACCGGCAACCTCTACATCGCCAAGGTGGAGCCGTCGGACGCGGGCAACTACACGTGCGTGGTGACCCACGCGGTGACCAACACCAGGGCCCTGGGGCCCCCCACGCCCCTCGTGCTCAGGAACGACGGTAGGACCCGCACAGAGGGTTTGGCGTGGCTGGATGGCGCCCAGAAATGGCCTGGAATGTTTATATGGGAGCAAAGGGAGAGGCCTTCCCACCACTGGAGTGACTCTCAGTCAGGCAATGATTTCCAAAGCAAACCCGGTGGGAGTTGGCCGAAGACAGGAAACAAAATAGATTTTTAGAGTGTGGAGATATCAGTTTTTCTCATTTTATGCAGCCCGAAAGTGAACAAAGGCACTTTGTTGTTTCGGTAACCGTTAGCTCAGGCTGTATTTCCCAGCAGAATTAGTGCTATTTTTAGTGGTCTGTGGAATAATACAAAAAAAGTGAGAAGACAGCGAAAGAGGATTTCTAAATTTACACAGACAATTGATTTGTATCGTCGTCATTTTTGGGTAGATAAGAAAAATACATTTGCATGTTAATTTACAATTAAAATTAATTAAAATGTCTCCGTTTAACGGATAACAGTTGGGACATTTGTTCCAGAAATAGAAGTGCATTGTTAGCAACTTCTCCTGGAAGAAGATTCGTTGTCACCTCGTGGTGTTTGACAAAAATTCCTTGCTTGGAAAATGGGGGCTCATTGCTGCAGCCCCCTGCCCGTCACTGTCCCCATCAGGCTGACACAATTCCTGTGGNGGAGAGGGACTTTTTACAAGGGTAAAAAGTGATAGATAAAGGGGTAATGGCTTTAAACTGATGGGGTAGGGTTAGG
>VZRJ01001055.1:170160-252589 GCA_013397565.1 Ptilonorhynchus violaceus | reverse complement strand
GAGAAGCTGTGGCTTCCCCTGGATCCCTGGAAGTGTCCCGAGGCCAGGTTGGACAGGGCTTGGAGCAACCTGGGATAGTGGAAGGTGTCCCTGCCCATGGCAGGGGGTGGGATGAGATAGGCATTAAGTCCCTCCCAACCCAAACTGTCCTGGGATTCTATGAACTGATAAGCAGCCCTCATTTCCAGAGCAGCTCACCATGCAGGGCTGGGGATGTAGGATGGGATGTGTCGGGCTGAAATCTCACCCACAGGAGCCCCACAGTTTCTTTTCACATTTCTGCACTTTATGGCAGTATTTTTTCCAGACTCAGTTGTGAGTCATTTAAGCTTTTTCCATCGAATTCCTGCCACCTTTGTCGTGGTTCTTCTACCTGGATGTGTTCATCCTGGCAAAACAGCCCTTGTGCAGGTTTTTTTTAGGACACTGCTTGCTTTAGGATGCCAGGCTGTTGAGCTATAAGCTGCAAAACGAAAAGGTGCAGCTGTAGGGGATGCAATGAGATCCTGGGGGCAGATTGCTTTTCCCACCTGCTCCTCTTGTGCTCCTCATTTCCTTGTTTTCAGCCGCAGGGCTCTGGAGTCACACATCTCCTGATGCTGTTTGCCAGAGCTTTTTGTAGCCAGCAGGACATGATCTCACTGGCAGAACTGGGGTCCCTTCCCTGTCACTGTGCTCTGGAAGCAGAAGGTTCCTGTTATCCCATTAGTTATCCACAGACAGCTTTTCCTCCTTGGAGAGAGAAATATCCTAGAGGGTTATGAGATGGAGGTAGAAGCAGACAGGGGTGATGTGCTGGTGATAAATACAGGGTGCAAAGTGCAGTGTGTGCTGGAGAAAGGAGGGGGTTCCTCTGTCCCTCTTAATTCCCTCTCACAAATGCAGGCTGTCACCCTCTATTTCAATATTTTCAGGTAGCTCTGTGCTGTGTGGATGCTCACAGTGCAGGTGAAAAAGATTTAAATACAATATCATGGAAGTGCAGCAGTGCCTGAAGCTGCACATTTGTGGTTTGGGACCTGTCCTCGTTAAATGTGCACCCACAGATGTGAAGGTTTCCTAGAATTCCCGAGGTGTCAAGGTTTGGTTTCTGTTTGGGTTCTGCATGGACAGGACTCAGTGCTGACTGCAGGTGCCTCCCATTGTGGAGAAAGGACTCCCTGAGCTGTTTCCATGTCTGGAAATACAATAAATAGCTGAATGTTTATGGCACTGAAGAATAATCCTAAAACGTGAAATAAGGTGTCCACTAGGATTGGAGCACTTCCTGCAGCTCAGGAGCAAAAGGATTTAAATTTGATGCCTTGTGGCAGCTGGCTGAGGGATATGGACTGGAGGGAGAGGAGGAAGGGGAGCCAACCTGCCTTGTCCATTCAACCAAAACGTGTCCCTGCACCTTTTTCCCCCTGGGAGAGGAGGGCAGTGAGTCCTGGGGTGCCATTCCCACTGCAGCACCTTTGGCACCCTCTGCACCATCCCGCTCCAAAGCCTGCTGGGAGCATCCAGGTGCTGAGAGCTGCTGCTCCCGCAGTACTTCAGTGCTTCTCCTTAAAATGTGCTCGGGATTGTCGACATCAGGATTGAAACAGCGAGAGTAGGAAAGGACTGGAATAGTCCTGGAATGAAATTGCCATCAGCAGCAGCTGGATGGGCCAATTAAACGGCACCATTTCCCAGGTGTTGCCAGGAAATGCATATCAGCTCCTCAGACAAATTAGCTTCCCTCTGAATTCCTGGCACTTTCATCCAAAGCCACGTTTTTAAGCCTTGAAATGGGAAGAAAGGTACAAAAGCCTCTGAAATGCAAACACGTGGAGCGTCTGATGTGCCGTGACACAGGAAGCGTTCCCCAAGTTACAAACCCGGGCTCTATTTTAGTCCATTATCTCCTCCTCCATCCCTGCCACCTGCACGGCTAAGTCAGGTGTTAAATCACCCAGGAACAGCAGGAAAAATAAGGATTTTCTGCATGGAAATGATCTTGGATTCAGAAGGGAGATGTCTCAACCGCACTGATGTTGTTCCTATAAAGCAGGGATGGCAGGACTCACATCATACCCTATATATATCTGTAGTTAGATGGGTTATGGTTGCAGTGGGAGCCTTGGGATTTTTCCAGATGCAAATCCTGATTTTTATGTGGTTGGAGTTTGCAGTGAGGCTGTGAGAGGCCAGAGCTGCAGGGCTGTGGGTGGGGGTGGCTGTAGCTGATGTCCCACAGCCCCGGGTAAACCTTCCCATACAGGTGGGGGGGTTATCCCCCTGGGATTTCAGCTCTTCAATCCCAGTCCACGGCAAAGGAATGGGAACAACAGCAAGTGAGTGAAGAGAAGGGGGAAAAGATCTCCTCAAGTTCTATCAGCTTGGAGACCACTGAGCAGTTCTTGGCTTGGCTGGAGCTCTCCCAGCAGACATTTAGCACAGAGCTTGGAGAAATTTAGGCAAGATTGCAAAGATTTGGCAAGTCCCAGTTGGGAAAACAGAGAGGATTTGAGCCCTTTGGGGGTGCAGCGTTAGCATGCAGAGGGCTGACAAGTAACAAGCCATGTAATTCCTGTTTGGATGGTTTGTAAATGCTGGGATGTCCCCACGGAATCACGGGTTTCCTGTTTTATGTGCCAGCCAAGACATGAATATGGGGAGAGTATTCATATTTTTAATAAATGCATTTAATTTTGACGACTGAGGCTGTGCAGCAGCTGCTCTATTGAACACTTACTTGCAATTGCATCAGAACAGGTAATTCTCAGGTCAGCAAGTAAAGGTGGACTTGGTGTAAGCCTCACACTGAGCATTTTCAGCTCTATCATTGAAAAATTAAAGGAAAAAAATAGGCTTTTCTTGCATCCTGTGTGAAAAACAAGGGGACAGAGGGCAGCCCAGCAGTCACAGGCCAACACCAGCAGCCCTGACGTGCCTCAGTCTCACTGCAGGCTCCTGCTGGCTCATTTCTGTGTTTCTGGGATTCATCTGGGCTGACCCAGCTCCGCTCCTCCCTTGGCCAAGGTCCAGGAAGCGCCGCGCTGTTGAGATTTAAACTGCAATCATCAATTAGCTGATAATCACTATTGGTGAAATTATATGTGCCGGGTTTAGGACAGCACAGCCACTGGAAATGTAGCCATTTGTCACGAGTATAATGGCCTTTTTATGTGCACAAATTTTTAAACACAATTTCATAAAGAGGCTGCCACGCTCCGTGATTTACTGGGGCAGTAAAAAATAAAGAAATTACCCGAGGAGTGTATGATCTCTGTGCATGGAAATCCTTGAAGTTAATAGAAACCTCTATTAACTCCAGTGCTTTTAAAACTTTCTCCTAATGGCTGTTTGTTCCACCTTTCATTTCGAGGAGATGCTGAACCTCCCTGCTTATTGCCCTCCTCATTTCACGAGTTACCTGCAAAAATCCTGCATATTCAAAAGCAAAAAAAGGAACAGAGCCATGAAGCAATTTTAATCTTTGGCAGATGGTGTGGAGAGCCGGTTCAGCTTCTCCTCTGGCAGGAAATGGGAAAAGAGCCCACACTACACGGCTGTTAGGAACGGGCCATGTTTAAAATGAATGGATTAATTGGGCAAGTAATGATGTATAGAACAGCTCTGTGCTAGCACGGGAACACTTGTGAATTTACTGCTGAAATCCAACCAGGCCTTAGTGTCTCTTTTATGTTCGCAGGGGTGATGGGAGAGTATGAGCCCAAAATAGAAGTGCAGTTCCCAGAAACGGTTCCATCTGCGAAAGGAACAACGGTGAAGCTGGAGTGCTTTGCCTTGGGCAAGTAAGTTTGGATCCATTATTATCATTATTATTATTGTTCCTCCAGCTTCTCACGCTCGTGGCTCTGTGTTGTGGAGTTTGCAGCAGTTCCTAATGATCCACTTGCCTCAGCAGGAGTTACTTATCAGCAGTTTTCAGAGCAGCCACAGGGCTTGGGGACTCTTGTTTCTGGAGTAAATACTGGCAACGCTTCCAAAATGTTGAGAATTGTAGGAAAATCATCACAGAATCATAGAATGGTTTGGGTTGGAAGGGACCTCAAAGTTCATCCAGTCCCACCCCCTGCCATGGGCAGGGACACCTTCCGCTATCCCAGGCTGCTCCAAGCTGTGTCCAACCTGGCCTTGGACACTTCCAGGGATGGGGCAGCCACAGCTTCTCTGGGCATCCTGTGCCAGGGCCTCTCCACCCTAACGTGGATGTGTTGTCACAGCAGAACCCCAAGTTCAACTGGCTCAAAGCAGCTTTTTAATAATATAACATCTCCCGCTTGTACACCACTGATTTATGTGTATTTATATTGAACATAACCCACCCCTAATACAATCACTCTGGATCCTGTGCCAGCCTGCACGCTGCCCACACCCACGGCTTTTTCTGCAAGCCTTACTCCACTTTATTTCCCTTCTTCAGCCCCGTTCCCACCATCAGCTGGAGGAGGGCGGACGGGAAGCAGATCCCCAGGAAAGCCCGGAGGCACAGATCCAGCGGGCTCCTCGAAATCCCCAATTTCCAGCAGGAAGACGCCGGGCTCTACGAGTGTGTGGCTGAAAACGTGAGAGGGAGGAACGTGGCACGAGGACAGCTGACATTTTATGGTAAGCAGGCTGCTCTCGGGGCTTGATGGCAGCCGGTGCAATATGCAGTAAATATTTTGTGAGGAGGTCGTCCGGTGAGGGTATTTTCAGAATGACTTCCTTTTCAAACGGCACGTCTCAAGAAGGGTGTAATTTGAAATAAAACCTGGCTGAATGGTGCATATTAATTGAGAATCAGAGCACTTGGAACGAAAACACATCCCTGGAAGGGCATTGGCATGGAAACGTGCTGGGAACACTTGGAAAAGGGCTCGTTTGCCTTCTCATGGGTGGGAGGGTAAGGCAGGAAATCTGGGGGAGCATCCTTGTGGTTACAGCTTGGGATTTATTATGTATGGGTTGCCCCAGGTTTCATGGATAAATGTTAATTGCTTATAACCAATTAAGAACTGCTTTCAAGAGGGATCACTGCTTGCACAACCTGGAGAGTTGGGATTTAACACTGCCAGGGCAGAGCCCTCTCCACTCAAAGGCCTTCTATGCCTGCTCTTCTCTCACTGATTCAGAGTTGGTGGGCCAGGTGCAATAAAATGTCAAATTTCAGCTTCATAGGCGTGTTCTGTTAAGTAGGAGATGCATTAATCCCCCTGATCCTGGTGCAAGTGTCTGTGCATCCCCAAATTTCTGCTGGAAACAGCCCCACAAAGCAAATGAAATGTGTGGAATTACCTGAGTAGAGGCGAGTGGGAGTCACAGGGAGGAGGCTTAGGGGTCCTTGTTGCTGCCCTGTTCCCATCTTCAGGGGCACAGTAGTGTTGTTCTTTATAGAAAATATAGACATAAATTCAGGGTTTTCTCCCCCAGATGCTCTTGAGGGGCCAGCTCCTGTCAGCAGGGAAGATTGGGTTGAAATCCAGAGATGATAAGAATGTTTTTTGACTTATAGCAATTTTGCCACAGCAAAAGAGTTTGGGAACCAACCCTCCCAGCAAAACTGAGTTGAGTTTGGTGGGTAATGTAACATTTTTTTTTTAAAGGCCTATGTAGAGATGTTTTCAAATTGGAAATATTTCTGAAAGACATTTCATTTAGAAATCAGAACTTTGAGGGCTTCCATTTCAAATGAATGTTTTTCCTTTAAAAATTGCGTGAAATATAAAATGAGAAAACATTAAAAAGGAGTGAAAGAGCAAGAACAAAGTGAAATCTTTCATGTTAAAGAAAGAATCTGGGCTTGATTGGAACAGGTTTTAATTTCTTTTAATTAAATGATTTAAAGATCCCTTTTCCTGTGCATCAAACACTGTGTGTTTCTCCCAATTTTTCCCATGTGGAGAGTAAATTAAAAGACTCATCAGTTGTAGAGTTTTGCTCAACCCACGGCCAAACCTTGCACAGAAGCAAATGGAGCCTTTGGAACACTCCCACCATGGCATATATTAAGTTATAATCTCATTACTGTAATGAATTTACCACTCTGGATCCTACACAAAAGCTGCCACCGTGGCTCGTGCTGGTTTTCACACTCGAGGTGGCATTTCAGCAGAGAAGCTCAGGATTTTTTGGGAAGAGGAGTGTCCTCCCCTCAGTCTGTTGTGCTGGGAAGTGTCTTTCCATCTCTTCCCTGGGAGTGGAGGAGTTCCCCACGGAGAGGTGGCAGCCGGACGCCTTTCCTGGTGCAGGTTTTAGAGATAATGGACTAAAATATCATCCTTGTTGTCTTGAGGATGATGATTTTTCCAGGGAAGTACTTGGTTTTTAAGGATAACTTGTGTTTGGCAGCTGTTTAGTACTCAAAACAGATCTCTTAAAAAAATAGCAACTTGCATTCCGTATGCTGGGCTCTGCAGTCTCACGTGGCAGCAAAACTTTTCAGGGGAAAGGAATGTCCTGTAAAATTTTATATGAATAGCTGAAAAAAAGAACATCATTTTCCTTAATAATTGGGGGGTTTAAAGCTGAGAAGTGTTATTTAATTATTGAAATACAACTCCAATGTTGGCAGAGCTCTCAAGTGGCTTTTGGAAGGTCAGGGCTGGTGCCTGGAGAGGGCAACGCTCTGGAGATGCTGAAAGGTGCTGGTTTAGATGGATTTTAGGAAGACACTTTTTGTCACGAGGGTGGTGAGGCCCTGGCACAGGCTGCCCAGAGAAGCTGCGGCTGCCCCGTCCCTGGAATGGGGAGCCATTCCAACCAAGGCCAGGTTGGACGGGGCTTGGAGCACNGATAATGGACTAAAATATCATCCTTGTTGTCTTGAGGATGATGATTTTTCCAGGGAAGTACTTGGTTTTTAAGGATAACTTGTGTTTGGCAGCTGTTTAGTACTCAAAACAGATCTCTTAAAAAAATAGCAACTTGCATTCCGTATGCTGGGCTCTGCAGTCTCACGTGGCAGCAAAACTTTTCAGGGGAAAGGAATGTCCTGTAAAATTTTATATGAATAGCTGAAAAAAAGAACATCATTTTCCTTAATAATTGGGGGGTTTAAAGCTGAGAAGTGTTATTTAATTATTGAAATACAACTCTAATGTTGGCAGAGCTCTCAAGTGGCTTTTGGAAGGTCAGGGCTGGTGCCTGGAGAGGGCAACACTCTGGAGGTGCTGAAAGGTGCTGGTTTAGATGGATTTTAGGAAGACACTTTTTGTCACGAGGGTGGTGAGGCCCTGGCACAGGCTGCCCAGAGAAGCTGCGGCTGCCCCGTCCCTGGAATGGGGAGCCATTCCAACCAAGGCCAGGTTGGACGGGGCTTGGAGCACCCTGGGATAGTGGAAGGTGGCACAGGATGGAACCGGATGTGCTTTAAGGTCTCTCCAGCCCACGCCAGTGCGGGATCCAGCGCGGTGTGGGTTATCAGCCGTGCTGCCCACGTGCCCTGATGTCTCTGCAGGTCACAGCGTGGCTCCCACAGCACCGCTCCTTTAAACCCGCTTATCAGCCTCTGTGCGTGGTGTGACATAAGGAAACAGAAGAAAAAGGAATTCAAATTTGCCTGCTCGCTGCAGATAACCCGGCCTTGCCAGCTCCTCCCTGTGCTCCTGCGGGCTGTCAGGGAAGGCTGATTCCTGCCGCATTTCACCCCCGTGTCAGTGTTTATTTTCTCCCCCGTTAGCGTATCGGCGACACTGGAGTTGTTTGACGCTCCTGTTGCAGCAGCAAAGGTTAATTAAACGTGCAGGGTCTGCTCTTGCTGCATTCCCTGTGCTTTGAGCCCCTGCACCAGGCTGTGGTTCGTTGCTCTCCACGAGCCTCTGTTCCGAGGGCCGTGTCCCACTTGATGGATAGGCCTTTCCATGGAAACATGTTCATGTTAATGCAATTACAGTGACTTCCTCCTGTTCCCTTGACTGGTGGAGCTCTGAGCAACACATCCCTTGTTTCCTGGCTGTGTCTCTTGTCCTCTCTGCTATTCCTGTCTCAGGTTAATTCCTGGGAAAAGCATGTGGTGGGATTCTTGGGGCTGTCCCGTACAGGGCCAAGCCTTGGACTTGATCCTTGTGGGTTCCTTCCAACTTAGGATTTTCCATGATTCTGAATTAACAAATTAGACTGCACCACCTCTTCTTTTCCAGCTGTGAATGCTGGTGCTGCCCTCCTGACCGGGCAGCTTGTTCCCTGTGCCAGCTGAATCCCCATGGCTGAGGCAGGTGAGGTCCCCAGCAGGGCCTGGTCTTGGCACTGGCCTCTTTCTCCACTTTCTCCAGTTTCTCCAGTTTCTCCCATTTCTCCAGTTTCTCCAGTTTCTCCAGTTGAACTGAACTCTGCAGTGAGGGCCCTCCACGCCATCAGCTCTGTGTTTTGGGACACGCTCCCATTGACCTGATTGTATTTTTAATCCGGCTGCTCATAAATTTTGCATTTGATAACCCTCCACGAGCCTCCACGAGGCTAAGATTTATATCCTGAGCAAAAAGCAATGCCAACAGTTATTTTCTTTTGGCAGAAGTACAATAAACAGATTACCTTAACCAGCTAATTTAAAAACAAATTGCCTTTTGTTCATAAAACCAGCATCAAGGAGATGCTTATTTATTATCAATGTTTCATTCATGTTAATTTTAGATGCTGTTTCAGCCCAGGCTTCCTTTGTTGACATTGTGATCCAGAGGCTGCTCATCCCTGTTTTTTAAACTCCTTGGGCTCTGCTTCCCTGTGTTGACTCTGATGAGTCAATGCAACATCTTGACACCCTCCTTCCCAACAAAATATTCAGTCTGAATAACAGAAAAAAGATGAAAAATAGCTGCTGGTGGAGGTGATCCAAATATAAACGAGTTCAGTGGGGCTGGGAGTGACAGCACTGGGGAGGGCTGAGGACAGGCAAGGATGTCCAGGCTGAGGGGCTGCATCACCACCAGAAACGTTTGTCTGCCAGAATTTTGACGTAAAACATGGGATTTGTCACTGGCTTTCCAGTCAGATCAGCACTGGAAAATATCCAAGCTCCAACCCGGCTCAGTCCCAGCCAGCTCTGATGCAGGAGCTGACTCAGCATCACCTGTGGTGCTCCAGGCTGCTCCAGCATCCCTCATCCGCTCCTCCCCTGGCAAGCCAAGGAAAGGAGGAAAACAAAAAGCAGTTCAGATGGTTTCCAAAAGTGTTGGCACAGCAGCATCTGCATTAGCAGACAGACAGATTTATTTGTCACTAATTACAGTTCCTTGCAGCATTTTGTAGGATACTCAGCAGAACCCATTTAATTGGCTGGACCTCTTTTCAGATTAAATCCTTCTCAAATCAAAGTCCCAGTAGGAATTTATGAGGCTCCTTAATTTTGCAGTGAAAAGGATCCCCCTTTCATCCACAGGCCTGTGTTTTATTTGGACAAAAGCTACTTTGTGCCACTGTGTAAAACAGCCTCAAATGTAAATCATATAACGCTCTTCATTATGGCCAGAGGTCTAAAAATGAAATTTGCACAAGTGAAAATCAGGCAGTTTTATGTCTCTGCCCAGTTTAGGTCCCAAATCACAAATAATTTGCTGAATATTCAAATAAAGTGAGTTTCTGGACTGATAAAAATATAAAAAATTTCACATAAATAGGGCAAAAAATATTATTATTATTATTATTATTAGGTATCTTTTACATCACTCACTAGAAAACCCTGTTGCTACCTTTTACACAGATACCTGTTAGTACAGGAAGGGAGGAACTCATCAGCTTTTACTTTTCCAAGGGATTGCTGGAAACCTGCTCACGGAGAAATCCAACTTTTAAGAGATTCAGAAAAAGTCTCATATTGTTATCACTGTGGCTTGGAGAAGCAGCTCTCCAGCAGGAGGAGCAAACAGGATGAAATACAAATAGAAATGAAGGAGAGGCAGGAAGGAGACATCCTGCCTGAGTGGCAGTGTCTGGTGGTCTTTCCAAGGCCTCAGACCAATGGACATGATTTAGGTGGGATGCTCCAGCAGATTGGTTTGGTGTAAGATTTGCACAGCTCGAATTTGTATCGATTTCAAATCGTCCTGAATTGGCAGTAGAGTTGAGGAGGAAGGGATGAGGAGGAGGGAAGGAGGAGAGAGGAAAAGGGATAATTTGGGGTCTGGTTCCACATCCCTGTGATCTTTTGGAAGGAGAACACGTCAGGGATGTGAGGGTTTGTGCATGGGAGCTGTATCCCCGTTTGGAGCAGGATGATGGCACAAGCCTTACACACTGCCTGCACTCTTTATTTTCAATTACTCAGCTATTTTTCCCATCTGGTTTTTTTTTTTTTCCTTCTCATGCTTGGCTTTCTGGTCTTTAGAATTTTCTGATCCTGGGCTCAGTCTCCATCTCCTCAGAACAGAGATAGTAATGGACAAGTCATTCAGCCTTTCATGTGCCATTAATGATGAGTTACACAGCCTGCCCCAGGTCATCAGCTGCTAGGAATTGGCTTAGGAACACTGAAATCAATAGACACCAACGGAGAATTGGATTCTGGATATGTATTAGCACCTGCTTTACTTGAGTCTGTTCGGTTGTTTTGAACTCACAGATGATTGTAAAATCCTGCAGGTTTATTTCTCATATTGCTCCCTCAGTTCTGTGGGTTTGTTACTCGTTTCTGAGGTGAAGCATCATCACTTGCCACGTCATTTCATTTTCAAATGTCTTTTAGGACATGATTTCCTGGCCAGGTTTCCAGTTCCTGCTTTTGCCTTTCAGTTTATTACAGTGAAGGACAGATTCCTCCTGGATATTTTTGTCTTAAAGTTGTAAGAATATATTTGGGCATATTTTCCTATTCACCTGGTTTTAACTGTCCCACTTTGTGTGGGTGAAGACTGAAAGGTGATCAAAAGTAAACAGGTTTTTTTCCTAACTATTTCCATCACTTTTCTTCTGTCCCCCTGAGTACAAATTCCAGACAGCTCTCCTCTCCTAGGAGGGGGATATTTTTTCTTTAAAGCAATCCTTATGTAAGAGTCATACTTATATCTCTAAGCTTTTTCTTTCACTTTATAGATTTAGCATATGAATTTTTCTTGCAGCTCAGATGAATTCTTAATCAGCTTCCACATTTTTCCTCCAGGATCTTTCCAAGGCCAGTACTATCTTAAGTACTCCAAACAGAGGCAAAATATTTCCAGACCCATCCTGTTTAAAAGAATCCAAGAATCCATCTTTGGCCAGCGCCACTGAAATGATCCAAAGGACTTTTTCCAGACCGGTCACAAATTAAACCTTGTCATCATCTCAAAGAATGTGACTTTATCAGAAAATATTGTAGCGTGGAGCTGGTTTCATGTCCTGATTTGAATTATTTTAATTATCACGCTCGGAATCCTGTGCCGTGTCTCCGTGTCCTGGTCCGGTCCCCAGTGGGCGCCTGTCAAATTCCATTTGGGCCGTGGCCACTCTCATTTGGTGGCTCAAACGCGTTTGCTGCGTGAGCCAAGCCCGGAGTATTCCCCAAGATGGAGTCAGGAGCTCCTCTCTGCAATGAACTGTTCAAAGGAGAGGGTGACCTAATTAGAAAGGGCTCCCAAAGAGCAGCAGAGAGCGAGCTCCTGCAAAACAAAGGACTCGAGGCTCCTCACTGAGGTTATTTTGGGCCTGCTCTGCTCCTTCTGTGGTTGTCTGCATCAAAAATGGCTCTGGGATGGGAAACTTGACCAGTCACAATAATTGGAGGGGTGAAGGGTGGGGTGGGGTGCGAGGCTGTGGCTCGTGGGTGCTGTATGAAATGAGGATAAATACTGAATTTTCTGTCTTCCTCACCACGGGAGTTATCTCTGTTTTTACATAGCACACATTTATGTTACAGAGCACAGCTTGCCTTCCATGGGTTTTCTTGACTTGCAGATTATTTCCAGTTGTTTTGTCGGGGTTTTTTTCTTTTTTGGTTTGTTTTCATGTGGGGAATCTGTAAAAATAAAAAAGGCAAATGGATCTGTGTGGTTTTTATAGAGCCCCTTTCATGGGATCGTAAAATTCCCTTCAAAATGATGAGTTAGATGCTGTTAGAATAGTAAATATGTAAATTCCTGAGTAATTTGCAAATGTCCTTGAGCCACTGAACCCGTTGCAGTGTCTCAGCTCGATGGAATTGTTCAAGTCCTTACTCCAGATGACAGAACTCCCTTTCATCTCCCTGCATTTAAAGGCTTTCCCTTTCACATCCCTTTAGATACAGACAATAAACAAGCTTAAAATATTACAGGGGCAGGAGGAGCAGCCAGAGAAATAAACACCACTCTCTTCTTTCAGACACCTCTTTTACTTCTGCACTGTCAGGATGCTCAGTTCAGCTTTTTTTTTTGGAAGTCCCTTGGATTTGGGATGGTGTGGAAAACTCTGCAGCTTTCTCTGTGCTTTGTAGGTGTTGTGAGAAAGGTGAAGAGTGGCAGGTGTGGGCTTAAACACAGCCTGGGCTCTCTGAACACAGATTTCCAGCATCACATCATCACAGAATTACCACTATTTAGTGTATAATCACACCCACTTGCCATTTTTATAGGATATTTTTAAATTTATCCCTTCAAACCCATCTCTAGCCCCTGTCCCTATCCAAAGGAGTTACGTAAACTAGTTACCTGTCTCTGAGGAATCTTAATTTTTTTCTTTTATCTGATTACACAGGGAAGAGTATTAATCAGGTTCTTGGAGACCTCTGCTGGTAATGTTGTCCTGCTGAGTCAGATGTTCTTGTGTCAAAATAGGGCAAATGACCTTTAAAAAAATCTGAATTCTCTCTGTTTTTAATGGGGCTTTATGAAAAGTATTGTAGATATTATAACATAATACATTAGGATATATTAATAATATAATGTAGATAGTATTGTATATTGTAGATATATCTAGGCAGAACGTAACTCCTAAGAAAGTCTGAGGTTTTGTATGGTCATCAAAAACATGTGGCAATTTTAATGGAATTTAGTGGAGCAAAACCCTATTTAAAAACGAAAAAAGCTCAAAAACTGATAAAAATATGTGAAACACAATTAAAAATATAATCTCACAAGTGCCTGTTTTCACCAAGTGCCAGTTTTCACCAAGTTCTACCAAAATGTGTGTCCAATATCCGCTTTTAGACTTTCTAGGTTTATTCAATGTCATTAATACAATTACTTGATCCAAAGATTTTTCACACATGTGAGGATGTTCCGTGGCAATACATGGGGATATGGCCAGAACCAGGACAAGACTGGGACCTGAAGTAGCGCCCATAACCACACAGGCTGGAGTTACTCCAATAACCTGGATTTCAGTGCAGAAGTAGTTCTAAATTACAAATTTGGAAGTCAGAAGCTAAATTTTAGAGCTTTGAAGCCCAAATCATATAGACCCAGAGGAGGAAAATGTCTGTATTTCTCTATTTGAAGGACCAGGGGTGTAACCATTGCTTTGTTTTTGTACGATGAGCAGGGTTTCTGGAGTTATTCTTTAAGGGTTTTTGCTAAAAATAAAATAAAAGCAGCTTCTGATCTTGCCCGTGGCACCTTCAGAAAGCAGAAGCGGACTCGAGGCAGAACCATAACCTTGAGCAGTTATTAATCACCTTATTAAATCCAACTTTAAAATGTGCTAAGAATGGAAGAAATGGCCATTGGCTGCCCCTCTGGAGCCGTTGGTCCCAGACAGGGCCTTGACCCGGCGCTTCCGTTGCAGCCCAGCCCAGCTGGATCCAGAGGATCAGCGACGTGCGCGCGGCCATCGAGGAGCGCGTGTCCTGGGAATGCCGCGCCGGCGGCCGCCCCAAGCCCTCCTACCGCTGGCTCAAGGACGGGGAGCCGCTGCTGCCGCAGGTAGGCACTGCTGGAGCCCCGCCTGGGGACGAGGAGGGGGGGGCTGTGATGCTCTGCCCGCTCTCTCATCTCCGGGGGTTTATTCGTTTTGGGATGGGGAGGGTGGAGATGCTCTGCAGTCACTCAATGGTTTGAGTTGGAAGGGATCTTCAAGATCGTCCCATTCCCCTGGGCAGGGACACCTTCCATGGACCAGGTTGCTCCAGCCTGGCCTTGGGCACTTCCAGGGATGGGGCAGCCACAGCTTTTCTGGGAAATCTGTGCCAGGGCCTCCCCACCCTCACAGTCAATCCCCCCATTCCTTCCCATGCCTGGTGGGCAGCTCTGTGCCGCTCCAGGAGCCACTGGCAGTCACAAGTGGGACACACAACAGCTCTGCATTCAGAGGTCCTCCCAAAATGAAGGATCCACAGTACCAGCCTAAGGCTGGAAAGAGGAAGAAGGAATGGCTGAATGGGATTTTGGTCCCTGTCACCACAGAACGATCACCCCAGATTAACTTTGTAATTTATGCTGTTGAGGTGAACTTCAAGTGATCACGACACCTTGGTGTTCCTGCTGGTCTTTAGTGGTGTTCCCACTCCTCCTGCTGAGCTGTGTCCCTGTGCAGGTGACCAGGAGCTGTGGAATCACACCCTTCCCACCACCCCTCCTGCCCAGCCTCTCCTGGAGGGTCATCACTCAGTCCATGACCCTCCCTGGCACCACAAACTAAACCAAGGCACCAAAGCTTGGCTTTTCCCTTTCACTTACTGTGAACGAACATGGCAGCCCAGATTTGATCAAACCCTGATAAAATTGCACAAACATTAAATTTCTGCCCTGAGGCCAAGTAGGAAACCAATAGCTCTTTATTTTAGAATTATTTTTTTTTTTAAATGTCAAACTCCCGGGGAGGGAGGGAACACTTGGCTGTACTTATTAGAATTGATAACACGAGCTCCGTATCCTTAGGCTGACAAATGATAGCCTGGTCTTTCATTCCACACACTAATTTTGGGTGCTTCACGCTGGTCACTGGCAGATGGTCTTGTTCTTGTATCGCGTTAGTGGCTGATGTGAAGCAAAGGATCATTAAATTATTAACATCTACATTGTTTTCAGTAAACTGCAGAGGATTTTAAGTGTTTCTGTCTGTGCTGGCTAAGATGGCAACCAGTGTTCCCAGCCTTCATTGCCATAGATACTCAAAATGGCCTCAGGCTGTGCCAGGAGAGGGTCAGGCTGGACATCAGGAGGAATTTCTTCATGGAAAGGGCTTTCCAGGGAGGTGGTGGAGTCCCCGTCCCTGGAGGTGTCCAAGGAATGCCTGGACATGCTGTAGTTCAGTCGGCATGATGGTGTTTGGTCAAAGGTTGGACTCAATATCCTTGGAGGTCTTTTCCAGCCTTAATGACTCTGTGATTCTGTGGAAATAAAATTGTTTTAAATGTTTTTGAGGACGAGGTTGGCTGTGATAACACCACAGTGGAGCAAAAGTGCATTTCTTGCTTCAAGCTTATCTCCTTGAAAGGGATATTAATCTAAATGCTTTGGGTATTAAATCAATGAGGGGTCAAGGGAAAGTCCTCCTATTTAAATTGCACTTACCAACTCCTATATTGGTTTTACCATTTAGTCTCTAACCTGACATAAATTTGGCTGGCAGACAAATAAATTGGAGCATGCAAATTCTTCCTATCACTGCCACTTCTTTTTGACCACCTCGGTACAAAACGCAGCGCAGCAACCTCTGGGTTTATATTCCAGGGAATGATCTCCTTGTTTATTTTTGAGTTTGTTTTGCTGTCTCCCCCCAGGGCAGAGTGCAGCTGGAGCAGGGCTCCCTCACCATCCCCAACGTGAGCCTGTCGGACGCCGGGATGTACCAGTGCCTGGCGGAAAACAGGCACGGCGTCATCTTCGCCAGCGCGGAGCTCAGCGTCATCGGTGAGTTCGCTGCCCTGAGCCCCGCAGGCCTCCCAAAAACCACAGGAATCTTTGCCCGAGCTGCTTCCAGAATCTGAAGCAGAAGTGCTGCTGGGGAATCTCTGGCAGGTTGTTGTTTCTAAGGAAAGCGTGGAGTGAAAACTTGAGGAAGTGCATGGGCAGAGAACAGATGTTTTTGTGCATCATCCCATATTCCCACATTCCTCCAGGTGACTGAGCATGGAGAGCTGACAAGCACATTCACTCTCCTGCTGATTAAAACTATTTCTGGAGAAACCCAAGCGTTGCCATTCGGAACATCCATAAATGCCCAGTCCTGGGCTGCAGAGGTGACTCTGCTCGGGAAGTGGTGACAAACCTCCTGTCTGAATAAACCTTTCACCATTCTAATGGCAACAAAATGCTCCCATCCCAAACCCTCACCGGGAAAATCAGCTCCTGCCCCACAGTTCTGTGCACAATGGCCACAAACTGAACCCCTGGAAATGCCATTTAAGCATAAGAAAATCTTTACTCTGAGGTTGGTTGGACACTGGGAAATGTTGTCCAGGGACACTCTGGCATCTCTGTCCTTGGAGATTCTCAACATCCAACTGGACATGGACCTGGGCAACCTGCTGTAGCTGCTCCTGCTTGAGCAGGGGTGGGATGGGACCATCCCAGAGCACCCTGCCAGCCTTGGCTGTCCTGCCAGTCTGTACCTCATTCCCAATCCATGTGCTTGTATGAGTGACAGGCCTGGAAAATGATGTGTCAGCATAAGGATGTAGTTTCAAAGGGTTAAATGGAATTCCTGGTTACAAAATAGTGGTTTAGTTGTTCTCTAACCAAATGCTCAATAGCAACATTCCCTGATTTATCCTGAAGAACAAAGCACAAGGTTTTTTCCAGCTATGGAATTTTCAATTATTGGTCATTTTTTATCATCAGTGATAGGCGCCTGCATAGGAAAAAAAATTCGTTTGAAGGATTGTCTGTGTTGCTGTTTGAGAAAAGCACGATAATGCTCAATAAATCAGGCTTCACAATGCTGAGATTTATTGGACATGAAAGAAATCGAAATAAACCCACTGATGCTTTTCCTATCTATTTAAAACCTGGTAAAAAGGAGCCTTTTGGAGGAAGGGAGATGTTCACAGAAGAGAGAGGTTAAGCCTTTGTTGGTGGGGACCCCCTGCATGTCCCCATGTCCAACAGTCCCTCGTGTCCACACCAAAAGCAAAGATTTTGGAGAGCCTGGTCTGGGAAATCTGTCAGAGAACATTGATTTGGCCAACTTCTCATGTGGGTTCTGCAGCCCCATTTCTGTCTGCCACAGGAAAAGCACCCGAAGGGTTCCTGCAGATAAATTCCTCTGCATCTCTGATTGAACTTGGCACGTTTTGAAAGGAAAGCAGCAGGTTTGCCTTTTCAGTAGAGTTTTCAAAGGAGGGCAACATTCTGAGCCCTCCCTGGGAAATTTTAGCTTTTAACCAGATCTGAGTGTAAAAATGGTTATTTTAAAAGGTCCTGAAGTTAAGCACTTGCTACTAGTGGTGTTTAATCATCTCAAGTGAGACTTACAGCAAAATTAAGTGAAAAAGAGAAATGGAAAATTACAGACAGAGCTTTTCTCAGAGTGATTCTTCTCAATTGTTGTTGCCAATTATCTTGCCTGGAGTCTTTAAATAAAAGCAGAATCCTGTGGTGCTGGACACTGTAAAATACATATATCGAGATGCAGTCTTGTCTTACAGAATTTTCAGGCTAAATGTTTAAAAAACAAATTGAAAAAATGAAGGGTGGGCCTCGAGTGAAAAAAAAAGGCCATTAAAATCCCCATTTGACAAACCAAAGGTGTGAATAAATTAAATTCATTACCCCTGGAGTGGCACAGGTTGTGGTGGTGCTGAGAACTGAGCCCAGAGCTTCTAAATGTCAAATGACAACGTTCTGAACGTCACAGAATAAAAGCCACAGTGAGCAACTCCTCTGTCTCACACAGCAGCAGGAAGTAGCAAATGACTCACGGAAAAACAGTCCACACTGTTCATTACAGAGATGGAAGTAACAGGATTATTCAAGAAATCAATTTTGCTCATAAATTTGGGACAACCATCTGAGAAATTGGTTTCAGAAGTGATAATGTCTTAATCATGACAAAAATAATAATCCATCCGATTCTGGGTGCATTGGTGGGAAGTTGTCCTCAGGATGTCTGCATTAATTTTGGAATGTTTTACAAAGCCAGTGCTGGTTTCAGGGCTCTTTTATAGCCTTTAACATCATACCTGGCTTCCTGAGTGCCAAAATGAAGTCACTGCCTGTGACTGGACATGGACAAGACAGCTCAGGGGTCACTGAACTCTGATTCAGGGACGTGGATCACTATTGGATCATAAAGCCCATCCCATTATCAGCAGAGAATTATGCTTTATTCAACTTTTCTGCAGCAGGAATGATATCCAAAAGAATTAAGGCAGATGAGATGCTGTGAGAAAAAGGAATTCCAGTTGTTGCCCTGAAGCCAATAACCTTGCCTTGTTTTGCTTGGTTCAGGACCTGTCATATTTCCCACCTTCATAGAATTAAAATAAATCACCCAGTTTATGCAACAGTTACAAACCAAAAGCATGAAAATGTCAATCTTTCTGGAAATATTAACATTTCTGATTAATTACATGGGTTCTGTGTTTGTGACAATTTTCCTGCCTGACAAGATGATGATCTTGACACAAAAAAAAGGAAATGCTTTATACTCCTCCTGCATGAATGGTTCTTAGGGGTGCTGCCCCAGTAAGATGTGTGTGATGGGGTTACTGGTTTATCAGGTTTTTAGGTGAATATACATTTTTTAACAAATCAAGTATTTTTTTGTGGTGAAAGAAGCACTCAGGTGTCTCTTGGTCCCATCCACACATACACATAGTTCATAAAGTCCAATCATTTAGGAATTGCAAGTGAGAAACTACCCTGGAATTCTGTAACATTCGAAAGAGTCTGACTTTGTTTTTTCCAGAGGGAATTCTGATCCGGTTTGTGTTGATTTTGCTTCCAGCCATCGGTCCAGACTTTTCCAAAACGCTCCTGAAGAAGCTGACTCTCGTTAAAGTGGGTGGTGAAGTCATCATTGAGTGCAAGCCGAAAGCCTCCCCCAGACCTACTTATTCTTGGAAGAAGGGAAAAGACATCCTAAGAGAAAATGAGAGGTAATGTCTTAAATTAACCATTTCTTTCATTAACTAACCCAGGGATTTTCAGCAATCAAAGCTAAATTTGTCATTAATAGCTTTGCAAAATTGACTTGCAAATACATGTGGAAACAGCCAGTGCTCAATCCCAAGGAGCTGGGGGTGAGATTCCTGTTCCCATCGTGCCCATCCCATCTCTGTGTGCTATTAAAGCAGCCCTGCCAAGAAGCTGATAAAGATGCACTCTGAAAAAAACAAATATTTTGGCTCTGCAGTGCTCTAAATAGCCTTTGTTTTTTAAAAAATTAATTCCCAGGAGATAAAAGCCTCCACTGCAAATTGCACAGCTCTGGTACATCACTCAGTGTCCTGCACACAGGAATTATTTGGGGTCAATAATTAATTTGGCAGTTCTAACGCCTGATGTGGAGGTGGCTTTCTCAGACTGGCCAAGTAATTTTTTTCCATATTTTTTTAAATTCAAAACTCAACCTTTCAAGTCCTCCTGTGTGGTGTTGATTTGTTGCTGGCTGTGCAGAGGTGTGGTTGTGTCACCTGAACAGCACCTGAGAGCAGGACACAGAAAACTGTCCTTGTCACTCCTCCAAAACATGATGTGGCACTAGGACTGATGGGGAGAATCCTGTCCTATTAGCAGAGGTCAAAAAGCCATAAATTATAGGAAATTGTTCTTTTTAAAAGCCTAAATCTATTAGAGCTGTTCTTTTATCTTGGAAAGCCTAATCTTGCTCCACCCAACCCGCCTGCCTGTAGTGTCCATTGAAATACAGACTGTGGTGGTGCATCTGAGCATGCACAAAGCTGGAGTTCACTTAGAGCCAGATGATGGCCATATTGAACACCCTGTTTGGGACTTATTCAGCTCCTTTCCCTGCTCTTTACAAAGCTGTTGTCTTGGGCCGTTCCGCTTCGCCCCTCGGGATGGAGAGAGCTGGGTGATCGATGGCACAAAGCTTCCTTTAGCAGGCAGGCTACAAAGCTGTCGAGGTCAAAGTTATCATAGATCAAGGTGTATTGATTTTTAAAAGTGAAATAACCTGCTTTTGTGGGGGAGATGGTGCAAAGGACGGGAGGTGTTCGGTGCTGGAGGCTTTGGAGTGTCAGCCCCACGAGGTCCCGTCTGTCTCGCCGTCCTCGCTGGCGCAGTCCGTAGCCGAACGTGCTGTTTGCCCTGAGGCTGTTCCCTTGGCACGGCACAGTTCCTGCTCCTCATTTTCATTCAGGAGTGGCACTGCCCGGGCAGGGTTGGGGCAGTGGTGGGAGATGACTTTTGGGCACCCTTGAGCTCAGGGATAAACCCAGCCAGGCTGCGCTGCGGGCGCTCGTGGCAGCGCCAGGCTCGTTCCTCCTGCTCCTGCTGAGCCAGAACCAGGAGCCTCCTGCCTGGGCATCCAGCCCTGCAGGGGAAAGCAGACATGAAATGTGCCCAAGCAGGTGTGAAATCCTGAGCTGCTTCAGCCCAGGGGTTTTCCCTCCAGCCACATCATCCAGCAGGGATTACCTGGCCAAGAGTTGGAACGAGCAGCGCTCCGTGCCTTGGCACTGGGACCTGCTCAGCTCTTACACACACTTGGTTGTGTCTCCTGTGGGGATGAGGGCGTTGAATCCTCACCACTGCCCTTATTAACCACCCCATCCCTGCAGTCTGGACCTGGAGACCGTGTGAAATGCACAATTAGGGAATGATATTGTCTAATGTGATTGTGGCACTGCTCATCAGCACCGTCTGGGTTCACGGGCAGGAGAGCCAAGTGCCTGTGCTCTGCTGAATTCTGCTGCGTTTCTGGTTTCTCTGCTCGCTGAAATGTCATCTCCTCCCCCCTGTCCCAGGGGACAGCAGCAGTGACTGGAATCCAGCTCCAGTATCTCCCTACACCCACGACTGTGCATGGATTTCAAACAAGAACTTCCTTGGCTGTTGGAAAAAATCTGTTGAAATCTAGGAGGAAAGATGTCAGGAAAAGCAGTTGCTGCAATCTCTTCATCTAGGACAGGAAACAGAACTTTTGGACAGGTGTGGGAGAAGAAACTTAAATGAAATCTCTGCTTAAACCGGTATTAAAAGGTCCTGTGGGTACCAGAGAGGCACCTGAACATCTGGATGCTCCTCCAGCCTGAAGGTTGATCACGTGAAGGTTGATCAATACAGATGATCCCTCCAGTTCCAGGTGGAGTTTAAAGCAGCGTTCCTGTGGCAGTGCCTGCCCGGAATGCTGATGCTCAGCCTGGCGGCTGCCATGGCAATCGCTCGAGAGTTTCTCCCGGGGCTTTTGTGACTTTTCAGCTGGAGTGCAACGTTAAATTCCTGGCTGCAGACACTGGGCATCGCTTCTGCTGCTGGGACTCTGGCTCTGGAGGCTCCTGCTGTCCAGGAGGCAAAACAAAGTGTGTTGTTCAATGCTTGCCCATTAGAGAGCAGAGACTACCATGGTGGGAAAAAAAAAAAAAAGAGAGTTTTATTGGTTTAGGTTTCATATTCTTCTCTGGAGGCTGAGGTAGTGTGTGCTGCACCTCTAATGAATAACATGGCCCGAAGGCATCTCTTACTGGTGGTTGAGAACTGTGCAATTGTGTTATTAGAAATTCTGCCCTGGGGTACAATTATATTATTGCAGTCATTAAAGGCAGTTCATCTCCATAATAATGGAAATCCTGCCTTGGAGGCCTAACTGAGTCAAAATGATGTTGGGAGCCTGACTCCAGAAGGTAAATTTTATATAGGAACAGCTATAGCACAGATATAGATGTATTGCAAATGCTGTTTGGAAACAAAGACTATTTCTGTATGGGGAAAGCACAGAGATCATTTTCTATCCTTGATCTTCCCTTCACATTCCAGAGCAAAACGAGTGTTATGTTCTGTGGGAAAAGTCATCAGTCCTGGTAATGCTGCTCTCACAGGTCAGCCTCAGAGGGACACTGGGAGAGCAGGAGCAGGTGAGGCAGGACTGAAACCCACTTGTTCCTGGGAAAGCCTCGCTCAGGACCAGGGGATGCCTTTGCAGTAGGAATGGCCCCAGAGTAAACAAGGTTGGTGTCCCAACAAATCCACAGGTGCTGTCCCTTTGGAGAGCAGCATTCCAGGGCTTGCCTGTGGGAATGGTGGACTTTCACATCAGGACTGAGACTGGTCCTGTGATCTGTGGCAGCAAACTGGGGCTTTTTGTCACTCCACTGCACGGATTGAAATTTTAATAAATTATCCCCAGAGGCTGGTTAGTTAGAGCATCTTAAGGAAATTTCTCATGGAATTGGTGAAGGGATATATTTTGCTGTTGATGGGGAATGATTTTGCTGGAGCCATCTGGACATAATCCTGAATAATGTGCTGTAAGGGGACCTGCCTGGGCAGGGAGGTTGGGCACGATGACCTCCAGTGATCCCTTCCAACCTGAACCATTCTGGGAGTAGCACTGGAAGGGGGTGTTCAGCCCTGCAGGATCTGCATCGCTTCCCCTGCAAGTCTTCCCTCTTTTCTCAGGTGCTTGTTTTGGATTTAGGCAAAGGACTTTTAATTTTCATGCCATAATGGTCATCATTCCATTTATTTATTTCTCACGCTGGCATTTCCCAGAGGTGAAGCTGTAGCACTGTGTGGTTCAAGAGCAGATGAGGACAAGTCATGTTCCATCCTCTTGGTGCTCCACAGCTTCCCACTGTGCCTGTTCTCCTTGGCTCCCCAACAGCAGAAAGAGTGCAGGAAAACCAAGATAACTTTTATTTAAAATATGTACACAGCAGTCATAATTCCTAATGTTCTCCTAATGCTATTGGAAGTCATATTTACCCTGCCACCAGACACGTACTCAGGCTGGGACAGAAAAATAATTGTACTTTTAAGCCCCAAAACAAATTGCTCTTCTCTGATTCCTCTTCATGGAAAGCCCCTACATCATTAGAGCTGTTTCTTTTCCATGAATATACAGTGCCTGCATTGTTTATACAGTTTAATTGTAGGGAAAGAAATGCATAAAACAACAAATGATGTTCTGTGCTGGTAGCAAAGAATATGAAAGTGTCCAATTAAACAACCATTGCCTATGACTTGTGTAATAGCAACATCTGTTATCTTAATTAAACAAGTTTCTGTATAAAGGGACCCTCAGCGTGCACTTTGTTAGAGCAGGATCTGACCTAGATACTCCAGGCACGCTCACGATCTTCATGGAAATTTTCCCAGTTGGTCCCATTATCCTGCAGTCTTGACAAGCTCTGTGATGTGTGAGCTTGCACACACGGAGCCACAGCGCTTACAGCAGGAACATTGTTATTTTTTGTAGCTGAAAAGCAACAAAAGCACGGAAAAGCAGCACGTGGTGGCATTTTCCTGTCGAGTTCAGCCACGGAAGAGTTTGGAATGTAAAGAGTGCCCGGATAACTCAGTCCTTGTCAGATAACATTGAGGAGAGAGAACTGCACTTCCAGAAAGTGCTGGTGATTTGTTACCAAAAGTGGCTTATCTGCCCCAAGGTTTCAGTAATTTGGGTCCAGATTTTCCCAAGTGCTTCCCTGTTGCTCTCCACCATAGCCCGGAGTCAGGGACGGTCCTGAAGAGTGAGTTCAGTTTGGAAAGTCACGAATCCCAGAATGGTTTGGGTTGGAAGGGACCTCAAAACCCATCCAGTCCCACCCCCTGCCATGGGCAGGGACACCTCCCACTATCCCAGGACGCTCCAAGCCCCGTCCAACCTGGCCTTGGACACTGCCAGGAATGGGGCAGCCACAGCTGGTGTTCTGGTAATTCCTGGAAAAAATGTGAGGACTTGAGACTGGGAAGGAGCAGTGGGAGTCTGATGGGGTTTGGGGCTGTTCATCCCTCCCTCAACAAAAACCCAACTGGTGCTTCCCGAAATTCCAGCCTCCTCAGAAGGGAGGACAGCTGGAGCTGGAAAGCCTCTTAGATATGCTAATATACAGCTGTGCCTCCAGGCTTGTTAATTTGGCAGGGAATGTTAATTTGTTCATATTTAGAACATGGTCCAACACAGGCCCTGCAGTTGCTTTGGAGAGGAGCTGAGGCCCTGCCCAGGGACACCGAGCTGCTCCCTCCTGTCCTCAGTCCCCAGGCTGGCACCAAGCTGGAGGAAATCTCCAGGGAAAGCCAAAGCAGCCATTTCTCCCAGGAGCTGGAGTGATTGTGGCCGAGGAAAAGCAGAAAGCTCTCACCTGATTATTTTGTTGTCTTCTGCCCTTCAAAGCTGTTCAGTAAGGCTGTGCTCCCTGAAAGAGTTTAGCCATGGTTTTCTCAGCAGTTCACATCCTAAAGACCTCCTCACAAGGGCTGTCAATTCACAGACCCCCTCATTTAGATATCATTTTTATAACGGGAATTTTAACCTATCCATGTTGATGCTGTGTCATTTTGAGGAGGAAAAATGGTGAAATTGAACAAGGAGAGTTTTTCTCCCATTCTTTCAGCATGTCGTGAGTTTAAAAAGTTGTGTAAATTCCAATTCTTTATTTGTTGCCTCAAACTTCCTAATTAGTGCTTAATTACTTTAAACAGCCAGAAAGAAAATGGCAGGAGGACAGACAGCACATCTTTCCCAGGCTGGTGCCAGGGTACAAAGCATGGTGATATTTTTATACTGATTACTTGAGAGATGAATTGCCAGCAGTGTCTTTTGGACACACAGCCTAGTGACACTTCAGCAGAAAAGAAAACCTCAAAGGATGCTTCCCATCATTGTTTCGCATTAATTGTGTTGACTCTTCGTATTTTTTTTTACATAAAGCACCTGTGCAATTTCTTGAAGGCAGACAGGTAACCAAACCATCAATAACGTGTCGGGTTTTCATTACATCCTGCCCGGGCAAAATGAAAAATGACACCCTGCAAATGGCTTTCCGAAGCTTGAATTGACAGTGCAGCATTCATCTTGCTTTTCAGAGGCAGTGGCAGAAGATGGCTCTACTTCATTGGAACATCTGCAATAACTGACTTGTCCACTTACTTTAACCAGTTTTCTGCAGAAAGGGAATAAAATGAACCAGGAAACCACTGGAGAGTTGGTGGTCAGAAGTCTTGGAAAACAGTTGTCCTAATCTTGGTATCCTCCTGTTCATAGAATGATTCCCAGCAGAAGCTGGTTTGAGCTCCGTGTTGTTCTGGAAGACCAAGGCCAGGCTGGATTGGGGTTTGGAGCAACGTGGTCTATGGAAGGTGTCCCTGCTCATGGCAGGGGGTGGAATGGGATGAGCTTTAAGGTCCCTCCCGGCCCAAACCATTCTGTGATTCTGTGATCACACTGTCTGAGCACTGACAGGGCTGTCCAGCCCTGGCACAGCTGCCCAGGGCAGTGTGGAGTCCCCATCCCTGGTGGGATTTAAAAGATGTGGCACCTGAGGACATGGGTCAGTGGTGGCCTTGGCAGTGCTGGGTTAACAGTGGACTTGATGTTCTTAGAGGGCTTTACCAACCAAAATGATTTCATGATTCCGTAAATGTTTCCGGCAAAAGGTGACCTGGGAAAGGTTAGAGATTTATGTAGAATCCAGGTTCGGTGCTGGTTTATTTTGTATGCATCAATTAATTAGGCTGAGCCCTAAAATTTCCATTTCTCTCATGTGCTCCTGTAGAAGCAGGAAATGATTTCCTGTCAGCAGCCACAAATTGTTGCCGAATGCACTGACGAGCGCAATCCCAGCCTCTGCCAAGTTTCCGCCGGTGCTCCTGGAATGAGACTCTCCCTCACGCCGTGACACAGCCTCCTGGAACATCAGCAATCTGTTCCTATTTCCCCAGCAGATTATTTGCAGCGTGGGGTTGTTGTAGCACTCAGTGAGACATGTGTAGGACATCATTGCTTCTGTGCTGCTGCTGGAGCGGGCTCGGAACCGTGGCCCCGCTGTGCTGTGACCAAACCCACGGTGCTGCTGTGCCCCAAGCAGGTGGGAGAAGTCCAAGAGCTTTCCCCTTGCTGCTTGTTTATTAATTTTAAAAGCAGAGCCCTGCTTGCAGAGGTGGGGAGGGTGAAGGATCCAGAGCCCTGTCCCAGAGGCATCCGACCTCTGGAGCGCAGCAAGGCGTGTCCCGTGTTGACATCCCTAAAAGAAGGATGATGGCATCCTTAAATGACACATCACTGCTTTTCCTGCTTGAGGTCCCTCATGATCTTTATGCTTATTAAATTCATCTCTAGCTGCTGAACAGGCACCTACAAATTGTTCCTCCCTCTCTGCAAAGATGGTCCAAGAAGGAGCAGGTCCCTCCCCCGACAGCAGGACGGGGTTTGCTTCGTGGTGAGCACGCCCCGCAGGCACTGCTTTCCAGATAAATCCCTGTAATTAGTCTCCTGAACGCAATTTGGAATTGATGTGTACTCCCTGCTTGTCCTCCAGTTGAAGGAAACAGTAATAATGATTTTAGTAAGTCTGTAGCACTTGGAAGGAAAAATTGAATATCAAATATTTCTTCTCTTGGATATATTTATGATTAAGAGCAAGAAGATAATGATTTTGCAGTTAGGGCCACACTTTGAGGTGCACTTTTAGAATCCAAGGAAATCATTACATGTCTAAAGGGGAAAAAGGATTCCTAATGAACATTTTAGACTCGGTGATGTTTTTGATGGTTATTTAAACATCCTTTTTAAGTGATGTAAATGTGTCCTTGGATCTCACAAATCTGTTAATGTCCATTACAAGCAGAGTGCGTAATTTCTCCTTGTACTTTGGGCATTTTTAGTTGAAACTGGAGGGAAAGCCTTGTTATCTTGGAAAGACGACGCCTTTGGGCTTGAATTCGGGTGGGATCAGCTGGAACAAATAAGCTGAGAAGGCATTTCCTGCCTCAGCTCTGATCTCACGAACGCTCCCAGGAACGGTTTGTGTCAGCAGCTGACACGCTCAAAATCTTGCATGGATTTTTTTTCTCATAGGAGAATAATTTTTGTGTGCTCCAGTGGACTTCCCTCTGCTTCTTATGTTCTACAACCCTCCACAGTGCTTGCTGTAGGTAGAGGGTGGAGGTTTGTCCTTGTCGGGTGGCTGGATGCTGCACTTCCAAACACGATTCCTTGGATTTCCACTGTCCCTCTTCATAGACCAGAAGTGATTTAATTTCCATGCCTTGGGCTATAGTCAGTGCCCTGGAAGAGTGAGCACAGCAAATACTTCACTGAACATTAGACAGAGTGAAAGCTGGAGTGGCTGCTCAGCACCTGCTGCTTCCTACGCGGGATTTTCCTCGCTTCTGAGCGCAGGAGGATGCGTGTGGAGAGCTGTGTGTCTCTGGTGGCTGATGGTGCAGAAAGGGAGGTTTTAGCCTTTCATGGAGTGGTTTTCAAGTGTGCTTTGCAGCTCCACTGCCACCAGCAAGAGCTGGTCCAGGTGCTGAGTGTTCTGTTTGGAATGTGGAGCATCCCTGTCCCTCCCAGTGCCATCCCAGCGTTCACAGTTTAGAGCAAACAGCCAACTCTGTCTATAAAATGAACTGCCAAGGGAAGGGCTGGATCAAGAGGGCAGTTTTCCATGGGGGATGGTCTTCATTTCCCACCACAATCAATGGAAAATTGGCTCTTTGCACCATTGGACCTTTCTAGACTTGCAGAATCTTCCCATATCAAATTGTCCCTGCCTCGCGTCTCAGGAGTGAAAGCTGTAAAAATGAGATTTCCTTTGCTTTACTCAAATCTGCTTCCTCAAATATTTATTTTCATGACATGGGCTTTCTGACTGTACTTATATTAATTTTGTGTGTAGTAAAAAAGGGAGCAGTTTGGGAGAGAAGGCGAAAGGTTTCTATTCTTTGCAATTCACCACAGCCCCCTCGCTTCCTTCAGGGTCCCTCGCAGTGCTTGTGTTTGGTTTTCATTTGTTTCCTCCCGTTATCAGCATCCCTTAAGAAAGACATTTTCCCGAGAACTGTTCTTCTTAGATAACCTAGGGATGTTTTTGTATTTGAATTATAACTCCAGGCATCTCTAAGCAATCTACATGAGGTCTCTAATAGCTGTAAATGCTCCCTTCCTTCCCTCCTGCCTCCCCGCTCTGCCAGGACGAGGTTCTGTCACTTCCAGACTTGTCTTAAAAATGTACAGAGCAAAGGGAGGATGATGACAAAGCACAGCTTTTGTGTTTATAGATATTAATAATGGCTGGATGCAGCATTATTTCTTTGGATTGCTCCGTCACTGCGGATAAACAATTGGTGGAAAAGGAAAATTGTGGAAAAACTTAGGATGAGTGGTTTCAGCTCGTACTGAATTCAGTGGCATTTTGCTGTTTGATGTTGCCAAAGGGGCCACTATTATGTTCTCAAAAATAGTTGTCTGAGCAAAATATGTTCTTTTTTTTTCCCTCTCTCTCTAAAATATTATTTACAGGATTTTATGATAAGTCAGTACTTAAAGGGGGATTATCAAAAAGAGAGAAAGCAACTTTTAACATGACAGACAGTGCCAAGACAAGGGGGAATGGCTCCAAACTGCCAGAGGGCGGGGTTAGATGGGAAACTGAGAAGTGAGAGATGTTCTACTGAACTCAGTGCAACGGGATTTTACCTCAGTCTATTTTGAGCAAATATAGTTCTTCCCTGAAAATTAATTATAGGGTGTTTGCCGTTAAGAGGCCTGTCAGTTCTCGTGGATAAGGCAGGACTTATCTGACGCCTCCTTTCACTGAGAGAGAGACGTGCACTAAATTAAATGGGCTTTGACGGCGGCTCTAAATTATCTCAGGCTTCTCTGTGAACCGTGAAAAGACAAGTCCTTATTGACAAATAAACACTGGAGCAGCTCTGGGTGGTTGGCTGAGGCAAAGCCAACAGGGCAAGAAGGTGCAGATGTGTAGGAGACTGAGTGCACAGCGGGAGTGTCCCCTCAAGTAGGCATTTAGATGGATGATCAAATGGAAACCTCTGTCACGGCGCTCCAGCACATGGGATTGTCCTGCCTTTCCCTTGGATTTATCCTGTTGAGCGAAGCCCCAGGACCTTGGCTTTGACCTCGGGGTATTTAAATGGAGATGAATGTTATGAAGCAGAAAGCTCTGACCTTACTGTGACTTATTTTTGCAACATAAAGGTTGGGATCACACCCAGGGACAGCATCCCAGGAACACAGGAATTATTACCTGTGGAATACACTCCAAACCAGCCCATCTTGCAGTGATGAGCTGGTACTCGTGAGCAGTGTCCCTGATTTGGGGGGGGCTGTGCTCTGAGCAGTAAAACCTGGGAGTATTTATAAACTGTTTACCCAAAATAGCCTAATGGCCAGTACCTCATCCATGAGATCATTTTAATAATCCAATCTCTGCCTCATTGCATGGCAAGCGTTATTTAAAAGGTAATAAACTGCTACGAAGACAGGCGATAGAAATAGAAATAATTTGATAAATAATGCAATTGCCCAGAGTTGTGGCGTGAGGCGAAGTTGCTGTCAGGCTAAAAATTGCTCTAGATATTCCTGCCTAGGAACTCTGGGAAAAAGAGTGAACAAATCCACTGCTGAGATTGCAGTCAGGGCTGCCTGGTGCTCCTGCTTTCTTCTCCGCTTCCAGCCCCCCCAGCCCAAGCACGGCAGCAGAGGAGGAACAATAGGCCATTCATCATGTCGCCTGAAATACTCTGTTTTTCACAGGTACATTTAACCTAAATCCTCTCTCAGAAGACGGATTATCTCTTAGAAGAACTCTGGCACCAGTGTCTCTTTTCAATAGCCACGTCAACACTGCCACAAAGGCTGTACATGAAGGGATCAATGGTAGTTTTATCTCAAATTGCACTCAGTGTGTGTTTCTTCCAGCTGACATTCATTTAAATGCTTGCTCTAAGACATCTTTTCTCCCTGTAATAGAAAAAGGATCGGACATCCTAAGCATTGTTTCGTGGGGGAAAAAAATATTTAAAATATTCACTTGGCTAAGCATGAAATATTTCGGCTGCGTGTGTTTAATCAGGAGTGAAAGCAAGGGTAGTTATGCTTGTATGTCATAAATTAAAATGCTAAAACGATTAGATAAGAAACAAAATACCTTATTTCACTGCAGCAGTGCTAATGAAACCATTTGAGAGGGGGGGAAAAAAAGTCACTTTGTCATTCTGAGCACTTTTGCTCCGAAGAAACGCCGGGCTCCAATCTGCAGTCCTGGAGTTGTGCTGCATCCCTCGGGAACAGGAGCGTCCTCTCCGCACGCACAGCCTGCCATATGCACTGCATTTGTACCCAGCTCGTGCTCCATTCAGAGCCCACATGCTTCCACCTGCTGAACAGGAGAATAGAGGGCAGGCTGAGAGGAATATGGCGAGGGATCCCCGCCGTGTCACCTGGCTGCGCGGATCCCCCGCGGCGCCGGGTGCGCTCGGGGGCTTCGGGAATAATTCCCGCTGGAAAGGCTGGAGCATGGACCTGCTGCTCACCCTGCTTGGGGCTTTCACCTGCAAGGTGCAGGTGGGGCCCAACAACCCCTGGCTGTGCAGTGCTGCTGGCTTTGCTTCCTGGAGCCACAAAGATTTTCTTGTAATTAAACACCCGAGCAAGACGTTCCGGTAGATCCTCTTAGGTTTGGGATTTTTAAGGAAATATTCCATCAAAGCACGGGGCCAAAGCTGAGCAGCAGATGTGTTTTGGGAGATGCAGGTGATGCAGCCAGACCCCCAGAGGTCAGATTTCCACGGAGCTGGGCTGCAGGTGGTTACTGACACTCAGTTTTGTGGTGTGCTCCGGGAGCTGGGCAGTTTTCAGTTATCTTTCATATTCCAGGTAAGGGCTTGCTCTCGTTCTCACACAGTCGGTGATAAAAGTCTCACTGAGCTCAAAAGGACATGTTCTATCTCTAACTGCATATGTCCCTGACTGAGGAATATTTATCTGCTCCTGGGAATCCTGCCCAGCAGTGGGGAATGCTGCAGTGGGCTCCATAAATCAGGTCTGCCGTGCTCCGCTCGGGGCTGGAGGCAGCACAGTTGCTGATGGGTCAGTCACAGATGTGGGAGATGGATCCTGAGCTGGGAATCAGCACTAATCGATCAGCCCAAAGGGATTGTGCACTGCTGCTTTTCCTTATACTGCTCCAGGTCTGCCTGAACTCCTCCATCCATCTCCAGCTGCTCCTGCAGACGCTGGGCGAGTGTTGCTGTACTGAACCAGAGGGCTGTTACCCCGCTGGGGGAGACATCCCATCCATCCCTGCCCTCTGGCAGTGGGAAGCCGTTCCCCTTGTCCTGTCACTCCCTGCTCTTGTCACAGGAGCTGCTCTGAGAGCTCTGTGCCTGTCGGCTCCTTGAGGGTGGTGCAAAGTGTTCAGCTTGCAACTTTACTCTTGCTGCTGCACTGGCAAAATAAAAATGGCTCAGGAAGGCTGGGGAGGGATGTCTTCAGCATTTTTAAAGGTCCTTTGTCCCCAGAAGAGTTTTGATCAAAACACTGACAAGGTCAGCTCTTCCTGGAGTAGAACCCAACGCTTGGTTTAGGAAACCAGCAATCCTTTTATCTCCTGATTTCAGGCGTGTCTTCGCTCTCTGTGGAGCTGAAATCTCCAGCTGGCAACACAGACCCCCAGATTCTCTCTTTAAAATGCTATGTTTAAAACAGATGACCTTTCTTTCTATAAGAATGCTAAACTATCTTTCTTTTTTTTTTTTTCCAAATGGATATTTTTACCTTCTTTGATTTTCTCTGATACTAGCAGTGACCATGAGCGAGGTTATCAGTGGACAGTTCATTAACCTGTGCAAGAAGAGATTTCTATTTTTATTTATTGTTACCACTGCTGTTAGTAGTGTCAGGGAACCCAGAACATTCCACAGCGAGTCAGTAGCTCCTTTTTTGAGTTCGTAGTGGTTTGAGGAGGCGCACACTCAGCAACCCAACACTTTGTCCTGAAGCAACGTGTGTGTTTATGGGAAATGTGGTTTATTTTTATGTCTTCCCAGGCATCTGGTTAGAAAACATTGTGGGGGTGTGTTTGAGAAGAGACAGCACACTGAGCAGTGCTTCCTTCCACTTGAACTTCATGTCTGGGAAGAACTTTTTCACCCAAAGTGCCCAAAGTGGTGGGTGAGGGGTTGTTTGCTTTCAAGCCAGTTAGCACTTTGAGAACCTCAGTGGCCCCAGATGAGCCTCACCTCTCGTTCCGTGCAGAGAAAATTTGGGAATTAGCAGTATCAGTGAGAGTCCTTCCTGCTTTCTCAACTAACTGTAACAAATCTCCAAGTGTTCAAATAATTGTTTGTTAACTTCCCACGCATTGGATTCAAATTAGAGGACAAAACGTTCGCTGCAGAAAAGCAGCTTCAGCAAAAAGAGCCCCATAACCATAAGGCCTTCTAATCAATGAGTCGCAGAGGGGTTTTAATGGGCTGATTTATTTTGAAAAGATCAGTTGACTTGTACAGTTATTTGTCAGTTTTAATGCTGGTCGTTCGAGGGAGTGTGGAGGGAGTTACTGAGACAGCAGATGAGAATGAAACGTGCCTGGAGAGCCTCTGGGGAAGGGAACTTGGGGCAAGTCTCTCCTGGACCCTTTGAACACGTTCCTGGGGTTAAAGGATGTCTGGGGGCTCAGTGTAAAGCCAGGGACTACAGTCTCAGCTTAGGAAGGGAAGGGAATAAAGCCAGCACAAGCTCCAGGTGATGTGCCAGAGCTGGTGGGGGATTCACTGTCCTGATCCAAAGGTCGTCTCCAGGGCAATCCAGTCCACGTTAACTAAAAAACAGTTTTGCACCAGGAAATAAAGACAGCTTAGAAGGAGACCAATAGCATGAGAAAGACAGAGACAGAAAAGGCGTTAAAATTTGAAATTAAATCTGGCTTCATCAACAGGCACAATTAAAATGATCTATGGAAGAGATTATCCAGTAAGTAGCTTTCAACCATATGGCTGAAAACAAAACATAACTAACTAAAAATAAAGTCTCAACCACACAGAAATAATCTAAAACTCCACTTTTTCTGGGTTTTCTGGGATGGCAGAAGTGTGGAGGGAGGCAGGGAGGGGGTGCAGAGCCAGCGGGGCAGTGCCGGAGCACCGTGGCCCTCCTTGAGCTGGAGCACATTGCTGCGCTCGTCCTGTTCTCCATATTGATTGGAATTTTAATGCTTGCCAAGGGCACCTTCAGTTTCCAGAAAGGCCTTGTTGTTCCCGAAGATCTGACATGGATAAGAGCAGCAAATAATTCCTGGGGAGCTGCTGGTGCTGCCCAGCTCCTGCTGGAGGCCAGCGTGGCAACTCCAGCCCAGGCTGAATGCAACACGAGCATTGATCTGTGCCCACGGAGTGCTGAGGATGAGACAAGCAGCTCCACGCTGCTCCCTTCCCATTAGCGAGCTGCAGCCACTGCCACAGGAGCAAACACGTGGCACTGGAGTCCTGCAGAAACAAATGACAGCAGTGAGCATTACTGACTGCAACAATTTGGTAAGTGTAAGGAGCTGAGAAGCTTCTATTAATATCCCTGCTCCTGAGGGGTGAAATAGAACCTCTGTTCCTGCTCTCTGCCAGCTGGCCTGTGGGTTTGGGGCTGCTGCAGGAGCAGGTCAGGGAGAGGCGAGCCAGGACAGAGATGGGCGACTGTTGTGAGAGCATCCTGTGCCATGTTCCTCCTCCTCGCTTGGTAAAGAACTCAGACTGTGCTGGTTTTTGAAACAGGTCTGGGAATGGGGGCTGAGTAACCCGTGTGTGCCCACCAAGAGCCTATGGAATGACAAAAGGCACCCACAGCAGCTCCTTTGGTGTCTGGTGTCTCCTGAGGGCATGTCCAGCCCTGTGGCTGCAGCTGGCCGGAGCCAGGGGAGCCCCAAGGTGACCTTGGTGCTTGTGTTTGTGCCCTGTCTCAGGCTGGTCCTTCATTCAGCTGTCCCAGGGCTGTCCCAAGGCTCCAGCTGATTCCCATTCCTTAAAGCCTCCTCACGTGGGAAGTGGCAGCTGAGCCCTCTGCAGTGGGGCAAGTGCTGGGTTTCTTCCCTCCTCATTTCTCGGTCCAGTTGTGCAGAGCTTCATTGGCATTAAGGATGCAGGAAGGCTTCTTCATTTTAGTTAAATTGGGAAATAATTGAGAAGGCAGGAATTAGTACAGGATTTACCATGCAGGTCTGAAAGCGGCTAGAGGCAAGAAAGCAGAATGTGCTGCAGGACGTGATACTGAGGGGACAAAAATTTTGCTAAAATAGCTGTTATTAGGTTGGGAGAAAGGTTTTTCTGGAGTCTCCGTAGATGATGCCTCCACAGGGCAAAGCCATTCATGTTTTGATGGGATTTACTGGGCAAAATCAGGTTTTCTGTGTTCAGTGACTTAAGCAGAGCGGAAAAAAAATGTAACAGGAGGCAAAGCTCATTGTGAGAACAAGGGGAGCCTGAAGTGCTCTGGTGCGAGAGGAGGGGCTGGGGATCACCCAGGAATTAACATTCCGGCCTCACCTGCCTCCCGCCCTCCAGAGACATGGAGCACTGCAGATAACAGCCCTGGTCGGGCGGGGAGCGCGCGGGCGAGGAGGGGATGGGAATAAAACAGGATCATTCTTTTTGTAACCTGCAAGCGCCGCTGCAGATAAACCCCGTGGGCAGAGAGGTGCAGGGTGAGCTCGGCAGCGCGGAGCCCTCGCTGAAGAGCCGTCATCCTGCTGGAAAAAACCTCAGGAACGAGACACCTGCTCCGCCGCATCCGCTCAGCTCCCGCGCTGTGAGGCGGTGAGCGCCAGGGCTTTCCACGGAGCGCCACGTGTTGCGGGGGTTGTCATGGTGAGGGCTGAGTATCGAAGCACAGGCGCGTGGAAAAGCTACACGAGCTGCTGATGTGTAAATGAGAGCTGCCCTCCAGTAAAGACACGGCAAACCCATGTAAATGCTGCATTCAGGATTTATGAGCCGCGTCCGCAGAGACTCCACCGGCTTCGCTCCCCGTGCCGGGCAGGGCTGTCTGCTGCTCTCACCATCCATAATTAATGCAGCCTCTAAAGGCTTTGATGTTGACTTAGGAAAAAAAAAATAAATAAACCTTGTGTGTGTGCTGTCTCTGCAGGATCACCGTTCTGGATGACGGGAGCCTGCGGATCGTCAACGTCACCAAGTCGGACGCGGGGAGCTACACGTGCGTGGCCACCAACCACTTTGGGACAGCCAGCAGCACGGGCAGCCTGGTGGTGAAAGGTGACTAAAGCCGTGGCTACTGCGGGTGTCTGGGGCACAGAGGCTGATTTGTTTCCAATATTTCTCCCCCAGGGCTGAATTTGGGCATTTCAGGGGTTCCGAGTGTTTGTTCCTGTGCACTCACGTTCCGCCAAATGTTGCTTTCCAAAGTAAAAGCTATAATTTGATGAAGATATTTAAAGGAATAATTTGATAAACAATGAGACACTGACAAATGTGTTGAATTAATTTTTGCCCTGCTTATGAGTAGCCCAGTGTCTGATGAATCATGCTGGGCAATGAACATATAGGTTATTGCACTTACAATCACTCTCCATCTCCTTCTTATTTGGGGAAAAAGCTATATTGGATAACAAATCAGGAGAGATGGATTACAAAGCGATAAATCAATCAAACAGCTCTACTGCTGTCAGTTTTAATTCTCCCACACATTGGCAGTGATGGATCATATTCAGTTAGAGGCTCTCCTTGTCAATTGTTTCTGTGGTGTATAGGAAATACTTAAAATGTTTCAATGAGAGTTTTAATCCAGCCCCAACCAGTCTGGGATTCTCTGAACCTTGTAGGAAATATATGGACCCCAACAAGTCTTTGGGTTTGGGATTGCTTTGAGTACCTTTTATTGCTTGTCCCACCATAAAAAAACCAATTGTTGGAACCAGGAGTGATTGGGTTCTGTTATTCCAGAGTCGTGGTTCTGCTGTTGATGGCCTACCCTTCCTTCCCCCAGTGCCCAAGGAACAGCTGTAACTCCCAGGAGAACACTCAGCAGTGGTACCTGGTCTTTGTGTTCCCGTGCTCCACAGATAAATTCTCTTTGCACTGAGGTTATAAGGGATTAGGGAGGGCTTTTTTCCCCCTCAGTGCTCCGTTTTCCCTCCATCCCATTTGCATTAATGGGAGCCACACGTGTGCATGAGGCAGAGAATAAACTCCTGAGCCCGAGATGTGGATATGAACAGCAAACTGAGAAATGCAATTTCCAAGCCTGGCCCATAAAAAGTATAAAAGAGCAGAAACTATGCTGAACTCCAAATGAACTGTGTAAAATACTGTATTATAGAGTGAAATGCTTGACTTTCTCTGCCCTAAGTAAAACATGTGTGAGTTTGGGCAGAAATATGAGTGAATTCCTTATTTTAACTCAGTTTGGTGGTGTACAAAAAGACTAATTTAACAGCTGATGTGGGTTTTGACCTGAAGATACGCTCACATTCTTTTCTAACTCATCTGATGTCATTGAGTGAAAAACTGTGAAGGTCAAGACATTTTTTTCTGACCTTCCTGTGTTCTTCCATTAATATTGCAGGCTATCCTTAATTTTTTTTTTAATTTTCTTTCTGAGGGAGAGATGCCGACAGCGTCAAAGACAGTAGGCAAGGTTGGGAGGAGGAGGGGAATATGTTACACCAGGACCAAGGAGCTTAAAATAACTCTCTGGCAAACAACCAGAGAGGGATGAATAAATATTCATTTTATGCATGAGTAGACGGTTTAAAAAATATCAAATTCTGGCAGGTGCCCATAGGGCTGTGTGTTAACATTCTGTTGTCAGACCTGGTGAGCCCCAGTGGTTCTCTGAACCTCTGCAGTTGTGGTTTGGGTTTGCTCTGTTGGCTGGTGCTAAATGAGAACCTCTTGGCCTCCAAGACCTGAAATCTTAGAAACCTGCATGTACAGTTTGACCTTTAAATGAAAAAGCAGCATTGAGTTTGTAAGGGTGGAGAGGGATCCCAGGCAGCGTTCACAGCTCTGTAAAACATGGTGTGTGTTTCCATGTGTTAGATAAATATTAATTTTCTGTCTTGTTTCCCTGTTTTTTTCCTGTACTTGAGGCTAAATGTTCAATTCTTCCAACACACAGGAAGATTAGAGACTCTCTAAGTGCCGGGGGATTAAATGACAAACGGTGTAAACAGGCACAGCCTGTACAATATGAGTTTATTTGTATTTAATGCAGGGATATAAACTGGCTGATGCAGCAGCAGGCTGAAAGAGGAAACTCATTTCAGGGCATTGCAATAAAAGCTCTGGATATGGGAAGCACAAGGAGAGGCTCCTGGTGCTGATATCCCAGCTGGAGCAAGGAGTGGGACCCACATGAAGTGTCTCTGGCAGCTTTGGGTGGGGAAGAATCCCAGAGAAGCTGGTGGGAGGATTCCAGCTGCTCATAGGGTGTCACCAGTGCTGCTTTCACAGGATGAGGCAGTCCTTGTCACGCAGGACGTGTTCCCAGCAGACACATTAAATATCTTTTATTTAAGCTGTGGCCAGCTTTGCTTTGGGGACGTTGGAGGCGAATGGATCGTGGTCCCACCACAGACACCCGTGGCTGCTCCCAAACAGCTGCTTCCCTTTGGGCTGTGGGCTGAGCTACAAATCTATATCTAAACATACACATTTCTATGAATTTTTATTTAAATTCCTCTATGAATCTACCTATAAATGCCTGGTGGAGTTGGTGCCTGTCTATTCCCGTGGGCAGCAATTCCGGTCACGTTGGTGCCTCCCTGACAAGGGCAGGTTCCAATGGCTTTATTTGCCTGTTTAATTATGATGCACCTTTAACATTTTCCTGCTGCTGTGAGCTCGTCTCGTTTGGGCTGTCACGGGAGGGCTCGAGGCAGCCAAAGCAGGGGAACTTTTGCTGGCTGGAATCTGTATCACTTTAGCAGAAAAAGAACACAAAGATAATGTCAGGAGGTTATTTTTCCCTCACGCTTGAATAGACTGATAGTCTTGATTTTGTCCAGCACAGTGATTCAAATTATTTTCTATAAAACAGCACATTTTTCATTCCGAGCCTATTCCTCTGTGTGAACGTTGAAGTGCTGCATTGCAGTTAAAATTGATTAAATACTGTAAATTCTGGCCCATTATCGAGTCACTTTGCAGAGACTTCAAATGTTGCTGCCTTCAAACCTGCAATTCTTGCTGTGTTCCAGTCCTTTAGGACATACATTTACCCTCTGCAAACAGTGTCAGAGGGATGTGGTGGTGTCCCAGGAAGCTGTTCCAGGCATTTTCCGCACCATCCATCCATATTCTGCATTTAGTGGTCGGTCATTTTGAAACATGAGTGGCCCCTCTGTCACTGAGCCGGTTCCTGCAGTGTTTAAGGTCGTGCAAAGTCTTTATTTTTCTCTCCTCGCAGTTCAACATAATCGTAAATTGGTATTGGTTATGGCTCATGGTCATGGTCCCTTAAAAAGGGGCCTGGTTAAGTGATACCTGGTATTGAAAGCACAAAATATAATTTTAAAAAGAGAGGCAGAGGTTAAAGTGATAATCCCAGAGCTGCACTTGAGGGTTGTCCATATTTTATGGGCTTTTTGTAATTATCCTGGATAGCACACGAGGTCTGTGTTCAGCTGGTATCAAAACCAAGAGTTCCTACGCTTACTAAAAGCTCAGAACTCTGAAATCATCAAAAGAAGTTTCGTTATTCTTAAATTCTGTTTTAGTAGTTGCTGGACACAGTTTTGATATGCAGGCCAGACAGGAATGAATATTCCTTAAAAAAAATTTCATGGAGGAAAAGTCAATGTAGGGTATAAACTTCTTCTCCAGAATCTCTAAATCAGGGGTTTATAGGCAAAAAAAAAATCAGAGAGTGCCATGGAGTTATGCAGGCTCTGATTTATTCATGAGAACATTAGTATTCTCATGTTTAGGAAATAAAAGTTATTTCTAAGTTTGAGAAACCTTTCTTGACTTCAGTAGCAAAGGCTGGATTTTGACAATTGACAAGGAAAGCAATAATCTCTGGCCGTGAAATTGCAAAGGAAAATATTCCACTCTAATTGGACTCTTTCCACTGACACCAATTATTTCTAGGACACAATTAAGGCTCTTTTGGTAGGTTTAAGGAAAATTATGACCCAAAGCACTGCACGAAAGGCACAATTATAAATGAGAGCTGTGCATCCACCACGTCTTCTCCTCCCTCCCTCCCCCGTGGCAGCCCCAGCCCTTGAGCTGCACTTTCCTGAATCTCCTAAACAACCCCTGGGTGGAAAAACTCGAAGTAGAAGCTGGAGCTGGGAATCCAGGAGGTACCTCAGGGTCCTTGCAGCCTTTAAGAGCTCTTCTCCACGTGGCACTTGGAACACAAGGCTCAATCAAGTATTTTATAGTCCCGGGCAACTTCCATGTGTATTCCAGCTGCCAGCCAGCCAGGGTTGCTGTGTGATGCTGATCCACCTCACCCTGGGCGCGTGTGAGGGGCTCAGCCCTGGGTTTCAGCACTGGCAGGAGCATCCCCTCCCAGCCTGTTCCACCTGAGGCTGGCAAAGCTCTGGCTTTCCTCCCACATCCGTCCAGGTGAGAGCCTGAGGTCAGCAGACGATGGAATAGCTGCGTGTGCTGTCAACATTCCTGGTTTTCTGACAGTTAATTGAAGCAAAAAGGCTGTAATTACTCTGAGGTTACGGGAGTGGCAGAACGAGAAGCAGGTGCCTCCTGAGCTGTCGAGCCTTTCCACAGCCTCCCCTCCCTGAGCTGCTCAGAGCCACCTTTAAGTTCTGATTTTCTAAATGTGAACTGGTCAAACACAACCGATCTCTGCTCTGTGAGCAGGCACAGGACCCAAGGAATGGCTGGAGCTGTGTCAGGGAGATTTAGGTTGGAAATCAGGAAAAGGCTCTTCCCCCACAGGGTGGTGGGCACTGAACAGGCTCCCCAGGGAATGGGCACGTTCCCAAGGCTGCCAGAGCTCCAGGAGCACTCGGACAACGCTCCCAGGGATGCACAGGCTGGGATTGTTGGGGTGTCTGTGCAGGGCCGGGAGTTGGACTCATGATCCTGTGGGTCCCTGAGCAGCCATGGGCCCTCTGGGGACATGACCTAGCACAGGTTTGGGGTCAAACACTTGAGCAAGACTTAACCCACACAACTGTGACTGAACACCACAGTGAGAGCTCTCAGTTTGTTACTGGGGAGAGGAAAAAGGCCAGTCAGCTGCTAAGGACAAAACCAGTCAATGGCAGAGAGGCATGTAAATGAAATAAAACACCAATAAGAAAAACCAAATCCCAATGGGTTGCTGTTAGGGCTCAATGAAGTAAGCTCAGAGTTTCTTTTTTTTTCTCGTAAAGCACTTACTGATCATAACAAATAAAACTTGTAAACATCACACAAGTGTTAAGCTTCATTAAATTTGCAGCAGACAATTAATTTTTTTTTTTTCAGGCAATTCAGAGGTTCTTCTGTAGTACTGATTTCGTTTAATTGAACATATTACCACAAGCAGACAATAAGAAATATATTGAAGAGATCCATCTGCTCCCACTGCAAACCTTGTGTCGTTTTCTGGGGCTGTCACAGGCCTTACTAATTGCCTCATTTTGGCTCTTTTACAATCAGTGTGATTTGGCCATTAACATGATAAAAGTCAGCTTGGTGAAGAGCTTGATATTAAAAAGCATAGATCTCCTGCCTTTCTCTCGTGCCAATGTTGGACTGATCTCCAGCGTTATTAGAGTGATATTTTTAAAAGCAGAAACACAAATGTATTGACTCCCACGGAGCAGCTTCTCCAGGTACGTGGCTGATCCTGATGGAGGGGGTGCCAGCTGGTGGGAAATGTTGGCTCTGGATCGTGGGAAATGCCACAGATTCTTCCCCCACTTCCCTCCCACCACCTTCTCCTTTCTCCTCGCTGTCCCTCCAACCTCCAGGCACATCAAGGGTCTTAAAACTGATAATTGCTCAGGTAAATGATGAAGTCAACACTAGAGCAAGTGCTGATGCTTATAGATATACCTGATTCAGCACATACTGTGGAAAGAAATATATATTTTTAGAAAAATTCAACCATTATGTGTGTATAACCTGGAGAGGGGGAAAAACCAGTATTTTTCTTCTGTATTTTTATCTTAAACTCAAAATGTATTGCAGGATCAGCATTATTGCAACCTCTCCTGCCATAAGAAAAAAAAGGTTTAAAAGAATGCCTTTAAAAGCTCAGCACTTTTGTTTTGGGAATTTTTCTGACCTCTCCCAAAAAAGCAAGAGGTTCAGGAGTTCTCCATCATCAATACAAGGCTGGGTCGTTTAGCTCATCATTGCAGATCAGATCCATACATCAGCTGGAAGAGGAGACGACCTACAGGTTAAACACAGACTCCTAATGAGACAAAAGCAGGTTAATTAACAGTTTTCATCAACTTGCTTCAATTTATTTTTGCAGAAAGGTTAAAATATTTTTCAGGTTTTGAATACAAATGAAAACCCAACATGGTTAAAATGAAGCCATAGATCATATTTAAATCAAAGCAGCTGCAGTGCATTTGATCATTGGTGTGTTTGTTTGTGATTGTACATAAATCATAATTAACAAACTGTTTTGCAGTGAGGCCCTGGCACAGAGAAGCTGTGGCTGCCCCATCCCTGGAAGTGTCCAAGGCCAGGTTGGACGGGGCTTGGAGCAAACTGGGATAGTGGAAGGTGTCCCTGCCCATGGCAGGGGTGGCACTGGATGGGCTTTGAGGTCCTTTCCAACCCAAACCCTGCTGGGATTCTGTGATTTTATCTGATAGTTACTTTCCTGTATGGAGAAGACCAACCAGAGTTTGGTCACTGGAAATTACAATCAGCCTGGGAAGAGTTACAAACTCCTAAAACAAGGAATGTGTTTGCCTTAAAGTGTTCCCTCCACTTCCCTCGAGGCAGAGGATTGCTGTGCTCCTTGGAGAAGAGCTGCTATGAGAAGTAGGGAAAGCTCTGGCCTGTGGGACGAGCCAGCATGGCACAACCTGGTTAACGAGGGAGTAGCAGCTCAGAGCAGGGCTCAGGGATGCTCCAGGGAGTAAATCAGCTGGAAGTGGCTGAGCTGATTGACCAGGGAGAAATGACCCCACGTGGGCTCAGAGATCAGGGGCCATATCTCAGCTCCTGCAGCTTTGTGTGCCTCTGCAGTAGAATTACCACGAATTCCAGGCAGTGGAAGGTCTGTCTCCTCCAGCTTTGAGTTCCGTGGAGCTCTTTTGGTTCCCAGAAAATGAAACATGACAGTTGCACTTAACATTTTAAGCTGTGCTTAACATTACATGGGATGAAATCCCATGGCTCTTCCTTGCTGAAGGAGATCTTGGATTCTGAGTCTGCTGACACTGGGTTAAGGCTACTGAGGGTATCAGTGAGGTCTTTATCCCAGAGGAGGGTACAGAGAGCTTGTCCTTCTTCAAAGCATGGAGTGGGAGGAGCTTCCAGGCACGAGTTTCATGGGAATTCCACAAATAGTGGGTAAATTAGGGCCATTCTCTGAGAGAAAACTGAGGTTATTGTAGCACTGCAAGTGGGAGAAAGTCTCCCTGGAGCCACTTCTCTCCATACCAAAGGAATTCAGTGGGACTGGGGTGGGGATAGGGGAGATGTTGATCCGAACATGAGATGCACTGGGGAGTGAGTGGAGATCTCTGTCTCAGGTAAAGATGAAGGAAGCAGGGTGGGAGAATAAAGGGGGAAAGGGAACTTCATATCCTTGAGATCAGGGACTCAGAGCAGACTGGCCTGAGGGTTGTGTTTGTAACATCAAAGAGGCAGAGGAAGCGTTCAGGGAGCACATTTTCTGTCGTAGGAGGGAGAAGCGTGAGAGTGCTGGAGACAAGAATCTGGGACAGCATTTGGGGAAATCCCAGTCCTT
Organism: Ptilonorhynchus violaceus; assembly: GCA_013397565.1. Classification (NCBI taxonomy): domain Eukaryota; kingdom Metazoa; phylum Chordata; class Aves; order Passeriformes; family Ptilonorhynchidae; genus Ptilonorhynchus; species Ptilonorhynchus violaceus. The sequence continues at coordinate 209,956 of VZRJ01001055.1, read as the reverse complement.
TTGTGCATTTTCTCCAGCAGCATTTTGGGAAGCAGCTTAGCAGAGCCAAATGCCTGAGGATTTGAGCTGATGGGAGTTTTTCTCCCTGAGCCTGGATTGCAAACAGGTTGCTCAGAGTTCCTTATCGGATAATAAAAGCTAGGTGGCACCTGGATAAAGCCTGGGATTGACGGATCAGGGAATATCTACAGCATGCTGAACGAGGGTGAGGTGGTGCTTCAATATTAGGGACTCCTGCGACCTGATTTTCCCTTCTTTTAGTGCAAAATTATGAGCAATCCCATCAAAGATAATGTGGAGCCTGGAGTCTCTTGTCTTTATCCCCAAATCGTGGTGGCAGAGAGAACATAAATGGAACGGGTTACATTCCAGGTGTGCTGGATCACTGTGCTCAAGCCAGGCATTTGGGAATATGACATAAATACAAATGTTCATGACTCAAAAGTAGCTTGACTCTGAAGTACAAGGAATTTTGTCACTGAATTGACATGCCATGGCTTGGGTTGGTTGTCTCTGTCAGTCCCACTCACACTTGGAATATGAATTTTGGTTTCATTTAAAGGTTTTAAGGGGGTTGTGAAGAAGCAGTGATGCAATTTGTGGGGTTTAGTACTGTGTTTTCTTCCAGCTTTGTTGTGAATATATCTGAATATAGAGTTTATTTAGGAAATCAGCAGTATTTCACCAGGGAAAATTTCAGTTCCTGTCCTAAGTGCACAGCATAAAATCTCTGTAAAAATCCCTTGGTCCTGGTAACTAAACTAAACTAAACTGTGCGGTTCAGTTGACAATGAACATCATTCCCTGCAGGAGAGCCAAGAGTGGGAGTGTCTGGGACAAATATTCCAGACCATGGCTGACCCCAGCAAAGCTTTGTGCTGGGGGCCAAACTCATCCAGCACTGAAACCACAGCGAAAAGAGAGCTGGAGCTGCTGCTCCTCCACTTCTCTCTGTGTATCTCTGCAAGCTGGATCTTGATCCTGGTCTTGGAATTATTTACATGAGAAAAACTTGTGGTTAATTTGAGGTAAAATGCCACGGAACAGGAGAAATGTCGGGGACACTTTTTAATGATGTGGAAGATTTATTCAGCAGAGTAGGAGCTGAGGATTTGGAGCAGGTTCTAACGAGGGGATGGTCCTGCTGGTTGTTATTTCCATTTCACCCGTGATCCATCCTGCCTCCATCCTGCCCCTTCCCGTAACATCAGAACCGGGGCTCAACCACAAGGCAGCAGACCAGGAGCACACCCCTCAGAAGAAGGGTTTGTCTTCCCTGTGCGCCACTAATTAACTGGAATGAGTCACTTCCTTGCAGGAGAGCGCAGGGCATGGAGAGGCAATCTCACCTTTGCCAGGAAACAAATGAGACCTTTTCTGCCCAGGGAGTTTTGTTCCAGTGTTTGTTTGGTGGGTTCTGGTCTCGCTGCCCCCGGGTTGGTTCGGTAATAGGTGCTGGGGCGTCGGACTCGCTCGCGGCGGGGCGGAGGTCTCGGTGGGGATGCAAGGAGAAGTTAATCTTAAATAAAAATATCTGCTGTGCACAGCGGTGTAGGGAGACACAACAGTTTATAATGAAGGTCTGATCCATTTTATAGGCTGGGCAAATAAGGCAGCAGAGGCTTTTAATGACTTGCTCAAGGTCAGACAGAAAGAGAGGAGGAGAATTCATTTTATTCCCAATTACTCCAAGTCTGTGGCCACGCTGGAGCAACCTTCCCTCTTCGTTTTGCACCCTTCCTCCTCCTTTGCTTATCTGATTCTCTTCTGGATGGAATTCTGCTCAGCTTAATTGTTCCCATTTGGCTGGGATTCCAAGTCTGAATGTTCAGGCTGGTGTTTACGTTCCAACTTCCCTGCTGTGCTCCACTAGCATGGACAGCATGGATACACTCCCTGTGGGAATAGAGCTAAAATCATCCCCTTGCTCTTGCTTTCCATATCTTCTGTTGCCTGACTCGGTTCTTTGGATACTTGGAAGATCCTGAGGTTTGCAGCTGTTGTGCTTTCTTTGACTTAAGCTTCCAGGTACTTTTTGGTAATGTGCATTTTCCATAAGTTATAAGGTAATGGTAAAAAGGAAGTTAAAAAAATAGCAAAAAATAGTAAAAACTTGTCCTGTTTTCAGAGGTATCCATGGGTGCTCCCTTCACTTCCCCTTCCCAATACAAATGGCACGTGAGAAGATGAATGTCTTGGGCTTGATAAACGTCCTGGACACCAAGCCTGGCTTATCCCAAGGCATGGCAGACACATCCAAGCCTTGATCTGCATGACATTAAGGATGCTTAAGCTATGGATCATTCCCTGGGAAGCTGGGAAGTCCAGCCAGGGATTTTCTTGCTGTTCTGTGAGTTTGACAGCTCAGGAGGCATCTGCTCCTAATGACTCTTAATTTGGGATTTATTCTTGCACGTCAGCTAATTCCTGACGCCTTGGTCCTGGTGAGGAGGGTGGATAACAGACACAGAACTGGTGTGGGAAAGGCCTGGAATGCACACTTGCACCTTAAAAATGCAAAGACTGTGCCAGTCACTCCATGATTTTGCAGCTGGAGGGTGTGGATGTATTTTTGCTGCTCTGCGGCTTTTTAAAATTTTTGATTTATGATCTTTACTGTTACTATTCAAAACATGAAAAAAACACCATAAATGAGCAAATTCCACAGGGTGAACTGTTCCGAGGGGCAAAACGTTGTTGGGCACTGTGTCCACGGGCTCCACGGCATCACATCTGCTCCATTCCCCGTGGTTTGTGGTACAAGGAGAACAGTGATTGATCCCTGAGTGACTTGCAATTTATCACAGATTAGATATGATTTCCCCTGTATCTGATTAACCTTCTCTGGGAGATGGCCATCATTTCTGCAATGACAGTAGATTATTCCATACTCGGAAAGACGGATATCAGCTCGTTGCAATCAATAGCCCGCAAAAGGTGACACCTTGAATTCCCTGGGTTATCCACAAAGCGTGTCACAAACGCCTGGATCGTTTGTCAAGTGCAGGGATTTCATTTGAGGCGCCCCAGGAGTGGAGTGGGTTTTATTTCAGTCTGCAGTGCAGAGCTGGAGAAGGATGTTTGGGGTTCCTGGTGTAATCAGGCGCCGGTGCATCCCGCTGCAAAGAGCAAGGACAAATTTTCCCTGAGTGACAGATTTGATTGTCATCTCCAGAGCCCATTACGTGTGATTTTCTTTGTGACTATTGTATGGAGAGAGCTTGATTTGATCAGATTGCATTGCACTGGGTAAAATGGAGGTTAAAGTGGAGTGTTGGGTCCTCTCGTCACTCTCTGCACTCTGGCTGGAGTGGATATATTTTCATATATTTTGTCTTTGAATTTGCCCTAATGGCACATCCCTCCCCAGCATCCTTCCGTGCAGTTCCATTCTTAATGTGTTTTCAGATTTAAATTAACCTTCATTTATTATTCAGCCACCCAAAGAATGCAGATTGGAGTGTGCAGAAATGCAATCCCCTGGTTGCCTGCCTGGTCCCTGTCTGGGCAGTGGGAGGCATTAATTCCTGGAAGGGAGACTCTTCCATGGAGTTCAGGTGGTTTTCCATCTGTGGGAAGCCCTTTAGTGAAGCTGGGAAGGGAAGTTCTGCTCTTGGAAGGGCAGCTGGATGGAGGGGTCACTCTGGAGTGCAGCCACAGGAGCAACATCCAAACTCTCCTCCTCAAACAACCTTGCCCACCCTCAGGGAAAATTCCTCAGAGAAAGGGGCTCAGGCTCCCAGCTAAAAGTGATGCCATGTCCCCACTCTGCTGTGGTGGGATTTAAGCCAAACAAGTGGCAGGATAAGGATCCTCCTTCAGCAAAGCAATTTCAGCATGTCCTAAATGCCCAGCTCAGCTGTGTGAGTTGTTGAATTGGAGTCTGTGCTCTTCCAGGAAAGCTCAGATGTTCCATCCCTCCCTTCCTTAATCCCTGCTAAATACAAGGCCACTGCCCTCACTGCCAGAGGTCGCTGCTGCCTGATGACATGGGAAGCTCTAAGCACTAATCACAAACATTTCTAAAATCAGGCCTAAGTGACTCCAGTCCCAGGCCTAAAGTCCCTTTTCTAAACTGATAGTGTCTCTTTTGAATAGGATTATGTTTTATTAGGCTGAACTACCACAGTACACACCAGAGGGTGTAAATTTTCTGTGAAGAATGTGTGTAATAGCTGATTATAGGAAAAAAAAAAGAGATATATATTGGCATAAGAGCCAAGTGGCTGTTGCTGAAAGCGTGTATGTGACTCCTCACAGCTCACAGGTGGGACATTTTAAAGGCCAAATATTGTAAATGCCCCCATTTCTTTTTCATCTCAATTTTGGCCATGGCCCATAAAGTACTGAAATCTGTTCAGGCGTAGTTTGCTCTGCTAATTTGTACTGTATGAACAGTTACTCAATGGTTTTTAATCTCTTTAGCTCAGTTGTATTTTCCTCCATATCTCAGTGTCTGATGATGCCCAGAGCACTCAGAGCTCCCAGCAGTTTCACCAGGCAAGTCTCAGATGTTTTTGACTTCATGGTCTTGGATAAACATTTCGTTCACAAACAGAAATAAACATTAGAGCACATTGGAGTATTTTCATGTATTGGACTTTGATTCTTTGGTTGCTCCTAGAAACCAGTTCCTCCAAGATTGATTTTTATTATCTCCAGACATGATTTGCCTTGGAATCAATACAATAATGTAAAATGTCATTGCAAATAGAGGACATTGATCTGAGATGCATTTATTAACTCCCGCTGATAAAAGCCAAAATGGAATTGGTAAACATGCTGGTATTCCAGAAAAAAAAAAAAAAAAAAAGGAAAAATGAGTCCCAAATGCTCGAGTTAGAGTTCATCTACAAGAAAAACTCATCTTAAAATCTTGTACAGGAAATGGTTTATGCAGATAAGGAAAAAATGTATCTGGATCTTTAACACTGTAATACCAACCTAAGAGAATTAGGTAATTAGCTGGTTAATCAAACTGGAAACTCCTGCTCATCTGCCCAGGTCCACACAGGGAATATCTGCAGTGTGAATGGAATTAGAGCCTCAGGGAAGGAGGACTGTGTCCATGTTCCCTGGCACTGGCATTGGCTGTGTGTTCTTGGCATCCCCTGCCTTGTCCTAGTGGCTGGATTGGAGCATCTGGGAATGGAACACAAACTCCTGCACACCAGGGTTCCTGCCTGAGGCTGGAATTACCCTGTCAGCCCCCCTGGCTGTCAGGAAACAGCTCTGAGGTGCCCTGGCACACTCCTGTGCTGCAGACTCACAGCCTCCTGTGCTCGAAGGCCTTTGGGCTGGGTGGTCTCCCCTTGTCCAGCCTGGAATCTGTGTCCTCCCTCTGCATCCTCAGGAGCCACTGTGGCCATGGCACATCCCAGTTTTCTGCTCTTCAGCTCAGACTCTGAGGGTAAGAGGTGGGGTGCCAATATTTCCTATGCACTTGAAGAAAATGTGCATATCCTTCAGCAAACACAAATAGTCCTGGGGTTTTTTTTCCATTTAAAGATCCAATCCATGTGTTTTATAACCAAACCCATGAGTATTTACAACTGACTTTCCCTACTCAGGCAAATGAGGAAAGGGGAGAGGGACATACACTGCAAACCTCAAAATAGGCTGGAGTTTGGACTTAAATGATCTTGGAGGTTTTTCCCAATCTTAATTATTGCATGATTGTATAGGATCTTTTACAACATTCCCATTAGCTTCCTAGCAGCATGAAAGTGCAAACTTGAATGCAGCGAAGCCAAGGCTGGAAGAAGAAAGGAAGGAATAAGTCTTTGGAAAATTTCCCTTAGAAGCAGAACAGTCTGAAGGAACCATTAATTTGGGGGCTGCGGGGAGGAGTTCTGATTTCTTCAGATTTTTTGTGCTGGGTAAATATGTCAAAACTTGAGCTATTCCTTTCTGTTCCTTCTCCTTTGACCTCCTCCTGTGTGCTGGGATAGATGTCTAAATAAGCATTTCGGCATTAGCTGCACCCAGCCTCGGAAATGCTGACAAGATTTCTGCTTTAATCTGTCTGAATGCTCAATTGCATTGATTCGAGGCCAACAACAGGAGCTGCATCTCCTGAGCGTGTTACAGCTCAGTCTTTTATTAGAGTCAAACACTCAGTATTCCTGGAGCAGCCGGGGCTGGCGGAGCAGATCCCATTGTTTACCGAGGACTTTGATATCCTGAACTGAGAGGCCCCGGTTGTTGGCACCGCTGCGTCCATCCCCTGGAGAGGCTCGCGCAGCCCCAGGAGCTGAGCCAAGCTGGAGACCAGCATGTTTGGAATGGGGATGCTGAGGAGCCGTCTAACACAGGCAGGTCTGGAAAACCCGCTCCGGTCAGTGGGAATGTTGCTGACGGGCGCAGTTTCTGTGACGCCGCGTCTGGCTCTCCCCGCGCTGCTGCATCATTCAAAAGCTGCTCTGCGCTGACCTATTTTTTTTTTTTCAAGGGAAAAAAAGCACTATCTGCTAGTGTCAGTCTGTGCTGCGGTTCGTGTCACCTGTGTCGCGCCGCTGCAGCCCGTGTTGCGTCCCGCGGTGTCGCATCCCGCAGATCAGTGGGACACAAGCGGCGCTGCGGAGCTGCTTTCCCTAAACAAGCCATCCCTCCTCATGGACACCCGATCCATGGCACGTCCGGGTGGGATGGTTCCCAGCATCCCGAATGCGTCCCAGCATCCCGAAAGGAGCCGGGAGATGCGGGCGGCACTCGCGGCTGAGGATGGGCTGCGGATACGGGAGAGAGGGGAGGCGATCCCAGCCTTCCCACGGACGGGATGTGCTGCTCGGCTCCCTTTCTCCTAAAGAAGGAAGAAAACTTTGTGAAAATCTCTCGTAGGATAAACCAAATCCATTTAATGAGCGAGAAAGACCCCAAGTCTCGGCACTGCAGCAGTAAAGCCCAGGGAGGTGAGGCAGGAAAACAGGGATGTGAGGCAGGACTCAAGGACGGGAGACAAGCTCGGGTGACCTCAGGGCACCCCACGGGGAGGCTGCTGAGGGCTGGGCATCCAGAGCTGCCCTGGTGTGGCTCTGAGGGTTTGCGCTGGGGACCATCCCCGGGAGCCGTCGGGCTGCTCAGCCCCCCTGGGCTGGGCTGCAGCGGGGCTGGAGGGCAGGGAGAACCACGGAAAACTGGGAAGTGCCGCCTCTGGCACGCGAGAGGCGTGGAAGGAAGGCTGGGAAGGAGCTTGGGCGCTTCCCCGAGCCTCCAGTGACACCTACAGACGGTCCCTGCCAGCGGGCCCGGGTCACAGCCCGGCCGCCGCTCTGCGGGAAGGGCTCCGGGAGGAACGGGGCGCTCGGGGTGGATATCAGGGAAAATTCCGCGCTGAAAGGGCTGTCCAGCCCTGGCACAGCTGCCCAGGGCAGGGTGGAGTCCCCATCCCGGGAGGGTTTCACAGATGTGTGGAGGTGGCACTTGGGGACGTGGGGCAGTGCTGGGGGACGGCTGGACTCGATGGTCTTAAAAGGTCTTTTCCAACCTAAATGATTCCAGGATTCCATGAAAGCTGCAGGCTGATTTTTGGAGGCACCTGCCACTCACAGTTCCCACAGCGCCTGCAGGAGCTGTGCTGAGCTGCTCTGGCCTTCAGCAAACACCCATTCCTTTATATTCTTTATAGAGAATATAAATCCTGGAATTCTGTTATATTCTATATTCTATAATTTTATATAAATCTATTATATTCTAACTATACTCTAGAATATTCATATTCTATAAAGAACATAAATATATAATATATTCTGCAATATAATTTACATAATATATTCTACAATATAATTGTATATAATTCTAGAATACAAATTACATACTAGAATTCTATTCTAGAATCTATTCTATATTCTAAAATTCTATACAATTATATATTCTATATATTTATACTCTTTATATTTTTCATTCTTTACACGTTTATAAACACCTATTAAACCTATTAAATTTATTAAGCATATTAAATGTATTAAGTAATTAATTGTATTAATTAATTAAGTGTCAGAACACTTCCTGTGTTGTTCTAAGAGTTCTTCTGTTTGTTTAAAAATGAACACAAAATACAGACAGATTAAATTTGTCCAAGATAATACAGCAAAGTCCCTGAGGACTTGATCTGAAATCTTTTCCCCCACCTCCTGTACACTTTTGATAAGGTTGTTGAAAATCCAGGAACAGCCTTGCACCCCCTGGATTTTGGTGAGTAGCTCTGCCCAGTCCATATCTTTATTGCTGTATCTTTATTAATTTTAGCAGAGAATTAAGCAGTCAGGCAGCAGGCTCTGGAAGAAGTAGTTAAGGTTTTGGTGCCGTGTACCAGAGATTGAATAATGCTGGTATTATTTTAGCACGACAGCTGTGCAGAGTAGATTTTTGGAATAAGCAAAAATATCTATCTCTATGTGATTTTCAGACTTTTGGTCTCATTGTTAAGCAATATTTTTTCTCCTTTTCATTTCCTCTGAGGCCCTGTAGGAAAAAAAAAAAATTGCTGCATTTTTGTCAACAGAAATGAAAGAGAAATGTTAACTTTAGAGGCAGAGGGAATTCACGGGCACAGACGAGGAGCTGAAGTCTGCATAATGTGTCAAGGCTCATCTTTCTGTGCCACCACTCTGCTCATGCTGGAGTGAAAAATAGACAATTAAACCAGTGGCAAAGGATGTGAACTCCTGCTGTGAAAAAGGGATGAGTCCTGAAGCCCGGGGTGGAGCTGCTGCCTGTACTCAACAGACAGAATTTGTATGTCACAAATCCGGGCTTGGGGGCTTCCCTTTGGAAATGTCGTGTTTAGGACCATTTCTTCTGCTTCAGCTCCCTAAATTTCCTGTCTGACATCACCTCAAGGGGTTGGTGTGAAAGGTTTGGTTGGAATCACCCATGATTTGTGTTTATTCTTTGAGGGGACTCTCCTTGCACAAAGAAAGGGTTGGGAATGTGACAGCTTCCATCGGGGAGCATGGCCAGTTTTCAATAAACATCCTGTACAACAACCATCTCAGCCTAAGCTTTCCCTTCCAGGTATGACCACATTAAAATCTCCTGGGTTTAATACATCCTTCTTCATTCCAGTTTTGGAGATTTTACACTGAGAGGGTTTTCTTAAGACCATTTAGGAACAGTAGAATAGTTTTTGATAACCATGGCCAGCAATGTATGACTGTGAAACAACTCTGAGTAAGAAGATTCAAACAGGAGAATCTCTGATCAGAAGTTTTAATGAAATCTTCCAGATCTGCTGCACTCTCTTCCAGCCTTTTCTTTCCTCTTTCTACATCAGGATGGTGGCTGGAAGAGGATTCTTGGGGGATTTATTAATAGCGTTTCAATCCAACAACCAATGAAAGGTATCAGAGGATAAACCCAAGGATGGAATCATTCCCTTGTTGCTTTAAGGAATCACAACTTCCTTAGTGATCCCTGCAGTCGTGGCAGACTGCTTAGGATCTCCCCCAGCTCTACATGTCTCTGTTCCTCAGGAGAACAAGAATAATCCTTTTTTGCCCCATTTTCTTTGTTGTTTGTAGATCCAACCCGGGTCATGGTGTCCCCTTTCAGCATGGATGTCACGGTTGGAGAGAGCATCGTGTTGCCTTGCCAGGTGTCCCACGATCACTCTCTGGACATCGTGTTCACCTGGTCATTTAATGGGCACCTCATCGACTTTGACAAAGATGGGGATCACTTTGAAAGAGTTGGAGGGGTAAGTATTAAATCTGAAAAAGTGGGTGAGGTAGAAAAGGTTGCTGATAGAAGGAATTGGATGAAGGCAGCAAGAAAAAGGAGGAAAGAAATGGAAAATTTTCAGCAGAGGTAGAAAATTGGGAAGGATTTTTTATGTTGCTCTAAGGGAGGTTTTAGAGAGCCACAGGCTCCTGTGGGTCTCAGGCATAGTGACAGTCCATGTTTACATTTGTCAGGAGTGAAATTTAATGCGAAAGGAAAAGGAAATAAAATCTCCAAGCCTTGCTGTTATCTCTTAAAAAATAATCATTAAAAGATGCACTCACAGATTGAAGCCCAGGGCTCACAGCAGCAGCAATGGCTTATTGGGGTGACTGTGCCTGGTTGGCCCACAAAGCTAAAATTAAAAACTTGATTAATGTTCCTCAGTCCAAAAGCCACAAGCACGAGGTTACCCTGAAATTCCCAATGTGTCGAATGCTTTTTGTCTGGAGAAAAATTCAGAGAGGTTTTCAGCATCCAATACATCCAGAAACCTAATTAGTTCTATTCAACAGTTAATCAGACATGCACTTGGCGTTTGGCAAACAAATTACTGCTGTTATGTGATGCAAGATTTCCTGGGAGAGTGCTGTTCTCATGATCTTTAGCACAAAAACACCAGGCAATCAAAGTGCTGGCTGGGACACAAAGCTGTGAAACCACTGCAGATGTCTGCAAACTGGAGCTGGGCTTCCCCTGCAGCAGAGATGGAGACACCACTTGGACTTCTGGATGCCAGAGAGGGCATAAATGGGATATCCAGAGAGAGAAACTGTAGGATGGAGTGAACCTGTCCTACACTGTCACATTGGTTTAGTGGGGAAAGTGCTTAACAGCCCCCAACCCTGCTCCTCTGCCCCTTGGAGGAGCCAGGATTTTAGGAGTGCTCCTCCCACTCTTACCTTCAAGGCAGACTCCCATCCTTGCAACAGGCCGTGGCTTGCATTGCTGATGTTTTCATCAGCCAGCACAAAGTAAATCCGTCAGTCACAGTGTCCTTCGTGTGATAATGATGTTGAGGGCTCATTAAAAAGTGATTGTAACCACTTTTCCCTACTTTATCAGCAGGATTCAGCTGGTGATTTGATGATCAGGAGCATCCAGCTGAAGCATGCAGGGAAATACGTCTGCATGGTGCAAACAAGTGTGGACAAGCTATCAGCTGCTGCAGACCTGATTGTAAGAGGTATTTGAATTTTGTTACTGTTGTTGTTGTTGTAAAATTGCTCTTTTTTTTCTTACTTTTTGCTGCTGGTAAGACAATTCCTGGGCTCAGAGGCAGCCCAGCATCTTGTAATTAATCCAAAAAAAAAAAAAGAAAAGCTCAAAGTGCACGCTGGGGTTCACAGCATCAACCAGTGCATGTAAAGTATTTCAGATCCTCAGAGAACAGACACAGCCCACACACACCCCTGGTACCTGTTCGTGTCCTGAATGCCAACCCTGCACCCACAGAGCTCGTCTGTGTGAGGAACTGAGCAGCAGAAGCAGCATCCAGCTACTCACAGCATTTCTGCCAAGCAATGTTCTTCTTTCTTAGAATAAACATGATTTAGTGACTTCACTGATAAATCAAGATCTATTCATTACCATGCACAGGTGATGTGTAAGTTTGACTTTAACAGAGCTGCAATTAATTACCCTGCGTCTGGATCCTTATGAGAAATACGATTTATATTTTCCTGCTCGTTAACTTTGGGGAAAGCAAACTTGGGTGCTGCTCTGTCCCTGCTAGCCTGGGTCCTCATAAACAGGAGGAACATTAAATTCTCCCAAGGAAATGACCCTTGATGATGATAAAAGTACTGATCTTGTCACTCCCTAAAAACATCAAGGCTGTTAAAGCACTGGCACAGGTTGCCCAGAGAAGCTGTGGCTGCTCCATCTCTGGAAGTGTCCCAGGCCAGGTTGGATGGGGCTTGGAGCACCCTGGGATAGTGGAAGGTGTCCCTGCCCATGGCAGGGGTGGCACTGGATGGTCTTGGAGGTCTCTTCCAACCCAACCCGCTCTGTGATCCTCTGAGATGGGAGCAGACCGAACCTGAGGTACCACTCCCGGCAGCAATGGCCATGGGATGGAGCAGAGGGGTCTCTCCCTGCCTGGGGTTCCCTGCTGTGATCAAAAAGACCCCAGCAGTGAAGCAGAACATCCTGGTGTCTCCTCCTACACGATGCTGCTGTAACTGCCCAGTGCCTCCCAGTCCCACCCAGCAAGGGGAGCTGGAGCTGCACCAGCTCCTCTGCAGGGACCCCATTACCTCTGTCCCAGCAGGGGGAGATGACCAAATGCTCCTCCCTCGAGTCACCCCCATTCTCCTGTGCTCCCAACAGGTCCCCCAGGCCCCCCCGAAGCTGTGACCATCGATGAGGTGACGGACACCACGGCCCAGCTGTCCTGGCGGCCGGGGGCAGACAACCACAGCCCCATCACCATGTACGTGGTGCAGGCACGGACCCCCTTCTCCGTGGGGTGGCAGGCAGTGAGCACAGGTAAGGCCCTCACCTGGCCCCACTGTGGCCCCACTCGTGGCAAACCCACCCAGCAGGACCCACAGGAGGCTGCTTGGAGCAGCTCCGTCCCCTGGTGTGAAAAGCAATTTCCCTGGCTGCAGAGCGCTGCTCTTATTAACTGGTTTCAGGTTTGGCAACCCAAAAGATTTAGGGTGCAGTCGGTGCCATTACTCACCCATTTTTCTCATGAATGTTTAAGGGAAAACAGAATGAATTCCTATCTTTTGTTGCCACGCTGGAGATATACAACAGTAATTGTGGTCTATAAAGACATCCCTCAGGGACAGACCGTGTCATCTGGCCTATCTTGAAGCAGAATTATTTTCCTGATAGAGGGAAAAATCCCATGATGTAATTGCTCATTCCGTCAGAGGTTAATTTTGTTCCAGTAACCATTAAAAACACAGACAACAGTGTGTTTTAAAAAGAGAAAGAATAAAACCCCTCTAAACCTGTTGTCTTGACACTTTGCTTTTAAACAGTGGCAATTTTGGAGAAACTCTTTAATGGCAGGAATTTCTGGGCTAAAAGCACAATGGCTTAATGCCTTTTTGACTTCTTTGCAGTTGGCAAAACGTTAGAAAGATGAGAGAAAGTTTATCAATCCTTATTTGTAGGAAATCAGAGTTCCCCTGTGCCTTTTCCCCAGCAGTTTTTAGTATTTTAGTGGGTTTCCTTGCATTCCTCACCCATGGCTGTCTCCTAGTTCCAGAGATCATCGACGGCAGGACGTTCACAGCCACGGTGGTGGGGCTGAACCCGTGGGTGGAGTACGAGTTCCGAGTGGTGGCTGCCAACCTGATCGGGATTGGGGAACCCAGCAGGCCTTCAGAGAAGAGGAGGACTGAAGAAGCTCGTAAGTAGTGCTGGGCAGAGGAGCTGAGGGTTCAGTCTGGTGGAATAAAAGATCCCTCAGTTGTGGGGAAGCCCTGGCAGGTGGCTCCTCTCTGCTGTGGGAGCCCCTAACGGGACTGAATACGAAAGAGGAAAATAAATCAAAGCCCTTTTTTATGGAGGACAAATGTTTAAACTAAACAATTAGAGACTGAATACACAAGTTAATTGACATACTTTTAATATACTATTATTGACATACTTTTAATGTGCTGTTTGCCGTGGCAAATTAGTCATTTTAACAGCATGCCTGGCACCAGCAGGGGAAGGCCAGCAGTGTCCTGGCCCTGCAGAGCTCTGTTCCATCTCCATGTGGTTTTTGGGTTTCAGAGCTGTCACATCCATCTTCTGCCTCTGTTTTTTTTGCAGTCCCTGAAGTGACCCCAGCTAATGTCAGTGGAGGTGGGGGCAGCAAGTCCGAGCTGGTTATTACCTGGGAGGTGAGTGTCACCCCAGCCCCCAGTGAACCTGCTGTGGATTTCAAATGGTTGGTGGTTTTTTTACCAGATTGGGTGATAAAAACAGCCCAGCTGTTCAGATGGAGCCAAGAAATGTCTTAAGGGAAGTGCTGGGCAGGGACCAGGGGCAGTGGGATGTGCATCGTGGCTTTGACACCAGCTCAGCTCTCCCTGACTCCCAGCACATCCATGTGGGAAAACACGGATGGCCAGGAACCACCCGAGGGATAAAACAGGCGTGGCACAACCTGGTGGAGAATCGTGGCTGGCTCCAAGCTGCATCCCTCAGCCTGTGTGGGATAGAAGGCAGCAAACAGTTCAGAGCCAGCACAAGGCATGCTGGCTTTCACTGCTGCTGGTGGCAGCCAGCGAGAGGAGATGCAGAGATGAAAAATGTTTAATATTCCTTAAGGCAGACGGGGTTAGAACTTGAGCCATTTGTCTGCTCATATTTTCATGTTGTGATGTGATGCAGCTGGCATATTTCTCCTAATAATGAACTCCACCAGACATGCTAACACTTGCATTTAGCACTATTTCTGACCAAGCTGGCAGAATGAATCGCCAGGGATATTTTTAAGGTTATTAAAAACCTATAAATGGGTTTTTGTCCTCGCCACACAGCTCAATGTGCTAAATTTCCTCCTCTGTTGGACTAATTAGTTACGCCGTGTCTCCTAAAGATACTGCAATATGTTTCAAAAACACACATGGCCAGAACATCAGCCATGGTTTGAGACGTAATTTGCACAAAATATAATTTGTATTTTGATAGAAGAGCTGGTTTACTCTTTTAAATGTCCAGAGACCTTTTCTTTATGATCTGCTCTGAGCCTTACAATACAGAGTAAGACGCAGTCACCTGTAGTAACCCCTGCACATGGATATCTGTGGGAGAGTGGCCCATAATTATGGATTATTTTAATTATTTTAATACTTGAATCTTTTGATTTAATGCATGTTTTCAGGGGGCTGCAAGCCTGAGAGCAGGAAGTGTCAGTGTGTCCAGGATATGCTCTTTGGGGCTTCACATGTGATTCCAAAGGCATGAGAGCAGCTGCACGTGTATTGGGAAAGCAGGAATCGTGTCCTTGGTTCACCCCAACAAACTCAGATCCTTTGCAAAGCCTAAAATTCCATCAACACTGGAGGCTCCATCTGGTCAGGGAGGGAAGGGGAAATAAGCCTTAGGAGAAGCGTCTCCTGGAGGTGCTGTGGAGCAGAAAGGCTCTGGTGCAGGCGGGATGGGGTGAACTCGGGTTGGATGTGAAGTGGGACCTCGTGCACCGCCCCTCCCCAAGGCTGTGTTTGGGATGAAGAGCAATCACCGGGGTGCAGGAGGAAGGTCAGTGGAGGAATCACCAGGGGGGAAGTCAGTGGGGGAGTCACCGGGGTGCAGAGGGGGAGGTCAGCGAGTGCTGAAGGTGCCGCCCGTCCCTGCCCGCAGACGGTGCCCGAGGAGCTGCAGAACGGGGGTGGCTTTGGCTACGTGGTGGCGTTCCGGCCCTTCGGCACGGTCAGCTGGATGCAGACCGTGGTGGCCTCGCCGGACGCCGCCCGCTACGTGTTCCGCAACGAGAGCCTGCCGCCCTTCTCGCCCTACGAGGTCAAGGTGGGCGTCTACAACAACAAGGGGGAGGGCTCCTTCAGCCCCGTCACCGTGGTCTACTCGGCGGAGGAAGGTACGGCACCCCCTCCTCGCCCTCCTCCCGCTGCTGCGGGGGCTGAAAGGGTTTGGGCTCCACCTTGACACATCCTTTGATACCTAAGCCCGGCTCTGATTTATAATAAATGGCCGACCGTGATTAATTCTTTTCATAGCCATTAAAATAACATTAATCGTAATGAAATCTTTTGATATTAATGGAAAAGTGATATGTAATCTGGAAGGAATTCCGCTGAGATTTAGTATGAATTAATGTCCACTGATTAGAAAATGTTCCCACTTGTCCTAATTACGGTACATGGTATCCCGGGTTGGGTTTAGTAATGACATCTTATTATTTCTCAGGGAGAGGAGCCCGGCACAGCCTGACAGGCCCTCGCTTTAAAATGTGGACATTTGTTTGCTTCTTTTCTTGTGCAATGAAGAAAATAAATCCCCTGACGTTTGGGACTAATCGAATGTAAAACTGAAAAGTCTTACTTTTATTTTTAACTACCCAGAGCCAACGAGAGCCCCAACCACTGTTTTGGCCAGAAGTCTTTCTGCCTCGGACGTTGAAGTTTCTTGGGCTCCCCCGTGGGAGAACCAGCACAAAGGAAGAATACAGGGATATGAGGTATGGAAAACAGAACGCAGGATCCTTTCAGTCACAAGCCTTGTGGGGACACAGAGACACGTCCTGGGCACTCACTGTGGTGCTGCTCCTTCTGCCGTGGGTGTGTTCCTGGGGTGGATTTGCTTCCCTTTGCCTCTTCAGTGCACAGAGATTTCTCTCACGTGGTTCCAAATTGCACATCTCTCTGTGTGGGATCTGGCTGGAAATGGAGCCCTCCAGGAAGGCGCTTCCATGGGCAGGCAGTGGCTCCCCGGGAACGGGAAGGGATTGTGGCGGGGGGCAGGATCCGCAGGGCTGGGCGCTGCCACGTCCCCACTCTGCTCCCAGGTCCGGTGCTGGCGGCACGACGAGAAGGAGGAGAACGCCAGAAGGATCCGGACGGTTGGGAATCAAACCTCCACGAAAGTCAGCAACCTGAGGGGCAACGCCCTGTATCACCTGGCGGTCAGGGCCTACAACACGGCCGGGACCGGCCCCTCCAGCGCCGCCGTCAACGTCACCACCAAAAAGCCACGTGAGTGTCGGCAGCCATGCCCTGGGAGGGCCCGGCCAGTGCTCCCCTCTCTCGTTCCCAAGCTCTCTCGGGTCTGAAGGGGCTGTCAGACTTCCCTTTGCCAGGTTTTTGTGCACAAGATTTCCCAGCCTCAGCCTTTCTATTTTATTTTTTTTGCGTGAGGCTCTTGCCGGTGTTAAGTAAGCAGAGCATGCAAAACCCAAATCACAGCTGTGCAGGCAAATTAAATATTTATCTCAGCGTTCAAGAGGGCTTTTTTCCTCTGGTCTCAGGCATGTTGAGCAACTGACTGAATCCCTTTTTCATTTAAAGCACTGTGTCGTGTCACACCTCCCGTGACCTTGAGGGCACAGATCAGTGGAGCAGCTCATTAGCTTTCCAGAGGGATGGGACTCCAGGCAGGCTCAGTCCTGCTGGGAGAAGCCCCACTGGCACTGGAAGGGATCCAGCTGGGGAATGGTTCCCCTCAGTAATGTGCTGCTGTGTATATTTTGGTGTAGCACCGAGTCAGCCCCCCGGGAACATCATGTGGAATTCCTCCGACTCCAAGATCATCCTGAACTGGGACCAGGTGAAAGCCTTGGACAACGAGTCAGAAGTGAGAGGCTACAAAGTGAGTATTCCCATGAACCCAGTGTCAAGTTGGGGTCTGTAGTAAGGGCAGACAAGGTGTTTTTCATGGAACTGGCATGGTTTTCCGGGTTAAAACTGGGGCATTCCTCCAAAACCAGAGCCATGCCTGCCCCTGGGAGCAGCCATGGGGTCCCAGGCCATGGATCTTTCTCCTGCTCCTTCCTCTGGAGCTCCCACCTGCAGGACTTCGCTCCTGCCTTCACTGGAAACTTCCCAAAAGCTGTAGTTGACTCTTTAATTGCAGATAAATAAAATGCTTTTTTTAATAGCTCCCATTTTCTTCGGAAAGCAAAGCCAAGAGGAAAAGAAAGAGAATCCTCATTAGGAGCAGTTTTAATAGGATCTAATTTAACTAGAGAGAAACCTTGGGAAGGATTCAGCCCCATCACCTTCCACAAGGGTTTCATTTAGCCCAAAGAAGACATTTCCAGACCTTGCCTTGGGGGCTGAGCTGTGCAAACATTTCCCACCAGAGCCTGAGACAATGAAGGCTCTGGCCATGCTCCGTGTTCTGTTCCCAGTCTGGAATGCCAGCGGCACTGGCTGTGCCAGCTCTCCTCAATTCTTCCACTAACTTTTAAGTATCTTTGGGGCACTGTATGGGCTTAACAAAAATAAGTAATTCCTCAGGGTTTTTAGTCCAAACCTCGGGTGAACTTCAGCAATCTGGACCAACTTTTCACTACATATTTTAGGTTTGAAATGCAAATTAAGAAGTCGGTTGAAAGAGGGAGAGAGAGACTCGTCACCCTGAAAAAACATCTAGAGGGTTTCTAAAACATTCTCCTTTAACTTACTGTTAGGATAGCACAACCAGCTGGATTTATTTCCTGAATCATAGCAAAACATTACCTATTTTTCTTCTTTTCTAGAAATCTTGTATTTTATGTCACAATTTATTATATAAATTAGTACAACTCCCACAGCTCAGGTCATTCACAAAAGTCATTTATTCTGGGAAACCATTTGTGACAATGCATCAAATATCCCAACTCAGTTTCCAGAAGGATAAGGAGTTTCTGACCTCTATAAATAAGTTTTTACTTATATGGGGGTTTATTTTAGCTTGACCAAGGTAGAGGTTTTGCCAAGGGGCTCCACCAGGTACCGGTGTTGTGTTTGGGGCTGCTCATGAGCATCATCCTCCTCCCATTGTCACCCCCTGCCCAGGCACTGTCACCACTGTGCTGGTGTCCCCAGCAAACCCCACGTGTCCCCTGTGTGACGAGACCATGTCTGAGCATCAGGGGCAGGAACAGAGCAGCAGCAACTGTGGGCACCCTCGGAACAATGGGCAGCTCTGCCCTTTCTGCCTCCTGTTCTGTCTCCTTTCGCCGCAGGTTCTGTACAGGTGGAACAGGCAGAGCAGCACATCTGTAATAGAAACGAATAAAACCTCAGTGGAGCTGTCCCTGCCCTTTGATGAGGATTATATCATCGAGATCAAACCCTTCAGCGACGGCGGCGACGGCAGCAGCAGCGAGCAAATCCGAATTCCAAAGATATCAAGTAAGGACGGGAGGAGCTGGGGTCTGTGCCTCAGCAGATATTCCAGTCCCCGGGTCTGATCTCATCCCTAACTCAAGATTCAGCCATAAAAGACTCCTTCCTAAATAGTTATATTTGTATTTAAGGTTTCTAGACACTTTCCACTCTCCCTTCCATACTCATATATGCATTGAATATATTGTTTCAGTGCAACCCAATATAACCAAATACAGAATGCAGTGGCAGAGGCTTTTAAATTTATAAGGCTACTGTATAGCCATATCCCATTGTGTGTTGGATGTATAAATATTTATTTAGGGAAATGAGGTGGTGTAGAAGAACAAACACAAAGAGTATTTTATTACACAACATGGCTTTTGCAAAATCTCCGTGTCCCATCTTCCATTAATAATGTCCCAGTTTATAAGCTGCATTAAATCAGGAGCCTCTGCAATGCAGGAATATGGCATTAAAATTACAGCAATGTAAAAAACCCTGGGTGAGAGCAGAGTTCTCCCCAGCCTGGCTGTATAAACCATGCAGAGGAATTTAATCAGCAGGCACAGGAGAGGGAAGGGGAGCTGGAACACTCCAGCTCCCGTTTGGCTCCAGGCCGTGGTCACCCAGCAGGTCCGCGGCTCCTCGGGGATGGGAGTCGTGCCAGGCTGGTGCCACAAGGAAGAGCTGGAATATAGTGCAGTTGTGAGAAAATATCAAAGGATGATAAGCAAGCAGCATGTGAAATAACAGAACTGTGAAAGGAGCCTCGACACAACGGGGGCAGGAATTGAAACCGAAAATTCAGTCGGAGAGGTGAATGCGGTAAAGAGGAGGGTATTGAAGGGGAGGAGGGGCTGTGCACGGGGTCTGTGAGGAAAGAGAATTTAAACCTTGGGGGGTGGGTAAGGAAGCATTCAGGAAGCGTTCAGGAAGTGTTCAGGAAGTGTTCTCACTGTGGCTTCTTCTCTCCCCTCTCCCAGACGCGTACGCGAGAGGCTCCGGCTCGTCCACGTCCAGCGCGTGCACCCTGTCAGCCCTCAGCACAATCATGATCTCACTCACAGCCCGCTCCAGTTTATGACAACAATGGCATCAAGGACTCCTTCTTTATAATATAAGCAACATTTAGCTAGTTGTTTTGAAGACACCCAGTACTAAGTAATATTGTGGTTTGAGTACATCTTACTACTGGAAAAAAATGTTTATGCTTCTTTAGGAATGGCATTATACAGTACTTCCTCAAAGCAAATATAGCTTTGTCTGAAGTTTCCTTGGAAACTCTGCAATGCACTGAAAACATCTGTAATATGATGTTACCAAAGCAGTTTACATATGTCCTTATATGCATATTTTTTATTATATATTTAGTGTTTTATAGAATTTTTTAAAGTTAACATATGATGTAGATATTAATTTTTTTCCTCTGCTATAAAATGCTACGGACGACATTATCACGAAAATATTGTTTGGGATTTTTTCCTTTACGATGGAGAGTTCAAAGTTGATCTTGGTACACTGGCTGGAGTTGACTGTACAGTTCCACAAGGCTGCACGAGGCAGAACTGATCCAGACCCGGATTGTGACATGGCTGAATTTCACTGGCAGTTCCAGCCACTCTTGTGTTGAACCAAGTGCTTCTCACACACGTTTTATCCAGAGCTCTGAGCGAGACGAACTCCAAACACTCAGTCAGAACGCCAGAATCTTGGAAAACCACATGATTCTTGGTTGGTTGTGGACTCCAGGACACGTAGCCGATATTCCGGCATCGTGCAGCGAGGAGGGGCTGGTGTGGGATTGCTTTGTCTGGATCATCATTGGCATCAAACTGGGTAGGGATGAAGATCCTGCAAAGGTGTGACCTCTGCCTGTGGTGACCCAAAGGGACGGGCACCGGAGCGAGGGAACGCTGCAGTCTCGCGTTGGGTGCATGCCCAGCTCAACCCGCCTTTGGAGATGCAATTCCAAGGAAATTCGGCACCTTTGGGGATGTAATTCCAAGGAAATGATGTCTTGGTGACTCTGAGACCTAAAGCTGCTCTGGGCTCGTTCTTTGGGACGTAACTCGTCATCCTTGGTAATTCCACTCTGCAGACAGCGCTTGGGATCTGGTGCGGGGCGGGAGCATCCGGGGAGCGCTCCCGCGGAGGGACGGGTTATCCAGGGAAAGTGGGATCTCCCGGAGGTCTCCGCTGGAAGTTTGCCTTTCTTCAGAAACTCTCCACAGACGCCTGGAGAGCAGAGTCACACCGGAAAACGACGACTTCCACACGGAATAATTCTTCTCGAGGGAAGGACTGTTTGTTACTACGGGGAATTTTGTAAGTTCACTCAGACGGGGCAACGCTGGCAAAAGGCAATGGAATTTTCTATACAATTTTCAACTTTCAACGCGCTGCAGTGGTATTTCTTTTTTTTTCTTTCCTGATAGCTTGAATTTGCCTGTAACTTGTCTTTTTTGCTTACAAAATAATACAGTTAACTTTTAGACCTTCTAAATATATTTATTCAGTAACTCATAATCAGGATTCCACTTGTGTAAAAGTCAGGGGTGTTGACCAGAGAAATATTGTCAGTATTTCAAGCTGTGTTCCTTTCTTAGTTTGATATGGTTACTTCTATGTAAAAAAAAAATAAATAAATAAGAAAAACCACAAAAAAAAATTCACAAAACCAAGAAAAACGAAATGAAAAAAAAGCTTCTGTAGTTTTCTCCCCGGTGTAAATGATATTTATCAGTGATCTAGCAGATGTAATCTTTTTTTAAAGGTATTGGTAATAAATATTCTGTCATTTGTAAAGATACCTGTCTTCCAGGAGCCTTTTTCCTCCACGTTTTGTTTTACTCAACGAGAAATTCCACCTCGGAGCCTGCTGAGACTGTCACTGATGTGAAGATACGAGAGTTGGTTCAGGTCAAAACTTGGTGAAGGCAGAAAAAAATCTATTTATACATCTCTGGTCTAACTCTGCTCCCAAAACTGACCAAAAAAATGTGGGGAGGTGAATTTTAGGTTTATTTTGTAGAGCCATGAGCTGTTGGATCATCACTGCCCTTGTGCCTGGAGCAAAGCCCCTCCAGGTACAGCACTGGCTCTGCTTATCCTTGGGGATTCCTCAGGATTTGGGGGAGCACTGCTTGAAATCCCTAAATCCACCAAAGCCACATTTCTAATTCTTTCAGGGGCAGGAGTTGTACAATTCTCTCTGCATTTCAAAGGAGCGATGCTGGACTTGGCAGTCAATGAAGCACAAAAATAAACTGGCTCAGTAGCACAATTCCATTTTTTAAAAGAAATGTAAAATTGCCATTTCCAGAGCCAGGCGAGGAGCAGCTCCTGGAGCTGAGCCTCTGGAGGCAGCAGGGAAGAGCTGGGAAGGAGGAATGCATGGGGTTGGGAGCTGGGTTTAAAGGGAAAAAAATTTGGAATAAGTATTTGCTGTGGGAATTTGGAGATGGAGATCTGGTGTGGTAGTGCCAAAACCTGACCCAGCCCCGAGCGTGGCCTGGCTGCATCCCCCCATGCCTGGGATGTCCTGGAGAAATTCCCTTTTTCCTCGTGCTGCCTGAAATGAAGACTTTGCTCCAAGGATGGTGACCAGGAGGAGGCAGCTCAGCCAGGAATTGTCCTCATCCTGCATCCCTGGTTCTCCAGCACAGGTGAGATCCCCACCAGCCCTGCACGAGGGAGCTGCCCCTGAGGGTGAGGGGCTGGGCCGGCAGCCTGGCTGGGACAATGGAGATACTCCTGCTTTACACCAGGTAGGTTTTATTTACTAGCAGGAGTACAAGTCTGGCTGCTGGCTCTCCAAGCCATCCAGCCCTGCCTGGCCCCAAGAGGACTCATCCTCCCTGCAAGTACCAAGGACCTGACATGCAAAATATATTTAAATACATTGCACTCACCTCTGCAATTTCTTGCCATTAATGGGAATTAAATTATATGTAGAAATCTTATTTATTAAGCCACTTGAAGGCCTGACATAAAATACATTCCAGGAAGTGAAGTCTCTTTAGTCTTATTTTTAGGATTTCACTAATGAAATTCTGATTTTAGATTGTTAAAAGTTGGGCCCCTCAAATCCATTCAAAGCACATGCAGGAGAGACATTTGAGGCACAAACGTTATATTAATGAGCTACATTAATTTTGATGGAGCAATGCTACTTCACCCAGATGAGAACTGGCTCATTTATAATAATTTTTTTTAGCCTGTAGTACCTGGAAACTCCATTCCTTTAGGCACCTTCCAAAGAATTTAGTGGCTGAATCAAATCCTTATTTTTATTTTGTTAATATGCTTAACCCCTCCTCTGGCCAGCTCGATGGACAGGAGGTTTCTTGGAAGCAGAAGGGACTCTGCAAGACCAGGAGAACTTTGTGGGCTGCAGCCAGAGAGATCAAAGCCCGAGGTGTGAGGCAGAAGGTTTATTTGGTGACTCCCTCAGAACACAGGTACATAAATCAGAAACAGAAACTGAGGCTGTCTCAAACCCAGGTCATGTAAGGTGGAACAACAGATAGCAGAGAAAAACAAGTTGCAATATTAGGCTTGGATTTTCAGAATTACTGAAGTTGCACGCTCAGGAGGAGCCCAGCTCGCTGCAGCTCAGACTCGAACACCAGGAAGTCCTTGGCACATTTCTTTAATGATTGTACATTTGAAAACTCTGCGTTCCCAGGCTGGTTTGTTTTGTTGGTGCAATTGAGGAAGTTTATCTGTTTATGCCATTTTTCTCTTTTTTTTTTTCTTTCTTCCCTCCCTTAAGCTTTAATTTCTCGTGCCAGGAAGCACAAACAATCCCTTGTTGTCCCTCTGCAGGTGCTGCCAGCTGATGTCAGAGCCTGCAAAGGAGCCTTGGACTGGAAAGGAGCCACCGGAGAGTCTCCTGTGCCTGCCCGGAGCTGAGGTCCCTGGGGAGCAGCCACCTGGGCAGGGGGATGCCCCTTCAGAGCCCACCCATCCCAAGAGCATTCCCTCATTCAGGAGTGTAAGAAACACGGGTGGAGCTCCTGCTTCCCACTGAAATGTGGCACCTGAGTGTACAGAAGTGCAGGCACAGTGTTAGATTTGCACAGACTCTCAGGTGCACAAGCTCACTTTTGTCTTAAATAACCTTTCAAATCCAGAAGTTTTGGGGGTTTATAAAGTCCTGCAGCTGAGACAAATCACAGAATCAGAATATTCTGAGTTGGCAGGGACCCACAAGGATCACTGAGTCCAGCTCTTAAGTGAATGGTCCAAACAGGGATCAAACCACAGCCTTGGTGTGATCAGCACTGTGCTCAGCTGAGCTGATCCCAAATGTTGCCCTCCATCCCAAACTGGTGCTGTGTTTGCTTACAAAGCAAGGCTCAGTACCCTGCAGCAGTGCAGAGGCCCCATGCACAGTCCCCACACAGGCTGCTCTGGCTGCACAGCTCCCAGCCCACCCAGCACAGACAGACCGGAACTGCATTTCCAGGGAGGTTTTTCAGGTGGAAATTCACACTGTTTCATCACAACTGCTCTCACGATGGCCCTGCTGTGCAGCACTGGGGATGACAGCACTGGGGTGCTTCACACCTTTTTTTCTTCTTTTCCCAGTGTTTGACCCTCCTTGGTCACTCCCAGGACCACCTTGCTGCATCCATGGGGCCGTGCCAAACCCACTTTGCATCTCCAGTTGTCAGAGTAAGTTGAAACAAATATCTAAAAGATTAAGCTGCCAACCAGAAAAAAGGAATCCATGCTCATTTCCAGGCTTTTTTTCCCTACACAGCCGTTGTGCCCTGTACTTATATCCTGCCTGAACCGGGAGTTTTTGTTCAGTAACTTCTCGTGGCACAAGGCACCTCGTGGAAGCAAATCTTCTTGGGATCCTCTTCCTTCCTCTTGGGAGCAAGGACACAGTGGTGGTGGCATGGACCCTCTCCAGAGCTGGTGGGTGACATTGTGGGGACGTGCAGCCCCTCAGAACACGGAGTCATCGAGGGCACTGCAGTAGAGACCTTCGGCCAAGCTGCCCAGCTCGGTCTCCGTGGAGCTGGTGCAGGTCCGTGCCCTCTGGAAAGCAAACACCCCTTTGAGCTGGGAGCTTGGGCTGGCTCGGGATGGGGTAGAGTTAACAGTGTTATGCAAAACATCATAGTTCAAATTGGTGCATTTAGAGAGGGATTAACCCAAAGTGTTTCATGATTTAGCCAAGAAGCATTGGGTTCAGCAGGAGGATTTTCACCCTCCTGCTGGAGCTCTCCCGGAGCTGCTCATCATCTGTCCCTCGAGCCCTGCAGCCCCAAAGTGCCCGTTTGCCATGTTTTACCACAGTGGCCACCTCTCTGGAGCCAAGGACAGAGAGCCCCAGGAGGAGCTGGAGGGCACAGAATCACAGAATTCTGGAAAAGACCCCCAAGGTCATCAAGTCCAACCTCCGATCGAACCCCACCGCACCCTCTAAATCCTATCACAGAGCGCCACGTCCGCTTGGTGTTTGAACACTCCCAGGGATGGTGACTCCACCACTTCCCTGGGGAGCCTTTCCCAGTGCCTGACAGCCCTTTCAGTGAAGGGGCACGCTGTGAGGCACGGGAATTTCTCTCAATCCACGGCAGCAAAGCCCCCTTGTGGGTCCACATCCCAACCCAGGGGCGCTGAGCAGGGTTGCACAAACAAGGGTGCGGGGCTGGTGACCTGCAGGAGGAAGCAGAAAGCAGGAGCTGAGCTGCCGGGAAGCCCTCCAGGGTGGCAGGTGACAGAAAACAGGGACGAGCAGGTTCCCAGGGGCCACCACCGTGCGGGGCTTTCGTCACCTCGCCCGCTGTTTACGCCGCAAATTTAGGAACTGAATGTCCCCACAAACGGCCTCGCTCTCCCTGCTGATCTCAGCAGGACCAGGGTCACGTCCTCACCTCTCTCTCCTTGGCAGTGCCACCAAGCTTGTGGCCTCTGGCTGGTGTCACCTACCGCACCCAGCTCGCTTTAGGGAAAGAGAACTAAAAGCAAGGCAGTGCTGCTGCTGAGGATGTGGACCTGCCTTTGCAAGCTCACATCTTCTAGCTGCAGCATTAATATTTGCTATTTCTCATATTCTTGTTTGTGATGCCCCAAGTCATGTTATTTTACACTTCTGGCTTTAATTAAAAATAAATATTATGTGATAATCTTTTAAGCCTGTTTCCTTGACCAGACCGTGGAGTGAGAGCAATATCCAAAAAATCAAAGCCCTGTGCCAAGGGGACAAATGAAAATCAAGTTGCTGAGCAGCACCTCCCTTGAGCAGACAATGAGGGGTTTATCTTATCTGTAAGGTAAATGTATTTATCAGAAGTAACAGCAAACATAAGAAGGCTTAAGTCCGGCTTAACAGTAGGAGCAAAACGTTTTGAATTGTTAGGCTTAACAAAATCAGCTCTCCAGGAGTCACCCTCCAGTCTCTGCCAAGGCAGAGCCATGGGTGTGGCACCAAGGGCCTGAAATTCGTTGTATATTAACAAAGCACTCGACAATAGCTCTTAATCCTTTTGTTCATTTTTAACCCTTCTCAAAGCACAACACCTGCAAACAAAGCCAGATCCAGAGCAGCAGCAGCCCGGGACCTGTCCTTGGCAGAGGAGCCAGGTAAGAACCTAGCACAGCAGCGAGGACTGCTGATCCCAGCCTCAGGAATTCTGAATTCCGTGGGTTTAGTGGGCATGGGGTTATGTGGTCAAAGGTAGGACTTGATGGTCTTGGGGGTCTTTTCCAGCCTTAATGATTCTGTGATCCTATTTGCTTCCAGCCTTACAGTGAAAAAGCAGCACACAAACACAGGCATTCCTTCTGGTTTCAGAGAAAAAAGAGACTAAAATGTTATTTTACCTCGTAGTCAACTGGGAAGGGATCTCGGAATTTGTTGCTGGGTGTTGGAATGGGTGGAAACAGCTTGGTCCATACGTGGTTTCTGTAAACAACAGGAGTGGAGGGATGTGAGAGAGTTGCTTTTCCTGCTGGATGATGTTCCCAACAAGCAGCACACGCTCAGCCCCAGCACAGGTCGCGCCTGCTTGCAGCACCTCCTGCCTCCCCCCCTCCAGCACTGACACCCGGCAGCAGCAGCAGGCTCCAAAGGGGTCACAGCCATGGCCAGTGGTCCCCACCGGGGCCGGGCAGGGGTGCCACTCCTCACAGGACACCTCTGTGCCCTGGGGACAGGCGGGTGACAAGGAGAGGAGGGCTGAGGCTGTCCCCAGCAGCCTCTCCCTCCGCAGCCGCAGCTGCTCCCGCCCGGTGCCGGGGCTTTTAGGCCTGTCTGGGAGAGAAATTAATTGCTCTGCTCTGTCTGTTCAGGCTCGTGTTCTTCCCAAGGGCTCTGCTGTCATGTACCTTGTTTGGGCAGCCAAGACAAGCTGCCTCTTGCTCAGCCTTTGGTTTCTGGACATAAACTGCCAGTGCCTCGTGGTAGGAGAGCAACCACAAATAATTGTGTGCCGAGGGAAGCGGGAGCGGGCAGGGAAAGGCACCGGGGACGGCTGACAGTAAATGGTTCTGCTTAGTGCTCTAATAACTCATCCTGCTGACACCCTTGGAGACCCTCCTGCCCTGCCTGACACTCCCTGGCCTGGCTGGGCACACAGGCACAGGGATTTCTGTGATAGCAGGAGCTGCAGAGGGAACTTTGCTTGTCTGCGACACCTCCCAGAGCACAGACCTCACATTTCAGGAGCCAAAACGCTCCCACCGTCTCCACCCCCGGATAGCACCATGTCCAAAAGGGCCAGGGTTTAATGAGAACTTGGCCTGAGTGAAGACTGTTTAGCCCAGATTTGGCATCCAGGGTCTCTTCCAGATGAAGCAGAGATGTGGTCGAGGTGTGGGGCTGCTGGGGCCAAGGGCAAATGTGCTTCTCTGCCCCGCTGATTTTGTGACAATCCCCCTGGCTGATGTCTGCTCAGCTCAGTGCTTATGTTCCTAGGACTATTCTTCCAAAAGCTTTCAGAGTTCTGTCAAGTTTCCCGTTATCCTATTATTATTCTCCTGGTGAGGAGGAATAATATTTTCTGTCTATCAGCTTGGAGCTAAACCTTCCTGGCCGAGCTGCTGCTGCCTTGAAGGTGACATTGATGCTTCAGTAATTATCAGCTGAAGGGAAGGGCCACACCACTGCTCACACCACAGACGTGAGCAAGCAAGCTATGGGGTATCTCCCCATTCCTGCACGTGGATGAGGCTTTGGGAGGGAATTGTACAGCCAGAAGTGGGAATATGGGGAGGAAAAGTAGGGTGGGAGGTGTTTTTGGGAGACATTTGTCCACCAGTGGGGTGGGGCAGTGGAGTGGCTGCTGCTGGAGCTCGGGAGCGGGGGCAGGATGAGTGCCAATATTACTGGCATCACGTCCGTTCTTCCCAGCTTTCCTCCTGAGAGTCAGGCCTTTGTGCCCTCGCCCAGGTCAGCTCTGCAAGCACTGTTGTCTTCACAGCTCCTGCACTTCACAGGTCTCCCAAATTTTTCAAAAGTCCACATCATTTCACCTGCTTCTCTTCTCATTTCAGCTCTGATTTATGTGCTGCTGTGCCAAGTGCCCAACAAGATTTGGGGTTATTCGGACTTGGCGTGTTCCTCGTTGTGCTGTTGGTCAGTAAAAGATTTGGATGGAGCCATATCAAAATTATTTATTGAGCCAGCAAAAAGCATAAGTTACACGTTGCTTCTGGAATAGAAAGGCTTAAGGAGGGGTGCACAAACGCCCAAGAGAAACGAGGCAGCAGCACATTTGTGTCCATGGGGGCTGCTTCCCCTCGGGTCTTTGCAGGGAGGCGTTGGTGGGGTGGTGCCCTCAGAATGGTCCTGTTCTTTTTTGGAGGTTACTGAAAAGTCGGAGTTATGTGATGGAAGATCTTGTCACACAAAGCATGCCAGGTGTCTCTGTGTCTCTACACAGGTTAGAGCACAGCCCTTGCCATGATCACTGCTTGGACCTTCAGGCTTTGGACACAGCCCACGGGACCCTCGTGCCTTAACTCAGAGTTGCAGGGCCTGCTGTGCCTGCCTGTCTGAAATGTGCACTTTTCCCACAGGCTGGGACATGAAAAGGCCAAAGATACACAAAGAGAAATAAGCGGGAGAACAAATTCTTCTTTGCCCTCTTCTAAGCACTACGATGAGATTGATGAAATATTTGTTTTCTCACTGTCAGAGTGCCTGTCCTAGTGTCTTGCCTCCCCTGAGATTCCCTGTGGAGTTTTTCCAAAGTTGGCTGGTGACTGCTGGACGCGGAAGAGGGGGATACCTGGGATGACCACACTGATTTTGGGGTGTGGAGGGTACTGACTGCCCTCATATCAGCTAAGTGGAGCAAGTGACTGACTCCATCCTCCTGTGGGCTCACCTCCAGGAGAAAATGTTATTCCAAGGCACAGCCTAGGGAAGTACAGAAGCTGCTCACTCATAAAGACGGAGGGCAAAGCAGGAAAACATTCAATTGTGGTTTTTATCAAGCCTGTAACCCCATCAGCCTCTGCAAGTAAGTGAAGGGAAAAGCCTGCCCAAACAGTCCCAGAGGGCTATTTTGCCTTGCAGCACTCCTCCCAAATGGGGGTCTTTATCCCTGATGCCTGCAAGTACACAGAAAAATTTATAGACCTCTTTGCCATAATGAAATTCCTTCTAATGGCTGCAAATCGCATGAAATCTGAAACGATTCCGTGGCTTGAATTGCAGAGTACACTTCATGAATTTTCAAGAGCAGTAAAAACAGAGAGTACTAATGAAACTGAGATCTAGGGAACCTGCTCTATTTTTCTTTTTTTAATATCTGCAGGTACAACGCCGTGTTTCATCTTCTTACACTTCCCCCTCCTCCAGGGCAACCTGGGGATTAGAGAAGGAGAAGGAGCAAGGAGCAGCAGGGAAGGGTGGAATAAGGTGAGCAGCTCCACGAAATTCGGTGCAGCAGGGAGGTAAAATTTTAATCACGTTGGCAAAGATAGAAAGTAACGAGCATTTGGGTGTTAGGGAATTTTATACTGGAGAGAAACTCCTGGAAGCAACCAAGGTTGCTGCTTGCTGCACGTTTCAGGGGAGAAGTTTCTAATTCCGCTGATTCTTAATTCATCACTTTTGATTTGACTGTCACAGTGACACAAATCCAAAGTGTATCTGGGCTTCTCCACAGGACATCTGGGGAGTTTGGCATCTGGCTTTACTATATGGCATCAAAGAGCCTCTGTATAATTGAAAATAAACGAAATAAATAGTTCAAATACTCAAAGCAAACACCAGTGCTCTGTACGTTTTGGCCATGAAAGATGCTCTGAGCAGCTTGTACCAGGGATAAATGCAGATTTCCTGGGGAAATCACTGACCCAGTCAGGTGCATTAACTGAAGAAATGAGATAAGGATAGAGATTTTTGACAAATTCACCTCACTCAGTATATGGGTTTGTTGTTTAAATTGAATAAACCTCTTACCCCACCAATTTTGCTGAATGTTATTATTGATAATTAATGAGGCTGATTATTTTTGCTTTGTATATTTGCTTGGATACCAAACTCAGTGCTTTTCCTTGGAATTCAGCAAAGCTTGTGACATCCCCCCACACTTGTTGAATACCTGGTCCTTAGTTCTACTGTAATAAAAAGAATATGGTAATACTTACATTTTGCATATTATAGCAACAAGCAGGAATGTGCAGGATGTGGACACACAAAGCAGAGTGAAAATCCAGGCTACGGGACTCTCCAGTTTATTTTGCCCTGTATTTCAAGGGAAAAAAAAAAAAAAGAAATTAAATATATTATGTTAGTGCAGATTATTTGAAACACAGTATTTTAAAATATTTCATCAGCTGTTTAATGTGGTTGTATTCAGATCACAAATTAACATGCAAATGTTGAAGACTTGGTACTTAGAATAAGAAATGAAATTCAGAGCTTCCAGAAGAGTTTCCATGGCACTGAATTTCTGATTTCAACAATAAATTTCTTGTGTTTTGATGTGAAGGAGAAAACAAGGAGGTAAGAAAGGGGCTTAGGCAGGAACCTGCATTGTGTCAATGAACTGCAACAAGCCCCTAAAAACTCTTTTCCATATGAAAAACTGAATTAAGTGGTCCTGTCCTTGGATATTGTTGAGATTTAAGTAAATTTTTATGGAAGACCCAACTTTCTTTGCCATCAGAATGAATTTTCCATATTTGCTACGTGAGCCAGGTGAGGAGGTCAAGGGCATGTGTTGGAGAAAGGAAAAAAAACACTGAAGATTTGCAGTCACTAAAAAACAGATATAAGAGGGGAGGGAAATGTAGTAAACAGCAGAGTTTAACACTGAAGATTTGCAGTCACTAAAAAACAGATATAAGAGGGGAGGGAAATGTAGTAAACAGCAGAGTGTAAGAGACTTTTTTTTTAGGTGAAAACAAGGAAGTTGAGAAACTCCAAAGATAAGAGCAAAGGAGGATGTCTACGAACAAACAGTTGATAACGTGCTGTGATAAAGGAACTGTTATTTCCAGAACAGCTTCTTCAGCAAAGTGGGGCAAATGATCAGGACCCAAAGATGCCAAAATCATGTTCTTTTTTCAGCTCCAATAAAGTAAAGGTTGCCATGATCTCTCATATAAATTTCCAGGGTGAACATCACAATGCATGGCAGGGGAACACCTGTGAAAACTGAAGGAATGCCAGAAAAAGGCCTTGAGCCTTGAGCTTAAAGCAGTTTTACACAGGTAAAACCAAAGCCCTGGCTAAAAAAAATCCTTTCTATTTCCAGAAGTTTGCTTGGAAGTATTTTTTTTGTATTTTTAATGGAACAGATTTAAATCCCCTTGGCATTAACAATTTGGTTTTTTTCCTTCAAACACCTATTTTCCTGTTTTCTATTAAAATTCCATGGCATTGCACGTGCTCCTGACTAGGCAGCATTGACTCCCATCAATTTAATAATGCTCATTCTTACCAACATAAATAATTTCACTCCAGTCACTCCAGAATCCTCTGGCACAACAAAGGTGGTGGTGGTTGGCCCTTATCCTTATGGAATACCTGCTGGTGCCATCGATCCGTAGTCGGAAGCTGTTTGAGGAGATTTGCAGTATCTGGTAGGAAAACAATATTGGGCTGGTTTAGATAATTTCAGATTAATTCTGACAACAAACTTTGGCCACGTTTATCTCTTTATTGTTTTTATTAACTGTGAGCTGCTGGCCTTGCTTTGGAGGGAAAATCTGTTTTTAAAGGTGTAACTTCTCCTAACACACCAGTATTTCTGGGCAAATTCCTGAAAAAATGCCTCATTTTTTACATTCTTCCTTAAGACTCTTAACGCAGGATTTTCAAGATGGTAAAAACTGTTCATAAAACTGAATAAATCCAATTCTGTCCTGCTTTCCCGAGTCTCTCGGGGATATTTTGTTGCAGACATAAAAGACATTGAGGAAAAGAGGAAGGCAGATTCCAGCTGCAGAGGACAGGCAGCTCAGAGACAGGAATGCTGGATAACACTTGGATGCTGGAGGAGCAATTACCTGCTCGTTACCCGACTTCAAGTTGACGAGGTAAAATTCATATTCAAAACATTCCTCACGGAAAGGAGAAATTGGCTTCTCCCACGTGGCCAGGAGATCGTTTTGCTCCAGGGATACAGTGATATTTCTGGGAACATTCACTTTCTCTGAAAGCAAAGAAAACGGTGCTGGTAAGTTATTTATAGAGCCAAGTTTAAATACTGACAACTGGAGCGTTTTAGAACCTGAGAGTGTGTCCAAGTAGGATGTATAAGTCTCAAATTTATTGCACATTTTGGACAGAAAAGATAAGGATTTAGGAGGAATAACTACATTGCAGATAATAGTTATGGGCAAACAGCTCGGAAAATCCACTTAAAAGTTTTGGAGAACTAGATGACTGGGGAAGGACGAGTTTATTAAATTATTTTTCACAGAAGTATTAAATTAATGATGAAACAGTTTGAAAAACTTCTTTTCATGAAAAACAATGCAGATGTAGCCAGAAAAGTTATTCAAAATAGGAAGAAATTTAAAGCAATGGATCAGCTGCTATTATGGGGGTGATTTTTAAGAGGAAAATATGTGAATTTTTCTCTTAGTGGAATCATGAAAAAGAACTATCATCTGTTTACAGAAAAAAAGAAAAAGGCATGGAACTAATGAAGGAAAGTAAATTATTTGTGTAGATGGGAGATGATTGACAGTCATGGTTGATATTCCCTTTTATTCCATACTCCAGTGCCTTCCTTTAAAGGACATGGTTAACTTGAACACCACGTGTCTCATTCCTTTCAAGGAAAGGCTGCAAAATAAAGGGTAATAAAAACTGTATTTTAAGCTACATTGACTAAATCAACTGAAAATTAATATTGGAAGTAATGCTTTGGCTAACAAACAGAATAACTAATTGCCTTTAGTAGCTTTTAGTTTTGCCATTCTATAATTTAAAATAAATTATTACAAACAAATTTAGTTAAAACAATCCAGTTATCTCTTCCAACATCCTTCAGATGACTGTGCAAAATCAACACACGCTTTCCCCTGCAACAAGAACCACTCAATCCAGTAGAATTTCCTCACAAACCTTTTGTCCTGCTAGACATTTTTCATATATTTTTTTTAATGTATTCCTACTCACCAATGGCATTTTGGTTAAATAACTGCTGGAAAGGCTTGATTGCAGCACGTTTGCTGGAGCCATTAATGTGTACGACAACGAGGTTGTCAATCTCCTCAGGATCGATGTGAGTCCTTGAAAACCTGCACTCAGCATTCCTGTTCCACTGGTCCTTGCTGTAACTGGGGCATTCCTCAGTGAACCTCTCATACCTGAAGGAAAGTGCTGGTGAGACTGGGTGATCCTAAGGGAATTCACTGCTGAGTGAAAGGGAGCAAACAAACCTGTAAAACAGAAAGTACTCGGTGTCTTCTGGTGCCCCTCGGCCAGGGAGCCAAGTGCAATGGAGGGAGACAGTGCCAGGAATGGTGATGTGAGTGACACAGGACAAATTGGTGATGGATGTCTCTGGAGCACCTGGGGAGTCAAGGAATTACAGAGCAGAAGGAAAACCTCACTGCAAAAATAATCATAAATCCGTGTTGCCAAAACATTTTGATTCCACTTTGGTCCATTACAGCTGTGTCTGTTGCATCCAATTCTCTTCCTTATCACACAGGTCTGTGGGTTAGGGATGGATGGAGATTCCCAAACCCTGATTCCAGTTTGCGCCATTATAGCTGTGTCTCTTACATCCCATTCTCTTCCTTATCACACAGGTCTATCAGTTTTGGGTGGATAAAGATTCCCAAACAGTGTAAGTAAAGCTGTGCCACACAGCACCGTGTATTTCATGTATAACAAGGTAACAGTATCCTCAGGTGCACCACAACGGGTTAACTCAGCCTCAGCAAGGCATTTGGAGAAAATTTTATATGTGTTATTGACATTTTGCACCTCCAGATTGTACTCCAGGCTCCACTGCAGTGGAGAGAGGCCCGGACCAAATCCTTTTGTAGCAGGTACAGTGGAAAACGCCGCATTTTTATTTTAAAGTACTAAACCTGTCACCTTTTGATGTCTAGTCCACAGACTGGGGCAGAACACAAAATCCAGACGTTCCCTGGGTTTTTCTCACCTGGCAGAGGGGGGAGTTTTCCCCTCACCCAGTCACTGCTCATCTGGAGGTCTCCATGGACGAGCAAGGTCCGAACGCGCGCGGAGAAGCCGTCGTGGAGCGCCGCTGTCCGGACACTGTGAGTCCTCGTGGTGTCATACTGGAGAGAAAAAATATCAAATAAACATCACAGGGGCTGGAAGCCAAAATAAGGGATCTGCAAAGGCTGAGCCAGACATTGGTGTGAGTTCAGTGAGTTGACCTGAGTGGGGAATCAGTACTTAAAGCCAGGATCCACCATCCCCTCAAGATGAGCGCTGCAGGGACGGACAATTCCCAAGGCTTGTCCCAGCAGGGCTGTGTCCACAAGGCTGGCTGAAAGGGAACCTCTCCAGTGCCCACAGTATATGTTTAGATAAAAGAGAATAGCAGGGATTTAGCCTTCTAAGGATCCTTGATTTATTTTTTGTCTTACCTCTTCAGGCACAGGGCTCAGGATTTTCACTTCGTATCTAATGGTGTAGTTGTTTTGTTCTTGAGCAGGGTTTGGTTCCCAGTGTAACAGGACTTGTGCTAATGCAGACACTGTGAGGGTGAAGTTAACAGGTGGGAAAACCTGGACTGGAAGGGAGAAAAAAGAAATATCCATGACATAGTGATCCAGTGAATTGTTTAGAGCAATACTGGTTTGCAAGCAGTGAGCAATACAAGCAAAACATTTCATTTCAATATTATATTCTCTCAACAGCTCCTTTTAAAATGTTTTTAATATTTGAAAAAAAATCTTTAAATAACCAAAACCTCATCAAATAAGAGTTTATTAAAATTTAGCCTAAAAATGATTTTTTACAACAGTTTCAGCTTGGAAAGTACTATCATATATTACATTTGGCTTGTTAATTATGTTCAGATTTTTCATCTTGGTCCTCATTGTCACACGGACACATAAGAAACGGGGCTGATGGAGTGATCAACTGCATGAACAATTCTCACCCACACCAGCTTGCAGGAGAGTGTAACATGGGGGGCTTTCCAAGAGAAGCTTGACAGCCACAAGAAGTTGCATGTGAGAGGAGAACCAAAATGATGAACAGAGGAATTAAGCACAAATGGGAGAAAACATAGAAGGATGGGAACGATAATTTAAAACGACAGGGCAAGAAGGATTCCTGGAGCTCGCAAGGAAATGAGGAGGATCTCATGCTGGGGGAAATGTTAGCATATAAATAGCAGGGCAGTGAAATAATCAATCTGCTCCCCTCCTGTTCTTCAGAGCCTGCCCTCCCTTATTTGCCAAACCCAAGGCAGTTTAGGGACATCAGCACCCCTGGGAGTGTCCAAGGCCAGGCTGGATGTGGCTCTGAGCTCCCTGGTCTGATGGAAGGAGTCCCTGCCCATGGCAGGGGGTGGAACGAGATGGGCTTTAAGGTGCCTTCCAACCCAATCCCTTCTGGGATTCCATGATCAGCCCCTGCTTCTCTTTTCCCACGATTTCAACCTTTGTTCCCCAGGAGTTCAATTTCCAAGCACAAACGTTGCATTAGGAAAACTGTCCCATAAAGGCTCAGAAAACCCCAACAGAGACCACCCTGAACTGCCCAGCCCAGGGGACTTGGCACGAGTTGTGCGTCCATGACTCGTGGTTCTTCCCTCTCAAAGCAAACCAGTTGGGAACAATCTGTCTGGGAGAGGGCACAGCTGTCCCAGGAAACCAGGCAGCACATCCATGCTCATCCCTGCTCCTGGACTCCTGGCATGCCAGGGATTGTTTTATCCACGTGTAGAACAGTGCCCAGCACACAGAGGGGCCTTGGGCACCCACCGGTGCTGGCAGCAGGAAACTCCTCACCTTTGGAGTTGGGCTGAACCAAATTCCTTGTCCAAAGGAGGATGAGGAAAACTTGCAGCATGCTGAGCATCATCCTTGGATGGTGGGTGGGCACGGCCAGGCATCAGCACGCGTGTCCTGTCACCATTCTAGAGGATGGGAGCTAAAAATGAACACAATCCCGAGGGTTAAGCACACAAAGCATGGATCACGATCTATCCACAAGATCAAAGCAGTGAAACTGCTGCCTTGCAGGAATAGACTCTTCTTTTCTCGCAGGAAAATGCTTCTTGTTGGAGCTAAATTTAATGTAAGTACCACCCAGCACAGTCCATCTCGCTCCCTTTGCCTTTGCCAGCCCTCTCTGAAACAGCTGCTGGTTTCAAACCTTCGTGGGGATGTTCAGAGCAGTCATGGAATTAGAGCATTTCTCCATGGAAAGTGAGTCAGGTTCGTGTATCTTGGCTTTCAGTAGAGTCCCATTTCCTCCAAGAACAAAAATAACCATATTTTTAGCTCCTACTATATACAAAATAGTTACTTACTGAGATTTACTTTCTAGTTACTACCCCAATAAAGCTCTCTAAAGATGCAGTCAGTGCTCACCTCAAGGCTAATTCTCCATTGTTAATTATTGGGTGTAAGAGAAGCTGTTTTGTTTGTTTCTAATTTAAATGAACAACTATTTTTAATGCTTAAACCAAACATTTTCCTGTGGATTGTTTCATGAATTACTGGGAGAAAAAAAAAGAAATCTCTGTGTAATGATTCATGTGTAACCTAATATAAATATGGGCTTCCAGAACAGCAGCTTTCCAAAATGATCTTACTGAAGAGAAATGCACCCTCCCAGCCCAATCTCACCACTTCCCTGGGGCACTACAGCAATTGCTTGTGTGGAAAACATAATATTTTCCAATGGTAATGAGCAGGAATAACCCAGGGACTGGAAGCACTCCGACTGATCACAGTTGGAATAATTCTGCTGTACAGTAACTATTTTTCAAAACGCTGTCTGAGCGCTGGGTTCATTAAAATGACACATAATCTACAGTACAGCGTTTCTTAATGTCCAACTCCCCTCATTATCTATATTCACATTTGGTGCCTCTCTGCTTTTCTGAAAGCCAAAATGTGCACGAGGCCAGCTGAAAGTCGGGAGTTTGCAAATGGGTTCTTCCTGGGGAGCCGGGGTTTGATTTCATGTACATTGGGTTATTGAGGGACATCTTGGCCAGGCCTTTTGGTCCCTCCAAAATGTAGCAAATCACAAACAATGGGACAAATATTCTTTACGACGCACAGTTATGCCTGCACAAATTGCAGGCATCAGGCTTTCCTTCCTGCTTCAAGAAACATCATTTCATTTACCTGATGAGACTATTAAATACGCTAATAACTTTTTTTCTCTGTTTAGAAGTAAAAATTCATTATCTTCACGCCCTCGAAAATAAAAACTAACTTTGGGAAAGAAGCTTCATTAGTTTCACTGCTAAGAGTACTCATTCTATTTTTAAAAAAAGCAATTACTTCAGTACATTATTTTTAAAAAAAAAATCTTTAAAAAGCCTCATGTTTTGCAAGTGTTTAGGATTCACATCTACTTGAATAATGTCAGTGCATTGGTTTCAGGCATTTAGCAGAGCTGACTCTCCCTTGGGTTTATTTAAAGGGGGTTTGGCTACCTGTGGATTTTTTTTTTTTTACTTTGTCCTCAAAAAGTTAAGGGTTTTGATTCTTCTTTTCCCTATACTTTCAAAAAGATCCTAAAGAGCTTCTTTTTTTTTTTTTTTGCTGCCTATAAAAGCTTGCATAGATCTTACATCTTCTGAGCAGCACGTTACTGAACTGAAACTGGATATAAAATGTTACTGTAATGCAAATTAGTCTTAAATTATTATCCTGCTCTTTTCAGTTTATTTTTTCTTGCTTTCTTTTCAACAATGCTGCTTTTCTTTTTCTCGCTGTCAGACTAAGATTGAAAACGCAGCTTTTGGGAGATGGATTTCTGCAGCTGTGTAAGACCACAACCTCTAAGAGCAAACTGCAGTCTGTGGCACCCTGTTTCATGGGAGAAATTCCTGAAAAGAGAATCAAAATAAGTGTATTATGGTAAAGATGGTAACTAGAAGTCTACAAGAGGATTACGCTCACAAAAATGGATATAGTAAGTTTTCAGGACAAAAAAAATCTTAATTATATTACGTTTTGGTTATATAGGTAAAAAGTAATAAGCAAAGGGTAAAGGGTATATTCCCTTTGTACAGGGAATATATTCCTTTCCAAAGGACAGTAGAAACCCAAAGCACAGAAAGCAGCTTTCTAAAGGTAATGATTTTCTCCCTTACAGCTGACGTGTCCCAATACCCCACAAGCAATGGAGCAGAAGCAGATTCCAGGTGCTTTTCCCAGTGTAAACTGACTTTGAAAAGCAGAACTTTCGCAGTCTTCAGAGCCAGCACAACAAGGCAACCCCAAACCACACCAGACATCCCACAGGGATGTTACCTGCGGATCCCAAAGTCCCGGGAAGAGCCAGCTCCCTTTGTTCACCGTCCTCTGGGTGCCCTCCCCGTGGGGTTCTTTTATAACTGCTGCCTCTCAAGGACCAACGTGACTGGCACCTCAGAAGGGATGGCAGAGGATAAGGGAGATAAGCACACCCTGAAAAGGGGAACTACGGATTTAAGGGCAGCGTGGAAGGCTCCACACAAGCACAGCTTAGCCCAGAAATGGGGTTACTTTATTTATTGAGGGTTAATTATATACAATGGTCTGATAGTTCTCTAATGGCTTTGCAAGAGCAGGAATGTGCTGACTGAATGCAAAGAAATAACCTACAGTCACACTGCTGATATCCCAATTTGTTCTTCCCCTAGAAAATCAAACCCAAACATTGCTGGGAAACTGTGCAGGTTTTGTCCAGTTTTTTAATGCCATCTTGTCCAAGGCTCTTGCCATACAACCATGCAGACACCAGTAGCATTTTGGGTACTTCTCTGCTGCCCAGAGAAGCTGTGGATGCCCCATCCCTGGACGTGTTCCAGGCCAGCTTGGATGGGGCTCGTGGAAGGTGTCCCTGCTCATGGCAGGGGGTTGGAACAAGAGGATCTTTAAGGCTCCTTCCAGCCCAAACCATTCCATGATTCTGTGATGGTAACAGCCTCACAAACAGGACAGGGAGCAGAATCCAACCCAAGGGCCCAGGGAAGACCCTGCAAGAAGTGGGGCTGTACGTGATGGAGTTGTAGGCAGGATGAGAAGAAGGCTAATGACTCACACTCATTAACAACCTGGATTTCACGTCATTAATGTGCAGGTAATGAGCTTGGAGGGGCGAGTGCTTTGGGGCTCAGGCTAGAAATAAGAAAGCTCCTGCCAAGCTGGTGGAAATGGGTGTGGTTTAACGTGGGCAAGATCTCAACTGCAGTTATCAACTGGTGGTTACTATCTGTAAATAATCAATTATCACTGATCAGGTATCTGCTTCGCGGAACAGGCTGGGGTTTGGAGGGTCACATTGGTGGTGGAGTCCCCATCCCGGAGGGATTCACAGCCGCGTGGATGCGGCACTCGGGGAAGGGCTTGGTGGTGAACCCGGCAGTGCCGGGCAGCAGCTGGACTCGATGACCTTAGAGGGCCTTTTCAAAAATGATGCTGTTGTGACTCAATGATTCAAACATTTAAATGCTACCGAGCTCCTTCTCATCGTGGCCAGTTATTTTGCTATTACCAAACTACGCATTTTTTTCCTCCGTTGTAACTCGCTCTCTCTTTGTCACTCCTTTCCCCCAAACTGAAACGAAGCCACGGCCATTCCTTTATGTTTTTTATTGAACTTTGCCTGTAGACCATTCCCGCCTGAGGCGGCGGGGGCGGAGGGAAGCTCG
>VZRJ01001055.1:146943-169783 GCA_013397565.1 Ptilonorhynchus violaceus | reverse complement strand
TCCATTCCAGTTCCTCCCCACCCTCACAGAGAAGAATTTATTCCCTGTATTTAATCTAAACTTATTCTTTTTCAGCTTAAGGCCGGTCCCCCTTGCCCTGTCGCTCCATGCCCTCGTGAAAAGTCCCTCCCGAGCATTTTTCCGCTCCAGGGTCTCCCAAGGCCTTCCCTTCTCCGGGCTGAACACGCGCACAGCCTGGCAGAGCTCGGTTTCCCCTTTGTAGGCTGATTCCATGATGCTGTGTTGTTCCTGAAGAAATCTGGGTTCATGGCTCAGTGTGCTCTGCCCTAAATAATCTGAATATTTTCCCCTTGTCAGCTCCTGACTGTTAAAAGTGGTCCCCAGTACCAGTTAGGGACCTGCCAATATTTAGGGTATCAGAAAAGCTGCAGAAAAATAAACCAGTAGTGACAGGGAAAATACCTGTGGGTGCTCAGCTGTGCCAGGAATTAGTGCATTTTGCATAAAGCTGTGAGAGTGTTTATTCCCACATCTCTGATTTTAATTGTGTGAGAAGGCAGGGGATGACTGACTGTGCCATGGTTTTACGTGAGTTTTTGATTTTCTTTTCCTTCCCAGAACTGTTTGAGAAGAAGAACTATGAGCTGAGAATAGCAGGAGGGGCTGTGAGGGATTTACTGAGTGGAGTGACACCTCAAGACATCGATTTTGCCACTACAGCTACCCCAGCAGAGATGAAGGAAATGTTCACAGCAGCTGGTGTTCGTCTGATCAATAACAAGGGAGAAAAACACGGAACCATCACTGCCAGGGTTGGTTTGTGATTTCATTTGCATCTTTTCTCCCTGTCTGTGGATGTGCTGTGTGGCCAGTAGAAAACTGGTGCTCCTTCTTTGTTAAAGTATCACAGCAAGGGTTTAAATGAGACCCTGCTTTAAAGCATGGAGTGATTTTTTTGATTATTCATTGTAGACTTCAACTAATTATCATATTTTAATGGTGCTATGTCAGCACCAGCAAAGATAATGTAGACTGCCCACACATGATCCTAATGTTTCCTGCTGATTTCTTCTCAAATTGTGTTTCCTCTGCCTTGCCCTTAGTCCATCTTCTGCAGGAAGGTTTCTGCAGGCTCTGTAGAAAATAAATAATGTAAAGATGATTTCCAGGGGTTCCTATTTCTCAGTTGTCAGCTCTGTGTGAAAACATGTCACATGTTGCTGTGCATGTGTCCACTCACTGTTTACAAACAAAAAGGCTGAAAAAATGTGCAGCTTTTCTATTTCACTTCGTGGTTGTGTTGAAGTAACGCTGTCTGTGGGATTTGCAGCTCCATGAACAGAATTTTGAAATTACCACTCTCCGAATAGATGTTGTCACCGATGGACGGCACGCAGAGGTGGAGTTCACCACTGACTGGCACAAGGATGCTGAGAGGAGGGATCTGACTGTCAACTCCATGTTTTTAGGTAAATTTGAAAAAGATTTAGATGAAGTTTGAGTTTTGCCAGTAAATTCTTTCTCTGTTTCAAAGGTCTGTAAAAATGCGTGAGATGATCTGACCAACCAGGTCAAATGACACGTTTTCAAATAAGAATGTTTAATTGTGTCAGCCACATTCATAAATTCATATTCTTCTGGTTTTTTCTTCTCTTTCTAGGTTTGGATGGGACACTGTATGATTTTTTCAATGGCTATGAAGACTTGAAAAGCAAGAAAATCAGATTTGTAGGGAAGGCAACTGAGAGAATACAAGAAGATTATTTACGAATCCTAAGATATTTCAGGTAAAATATTTTGCCTTTCTTTGATAAAGAAACGAACTGTAGAAGGTTTCAGAAAAATGTGAAGAGAGATCAGTGATGTAAAAAGAGTTGTAGTTGGTCATATTTCCTTGCCAACCTAAATGATTTTATGATTGTAAATGGAATAGTTTTCTAATCTGACATCCAGGGGTTTTATTTGACAGATTTTACGGAAGAATCGCAGAGAAACCTGGAGATCATGAACCTAATACACTGGAAGCAATTAAAGAAAATGCCAAGGGTTTGGCTGGAATATCAGGAGAAAGGATTTGGGTGGAACTGAAAAAAATTCTTCTTGGAAACCATGTAAATCATTTGGTTCAACTCATGTATGAGCTGGATATTGCCCAGTACATAGGTAAAGTGAAATTTGATTTCCTACTCTTACGTCTTACACAAACAGAATTTTGTAGCAAAGTGAGATCAAACTTGGGTTTACACAGAAAGAAATTAGATTTTATTTTTTTCCTGTGTTCACATCCACGTTTCTAATTAACACTTTTTTGCACTTTTTGTGTGTATCCCTTCAGGACTACCACTTGATGGGAATTTGGAGGAATTTGCCAGAGTCACTAAAAACCTTCAAAATCTATCTCCCAAACCCATGACTGTCCTGACGTCCTTGTTCAAGGGGAAGGATGATGTCACAAACCTGGACCTGAGGCTGAAAATCTCCAAAGAAGAAAAAAACCTTGGCCTTTTCCTGGTGAAGCACAGGCAGGAATTAACCAAAGCCTCAGGGCCAGAACCACTTAGACCATACCAGGACTTCCTGATGGATGTAAGTTATTTCATAGTGCTTTCTTTGGGGTTTCACAGTGAATTAATTAATTTTTAAGAAATTAATAAAAACCAAATCCACTGTATTTTTAGCAGTTCTGAGCACCTTGTGCTCTGTAGCAATTTTTTGAGTGATTTAGAAGTCAGGCTAAAAAATGTCACATTCAATCATCAGTTTCTTGTGACCTTCCCTGGGACTGGCAGTTTGCTGTGCTGTCATATTGAAATATGAGACAGGGGCTGGACCTCAGGAGAGTTTGGCTTTTTTATGTGAAATTCAGCTCTGAATTGTTCATGCAAAGTCAGTGCAATTCCTGATGTTCTTCCCAAGGCCCCCTGTTCCATAGGCAAGCTGTGATGTTCTTCCACAGCAGAGTGAAGTCATTTCCAGGTGAAATTCTGCATTCTGAAATTTTACAGAGCCTGAAGGCAAGAACCAGTCCCCGTGGCCAGGCCTGTCTCCCCCAGGAAAGGTGGACAAGGGTTACAGCTCTCATCTGGAATTCAGGAAGTCTCCAAGGATCTCCCAGAGCCAAGACTCAGTTTTAAAACCTGTGAGGCAGGAGAGATCCTTGCTTCCATAGTTCCAGCTTATCCAAGATCTTGCCCAATAAGGTGTAATGGGAATAGCACAATGCTAAGCACACTTTGAGCTGTTTCTGCTGCTCCATGGTGAACCCTCTCTTGTTTCCTTTTTTCTCCTAGTCTAGGGAAGCTAACACAAATTCCAAGATCTTCGAGCTCCTGAAATACCAAGGAGAAGAGCAGCTTTTGAAAGAAATGCAGGAATGGACTGTTCCCTCTTTTCCTGTCAGTGGCCACGACTTACGGAAGATGGGGGTGTCTTCTGGGAAGGAGATTGGGACAGCACTGCAGCAACTGAGGGATGAATGGAAGAAGAGTGGATACCACATGGATAAAGAGGAACTGTTGAGCTGCCTGAAGAAGTTGTAAAATGAACAATAACAGAACTGTTTGTGCCCTGAGTGTAACTGAGCTCCCAGGACATTCTTTGTCACTCACATTTAACACTTTCATTTACTAATTCATAAGTTCTGAAAGGAGAGGCTGAATTGTGTGATAATGGAAAACATTCTTTGCCAAATTCCATCTTCTCAACCTCTCTGTATTTAGGGATAAATATTTACTACTTTATCATGACTTCAGGGCATGGGAGGTGACGTCAAGGTTTTTCTCATTCTGATTTTGTCTGTCTAAAAAAAACCCCAAAAAGGTGTTTTCATCCTCTAGAAAAAATCATGGAGGGATTTTTATGTACCTAGAAAAGTGACAGAGTGTCTGGAAATAATGAGCTCTACCTTAACTCTTCTTGTAGTCAAAGCTGGATAACAGATGGAAATCCTCACTCCAGCAGTTCCCAAAGTCTTGCCATGGAAAACCAGGCTGTTTTCTAGGACTGTTTTTATTTTCCAGAATCAGTTTTAGTTGAAAAGGATGACTTGGCTGTGTGAGTATCATGAACTTTCAGTAGTAATTAAATCCATAGAAGGCTGGTGAAGGGTTCTACAGTGTGTTTTCAACTTCAGTTGTGTGAGACAAACTATTAATGTTAATTAACATTAATAGAGGGGAGATCCAGGTCTTGGGAATTGGGGGTTTGGAGCAGTGCTGTTCCTGGCTGATCTCCATGGATATGTCTTCCTCTCCCTGGGACTTTTGGTGTGCTGTTAAAAAAACTCCTCTGAGAGCAGCTCTTGTGTGTAAAAGTCTTACTGCAGGGTGAAGTTTTCCTACAGAACCATGGTAACTAATAAACTCCTTTGGATTTCATTTTCCTTGGACATCGTTTTGCAACACTAGATGGCAACACTGGAGCTGTGCTGGGAAAAAATCAGTGTTCCAGCCTCTCATAACTTCCCAGCTGCCTTGGATTTTCCTGGGATGTCAGGTCCTTTAAATAAATTATCCTGAAGGTGCTTGGGAATTTGTGGGAGACAGCAAGGGAAGAGAACAGTGCTGTTTGTTAGTAAGGCAAATCTCCTAAGAACAGGATGGTGCTTAATTTAATGAGGTAATTAAATTGAAGCCTCCTTTGTGCAATGTATTGAAGTACTGCAGTCTTGGGAGGGAGACAAGGGATAAAAATTCAGGGCTCTGGTAGAGTCCTTTAAAGAACATTTCACCAAACTGCACCTACAGGGCAACAGCCCTGGAGGT
This sequence comes from Ptilonorhynchus violaceus, assembly GCA_013397565.1. Classification (NCBI taxonomy): domain Eukaryota; kingdom Metazoa; phylum Chordata; class Aves; order Passeriformes; family Ptilonorhynchidae; genus Ptilonorhynchus; species Ptilonorhynchus violaceus. The sequence goes on along the minus strand of VZRJ01001055.1, from coordinate 165,059 downwards.
GATAAAATATTAACCTTCCCCAAAATTGCTGTCAGGGTCCAACCCTGCTTGGAGAGAGGATTTTTAAGGATGGTACAGGAGTGATGGAACCTTTGTCCTACAGGAGTCAGGAGGACAACCCAAATTATGCATATGAACAGCAAGCAATGATTGATTTCAATTTTTGCTGCTAATGATTGATTGAAAAGACTTCAATCAGAATTATTTATTATACAGCATAGATAGTTACAACTACTATAGAGTGCACTACTTAATCACTTCAAAGCCAGCTTAATTATTATTAAGTAGAGATTGATGGGCTTAATTGGAGATGGTTTGGCCAAGGTGGTCACTAAAAGCAGGAGGAAGCCCCTCTGTCCTCCATCCCTTAGCGAAAACAGTGTCCTGCTACAAATCTCCAGTGCACAAGAAAAAGCACAAAATCAGATTATTCCAAAATTCTTAATTAATTAACCTTAATTGGAAGTCAGTGCAGGGAGCTCGTGTGTTCCAATAGCTCCTTTAAAAATCATCTTATCCTTGAGGTTTCCCATTGGTCTGTTGAGCATCTCTCTTTATCTTCCACAGAAATTAACCCCTAGGAAAATGAAAGGCATGAAATAAAAAATAATCACGTATTTTAAGCAGGCAGGGTCAGCTTGAGATCTGGGAAAATGATGGATTTAAATAAACATTTTATAGAGTATGGACTATTTAAATATCAAATGGGGAGAGAAGAGAGGAAGCAGTTCCATACACCCATGGTCAAATGAAGTTCTCCAACAGATTATTTGACTAATTAAATGATATTCACAATGTGTTTTAATTAAAGTTACACATCAGGAAGCCCGTGTGGCCTTGCTGGTCAGTGACTGTTCCCAGCTTACCACTACACCAGCCCCTTCCAACACCGGGAAATCAGTTGGAGACCAACATTTCCCATTCACTCCTTGTCCTCAGGGGGATGGATCCCAAAGGTTTGCAAAGAGAATTGAAAGAAGCCCTTATTCCTGTGGGTGAAACTCATTCCCATTCTCAGAGCCTGGAGCAGCAGGGGGGATGCAGCCCCCAGAGCAGATTTGGGGGTGCCCCCCACCCCTCACCTGCTGTGGGAGGGAAGAGCCCATGAAGGACAAACTGGTGAATAACACAAAGTGCTTTCCTTTGGAGAGGTTCAGAGGATTAACGAGGGCTTTTACCCTTCCCTCAAGATGTAATGAGCTGTAAAAATGAATTAAAGGCCCGATTGGCTTGGGTGGCTCCTGAGGGGACGGGGCAGGGCTAATGCTGCCCACAGAGCCCATAAACCCTGGGCCTCACCAAAGGCAGGAGGAGGAAAATGACAACCACGAGTGCCCTGGAGCGGGTGCAGGGAGGGCAGGAGCTGCCCTGGCTGAGCATCCCCCCAGTTGAGTGTCCCTCCTGCAATTATTTTTATATCTATCTATCTATCTATCTATCTATCTATCTATCTATCTATCTATCTATCTATCATCTTTTTTATCTACCTCTCCCTCTCTCCATGGCCCCTAAGGGTGGCTAAAGGGACTGGCCCTGTCCCCCAGCACGGGTGTGGGACACAGCAGAGCAGCTTCACATCCAGAAACATCACCAGCACACCCAGAACGGTTCTTTACTTCCCAAACATTTATCCCTCGTGCCAATCCGGGAAATTTGTGCCTCACCCCTCCCCCAGACCTTGGCTCGGGTCTGCCTGGGGAGGGTGATGCCTCCTGCAGCCACAGCTTGTGCAAAAAGATGTGTTGAACGTGGGAATTCAGCTGAGGGAACATAAAAGCAGGATTATTCTCCATAGTTTGCATCCCCATATGGCACAGACATAAATGGCTCATTAACTTCATGGGGACTCTCAGGGATGAAGGCTCAAGTAGTTTGGGATGGTGACACCAACCTCCTGTTCCTCCACACGAACTGGGGGTGTTGCTGGGTGGAAAAAAGAAAGATCTGTACAGACCATCGGACTCAAACCGTGTCCATCTGGAGACGGGGCCACAACACCCAGACACATAAAGCTGCTCCTCCAACTGCTCTAAAAATTCTACTTAAAAGTTCTTCTGTAGGAGAGCACTTGGATTAAGGAAATCACGTAAAACACCTCCATTTCAGAGCCTTTATCGCGTCCCTGTGGATTCAATACAGATGTGGACAATGGTTTCAGGTACCCCGTGCTCTGCCTGGGCTGTCTGGCTGGGTGACCTTTCTTAAAAGCCTCAATGAATCTAAAAATCCTACAGAACCCTGTGGAGCACGACTAGCTGCAGTACAATAATGCCTTTTCCTCCCTTAAAAAGCTGCTCCCAGTGGGAGCAGTGGGACACTAAGGATGACCTTACCCTGACAGGGTGGTAGTGGTGGGGAGGTGACAGTGTCCTTCATTATCTGGCTGGGCAAGAGGACAAGGATTTAAAGCTTTGACATTTTAGATCATTTCTTTAAGACAATAGCTCTGTAAGAGTCTGAAATGCAACTCAGCAGGTTCCACTACTGAACCACCCCTCCTGTGGCCTCCCCTAGACAGGGATCTATGGGAAGAAGCAGGAGGCTGGAAGTTGTCCATTTCCACAGCCACGTGCTTTGTGAGGATGCCCTGTTGCATTAAAAATACAGAAATTTAACAGAAAACAACCCCCTTGCTTTCCAGCTGGTCCTCAACCTACAAACTATAAATGTACAGTGCTACATAAAGAGTTCCTGGGGTGCAAATCTTACCTAAGGTTTGGGGAGGAGAGAGGAGCAGCCCTTGACTTGTCTGTAAAGTGGTCACGTTCCCCTCTTCATGAAGAACTTCCAATGCCAAATTCATCCTTCTGGGAGAAGTGGGACTGGAATCAAACATCCTGTTCCTGCCACCATAAATGGGTGGTGCAGCCAGTTCGTGTGGAAATGAAGGGTTTGAGTTACAAAGAGGGCCATTTCCAGGGCCAGAACGGTGTCACTCCAGCATCACTCCCTCTTGCACGTAGCTGAGGGTCAGCCAGGCTCCAGCAAGCCCAGGGCAATCCCTTCATCATTCCTCAAATTCTTTCCTCCTGCCAACCTGCTCTCTCTCCCATGTTATTCCTTACCTTCTCTGTCCTGTGCCACTCGAGCCAGCACAGACTTGGAAGTGAACCTCTTTTTGCAGCCAACCTGTTTAAAAAACAACATAAACCCAAAGGTTTCCTTTTTCCCACCCCAACGATCAGCAAAACCAGGTGAGTTTTGAAACAAATTGGATTTTATTCTTTGCAAATGTTTGCAAGCAACAAGATCTGTCAGAAAAGTTTTCCCAAAAGGCAGAGAGAGGAGGAGTTAAAGCAGAGACTGGGAGCAGCTTTACAGAGCAATTGAAGGTGACAAAGAGTGAGAGGAACAAATGAACTTGCAGCACATACAAAAAGAGCATTAATAACAAACAAAGGAGAATTTGAACAGATTTCAGACCCGGTGTGCAAGTGGCTCGTGTGGTTCTACCTACTGGTGAAAATTAAACTAAAATAAATGAAAACTTGCAATGTTACAGGCTCTGCTTGGGATGTGGGGGCTGCTGCAATGTTGGCTTGAAAACGAGCGAGTCTGTGCTCCAAGCCCTGTGCTCCCTCAGGACACTCCCATTTGTCCCTCATCCCCCCCAGCAGACCCCACACCAGCCCTGGCACAGCCCCGTTCCCACAGCTCAGGGCAGGACAGGGATGGTGGTGGGAGAGAGGGGAAAAATGATCCCCTAGGGCAGCAGGCAGCAAGTGCATTGGATTAATTAATTCCTGCATGAAGCTACACCCCACCAATGACAGGGGTAAATGCAGTCAATTTTCATGAAATCTGATTTCCTTTGATTAGCTGTCATAAGCAGTTATGTCCATATTTTTCCATATTGATGTTCCAAATTTTTCCTAATCCCAACCAATATTTTCTCTTCAAAATAGAGAAAAGCCTAGAAAATATGAACCAACGTATGGAAGCACCCCCAACTCCACACCCACCCTGGAGTGCTGTACACTCTGATCCCTCCCAGGGATCCCTGTAAGGACTGGATTCACCACCACAGGATTCCTCAGCAACTCCTCTTTTCAGCCTGGGAAGTGTCATGGACTTGGACATGGCAAACATTACACATTAAGCACATGGAACAGCATCATAACAATAAAATTTAATTAGTTCTAAATTTACTCCTGACTTACCTCAATTATATTAGTTTACATTTGACTATATACACAAAACACCAAAAAGATGTCTAGTTTGGATTCAAACATTGCCATTTTTGGTTGAGGCAATCCAAGACTCAGCCAAAACCCCAAAGAACCGAACCCTTATGAAGTTCAGTGACAGCTGAAAATATCCTTTTGCAATCCCCCCTTCCCCACCCCCTCAGTGAATGTTCAGAGAAGGTGCTGGGAACACCCTCCAACTTCCTGCCACCACCCAGCCCCACTGAGGTCATGGGAACAACGGATAGGAGGGACTTTAGGGGAAAAACACCCCAAATCTCCAGCCCAGATGTGTTGTGTGTGCAGCTGTGAGTGCAGGGGTGAGGGAAAGCCAGGCATGGGTTCATGGATTCCCAAACACAAAGGATTCACACCAGTGCTGGGCACTGCAGCCCTTGCAAAGATTATGATGAATTATCATCCAAATGTTTTCCTGAAGAAAAGGAGCCATCATTCACCCTCTATTTGCTCAGAGCTATATCCCAAGTATTGCTTTTCACAGTTCACTGGCAAGTCAGGGCACTGCACATGGAATTGAGCATGGAATTACACGTGTCTAAGGAGATACACAAGAAGCACAGAGGTAGAAAGCTTCAAAGAACTAAACCTGAGTTACACAATCATTCATTTCTACATACCTGGCATGACAAATACCCAGCAGCCTGGCAGCATCCTGCAGTGTGTCTATGGTTTTGGGTGTTTTTCCAGCTGCAGGTACCACACTACCATGGGAATCGGCTCCTGGGGTGTCAGGCTGGGCCTTGGCCCTCAACTGAAGTGATCTGTCCTTGCTACATCTGCCTGGTGCCTGACAGAGAACAAGCAACCACCGGCTCATGTCTTAAACCTTAAGTAGTTTTGCATCATTTTTAACAAGTGAAGAAATAAAGAGTGAATGATAAAAGCTTCCCGAGAAAAGCAAGTGTTTATGTGCACAAATATAGTGAAAAAAATCTCCAGTTTCCATCACCAAAGTGCATTCTGAGGGGAAAAAACCCAATAAATCAGTGGCAAAAGCTGCCCCAGTTTGGCACCTGATTTCTGGAGCACAGACAGCACGTGAGAGAAAATAAAAACCAAACCAAAACAAAAACCTACCAAAAAACAACCTTCCCACAAAAACAACTGCCTTTATTAGTTTTATTTAGAAACTTTTCCTCTTTGTAAGGTGATTATGTGAAATTTTACTTTATGATCTGAAAGTGAAAGAGAAAAAATAATTAAAGCGATTTTTCCTTCCCCTTGTCACAACAAATACTCCTTAAAAATCACCTCAGTGGGGTGGTTTAGAGTCCTTCACAAACCCCTGGACACCTACACTGGTAAATTAACCAGGAATAATTTTGGGAAGTAATTGAAGCACGTTGAACAGAACACGACAATGTTGTTTACCCTCTGGGACTGACCTGTGCACTTCTTACAAACAGTTTAAAACTTAAGACTTCTAAAGTCAAGTGGACTAAACAGATGAGACAACTTGTAAGGAACAGACACTTCCCATGGGTTCCATGCTGGGAGGCAGCAGCGATTCCAGCTTTTGCCTATCCCAGCACTGCCACCAGCACTCAGCATCAGTCAGGAACTCTCGGGCTGGTTCTCTCTGCCATGGTTATTCAGCAAAGAGCTGAGAAACAGCACAAGCAGCAAACCTGAAGTATTTCAGAGTTAGAAACAGGGATTCTCAGCAAACCACTGGTAAGTGTGTTACGGAAAACACTCCACAGCACGGAACTGCTATCTACCATCCTGGGAATATTGCATCAATCAGACTCTTTACTGTGATTTCGGTTCCCGTGCACCTTCCTTCACTGCAAGTGGGAATTACACGAGGGTGGAGAAAGCCCGGTCCCAAGTCAGTCCCATCTCCCGGCGCGTCACGTCTCAGTCCAGGCGGGCCATCGTTCCCGGTCTCACGGCACCCCCTCCGTCGCGGCGTTCCCGAAGGAACGGCGACGCGGACGCGCGGCGCTCCCGCGGGAGGGGAGCCCGCGCTTCCTCGGGATCGCGAGCGCGGCTGGGGGGGCCGGGGCCTAAGGAAGCGTGGAAGCGGAGCCGAGCGGGCGCGAGGGCGCGGTCACAGGCACAGCAGCGGCGAGCGCTCCCGCTCCGAGTCCTCGTCGCCCTCTCCCTCGGGAATGCGCGGCAGGAGCGCCGAGCGCGTCAGCCCCCAGAACTTCTGCGGGGACAGCTCCTTCTTGGTGGCCGTGAACTTCCAGCCCACGTGGCTCCCGCAGATCCTGCACTGGGCTATGGTCCAGGCGTACCTGCCCGAGGCAAAGCGGAGCGTTGGAGGCGGCGCGGAAGGGAAAGGCGGTTTGGAAACGCTTCGTGGGGTGAGAATCCCGAGCTGGACGTGCAAGGAATGCTCAGGAATCCTGTGCCCAGCTCCCATCTAAATCCTGCAGAGCTTCAAAACTAAAGAAAAAACCCCCAGCAAACTTCCCACCCCCGATGTCCTCTCTTCCCTCTTCAAAGAGAGGAAGCAACCAAAGTTTTTTATTACCCAAACACCTTTTATTCTGAATTTTGAATAAGTCTAAATTTACTTTGTTATTTTTCATATGAGCAAAATGATGATATGTGCCTAAAAAATTCTGTATTTACTATTCCACCCTCCCAGAAATACATTTACAACTCAATTTGTGTAATTTTCTAGTAAAATGCTGCTGCTGCTCTTACCCAGGGAACCAGCTGTGCTCCGTGGAGGGCCGTCCACTGAGATTCAAGTTGCAGGCTTTATATACAGTGAGGGTTTCATGGATGTATCCATGGGGATTCACATAGGCTGCCATGGGGCCACACAAGGATAAGCTACAACAGACAAGGAATCGTGTCAGAGTGCAAGGAAAATCAAAAAACCCCCCAAAGGCTGGCAAATGTAAACACAGGGAAACTGCCAGCCAGGCTGGAAACATTTCTCCATAGCAAAAGAACCACTTTTTGTAGGGAAAAAAAGTACCTTTAATTATATTATTAAAAATTGAAAGAAAATAGATGCTAATTTAAAATACCATTGGTCAAATTTTCGTAGAACTGCAGAAAAGTGCATGACAGACTCATCACATATTTTACTTGGTGCTTTTAAATAGCAACTTGTAAGGAAAATCTAACTTTAAAATGTTAGATTTTATTCTAATGTTCATTCACTGCATCAACTTCTCAGCACCTTCTGTTAAAGTTCATCATATTGACACAGTGGGAATGGTGGTGTCTGGAATCCATTATTTGATCAGAAGATAAGAAATGCCTTTTAATTACCCCATCAGCTCCTTATCACACTGATAAAGAAAAATTGTGGGGAGTCTTTGTTAAACCAAACCATCTTTTAACCTTCACATTAACATAGGGGATGGGCTGATAAAAGTTAATCAAGATTAAAACAGTGACAAGGCTGACAGAGGCAGCAATTATTTGGAAAATGTACAGTGTTATCACTGTTAAACATGGGAGATATTGTATACATCAAATACAGAATGGGACCATCCTGCAGTTATTAAGAATAACCATAATCTTAAAACAAAAAAGGGATCACAAAACTTAATGACATAAATAGGCACCTTCCTTGCATGACAACACGCTGGGAGCCTATTTATGCCACCTAATTAGTGCATTTTGATCTGCTGTTGAGGTTTGTTGACACAAAAAAGTGATGATGAAATGCTGAGAAATAAAATTTGGGATGTCACAAAAAAGTGACACATTCATAATTCAAATTGTTCAGTGCAAGGTGCTGGGGGTGTGGCACAACACCAACCTGTATTACAATATACCTGGATATGCTCAGATTTCCCAACTTTTTATTTAAAAAGCTCAAATATAAACTCCCTATAAATATTTACTTAAATTTTATTAGAGCTGTGGCAAACACAGCAGTTTTAAGGCATAACCCAGCTTCACCTGCTTTGCTGTGCCAGTGTTTCTGAGCAAGGACCTCCCCAAGATGAAGGGTAATAAACTCACCTGAATATTTCATTCTTGGTAGTTATTTCTGTGTCTTGGCACTGCTTACAACAGAGAGATGTACACTTCGAAGGAGAAACAAAGAGGGGCATTTCACTCATTTCCAGACACTGTCAGCAGTGATAAATAATAAAAATGTCCCTCTCTTTCCCTCAGAACAGGCTTTGTACCAATTGCTTTGTTTATCTGAGCAGAAGGTACTTAGGATATTTTTCTATGAGTTTACTTATTTAAATGTTAATTATTATGTACAACACATAACCATTTTTATAAACTCCCCTCACAGAAAGATCCACACAGAGAATTGGATCTGACTGCACAAAGATAATAAATGAGCCAACCTTTTAAGGTCTGTAAAGGCTAATTTAGAAAAAACAACCTTTGCTCTTCTGCAATACAGCACAGAAAAGGCAGATGAGACAAATGCAATCATTAAGTCTTTCTAAAATTTGAGGGTACTGTAGATCAATGGGTTTAATTTCCTCACAAAAATAGGTAAAACATATTGATCTCTCTCTTGGAGATTATAACACATTAATCCATCTTCCACAATTTCTACAAAGTAGAACAAAACAATTCATCACTGACACTGCCCAGAAAGAAGCATTTAAATCAGCTCAGCAGAACACTCCCATTAATTTTCAGGAGGTGCATTACTTGTACTTCTTTTTAAGGGTAAGGCCTGTGAAATTTCCCCCAAAATGATCCACTGTGTTTTGGAATAAAATGCTGCACCCAGGGACAGGATCCTCACCTGTGCTGGTAAAACCTGGAGTAACCCACAGCTTGTGCTTCTGAGCCGCCCTGAGCTGTGCCTGCACTCGTGACACCACAAACTCAGCTCAGCCTTCGCTCTCCCTTCCTCCCCTCAGAGGTGGTTCCTGCATTTCAGCTCCTGCAGCTCCTTTGGTGCAGGTGCCACTGGTGCTGCCCCACTCTGAGCACTCTCTGCTCACTGGAGCCTGAGGCAGGTCAAGTTCTCTACTCCACACATACTCTTTAGCCCCTCTTGAAGCTCACCCGGACTGTCTCTAGTAGGGCCCTTTCACACCCCCTGTGTATTTTTTAAATCACCCTTACTCACAGATTGAATCAATGCTCACACAGCACTCTCAGAGTCCAATTTAGCCACTACTTAATTCCATGGCTCCACTTCCAAACCTATCTAATGACTGCAATTAGCACTCCCAAGTGGAATTCACACGAGTGTTAGACCTGGGAGTCAGGTACATTCCTTAAAACCCACAAGTTTCCCTGGCACAATGATACTTGACTGTGGGGTTATGTTGGTTATTAGCAACACTGGACTTCTAGCACCATCTCTTGGCTAAAAAGGTATTGTGACACATGGAAATATTTCTAACAAAATAAATATTATTCTATGTTTCTTGCTTGCTGCCAAACATAAGCCAGCATTGAGAGATCATTTTCCTTTCGAGCAAACTTTTGAAGAAATAACAAAACACCCAAATTCACCCTCTAGGAGGATTAGTTGGAAATTCCATACATTTGTGTAAGAGATTGTAACAATCACTCCTATATTTTTTTTTTCAAGAATAATTTAATGACAAGTAAAGAAAACGACTCACTTTGTTCATGATGTCTAACTCACAACGGAGCCTCTGCACAGCACTACCTATTTTGAGCAACTGGATACGTAAAGCATCATCAATGGGCAGGCAGGCAGCAACTCTGTAAGAAAAATCTAGAAATGAGAAAGCAGCAGGTCTGTTAGAATTAAGAGAGAAATAAAACCTAGGGCTTACTGTATAACAGGTAATTATCTAAGCTGTGTTTTGTTAGGAAATGAAAAACATAATAAACCAAATTTAAGTTCATAAAATCAACCTCGTACCTACTGGGTTGGTTGGAAGAGAGTCATCTTTAAGGTTTTCATCCCATTCATGGAGCTGCCTCTTGACTCTTTCCATCAAGGTTTCCTTTTGTTAGAAGAAAAGCCTAATTTAAATACATAGGTATTGCTGTTTTCTTAGGAAAAAAACAAAAGGGAAGCAAAATGTAGAGTAAGCTCTTTTCCCTAAGTGGACGTTAGCTCTAAGACTTACAATAATTAAAGAATCACTTTGTATCTACATATTTTAACTATTTTTGCTCTGAGACCACACAGAAGAACCAGAATCTCTGCTATCCCTCCCAGACACTTGCTCTAGGAATGAGGGAACAAGCACACAGAGGGGGAAGGCCCTCCTGATCTTTTCACACTACACTGAACACTATAAACAGCTTTAAAATGGAACTTAAGAGCCAACAGAAATGCAGCTTTTATATTATCCAATACTTAGACATTACAACTGTAAAACAAGAGGTTAATTGATAACACATAGGGTGAACTTACAGCATCATAGAGAGAGTAGAGCCAGGGAGGCCAAGATGTCAAACTTGCACAGTGGAACTTCCTCTAAAACCAAACCCACAAATATTTATTCTTTAACATGAGCAGATTTTAGAGACAGTTTTTGTTAGAACAAATAAAACAGGGGAGGCAGACCTGATTATTTAAAGATACAAGAAATTATCCCCATCAGGACCAGCACTTCACTGTGAAGCTTCCCAACCCATTCTCAAATGCACTGAGAGCTAAACCTTCTGAACAGGACAATACATGGATTTTTTCAGAAAACCGGTCTCAGCATTAAAATTTCTGATGTTCAGTAATAAGAAATTATGCCTTTCAAAAGGGTATCTATCTCAAATTGAGAGAGTTCAAAATTTAAGTGCTATTAACAGTGCATCTGTTCCTCAGTCTCCACCAGCTGTCCCTGGAACCACCAAATCTCCACCAGTGTAATGTCATCTGTTTAATTACCCAATTCTCTCCAGTGACTTCAGAACACATAAATTTAGAGGTTTAGTTCATAAAAATCTAAAAAGCAATATACAACATAACTACATTGCTTTTCAAAAGAGGCTCTCATATTGCACTGCAAATACATTCAAATTAAATTTTCATTTTCCCCTTGAGGGCAACTCTCCTTATTTACAAATTACATCAATAGAGCAATGGAGGTCAACAGGACAATCACCCAGCTCTGGAGCTGCATCCCATATTTTTCCTGCAGTGAGTTCACTTCATTTCAGCTTCACCTGACACAATCAGCCTTGGAAAGGGATTTCCACCCCCACAGCCCAGAGTTTCCGGGCTCATTAACTCACATGAACTTGGTCAGGAACTCTGAGAATCAAGAGCTCTTTGTTATGAATGGAGTTTTTTGTTTATTTGTTTTTGAGGGTACCAGAGTTCAAAACCATTGAAGAAAAAAGCAAATTCAAACACGAGGAGAGTTACTAGGATTCTGCATTAATTTCTGGAGGTGATTCCAAAGATCTCTACTGAGACAGAAGATTTCAAGGATTTCCCTTTTATATGTCAATGACCAAAACAGTGGGTTAAATAATAAATATAGATATAAACTGGCACAGGCTGCCCAAAGAAGTTGTGGACTCCCAATCCCTGGAAGTGTCCAAAGCCAGGCTGGACAGGGCTTGGAGCACCCTGGGATAGTGGAAGGTGTCCCTGCCCATGGCAGGGGGTGAGACTGGATTGGCTTTCAGGACCTTTCCAACCCAAACAATTCTGGGATTCTATGAAAGGGAGGAGGTTGGCATCTGCCTTCCCTGTTGTGCCTCCTCCTCTACTGCTGGAATTTCATATTGATTTTCAAAATATCATCAGAAATTGAAAAAAAAACCCTAAGAAACCAACCAAACCCACACAACTTCTCACCTTTTGGTACTTCTGCCACCACTGGCGTATGGCTCTGTCCTGCCAGGAAGTGGGTTTGGAAGAGGGAATTACGTGGCATCTGCTGAGGGACTGCAGCTGCACTGCTGACATGGTGGAAGGCAGCACCCGCTCGGGGAGGATTTGTACTTTAGCCTGCTGGATTCTGAGAAAGGAAAGGAAAAGGTGAGCTACACACACCAATCCATGCCTTTAAAAATGGATTTTATACCCTATGAGAACACAGGCTGACGCAACGGATTAATCACTGCACAGTTCTAGAGAATTTAAACAATTCATTCCATCAGAATTTCTTGTCTTTGTATTTTAGAGCACTACAGATCTGTTGGGATTGTGCTGGACAGAAATACAGATTGGCAGTGGCAACACAGCAGTGTTCTACCAGCTCAGCACTACAGCTTTAGATTTTTGTCTCCTCAAGTTACTTTTGGTATAAGCTAATAGTCAGCTCTTCCATCTCAATCCCTCAGTTTAGCTGAAATGCAGTTTGCTATCTTCAAACCACAAAAGCTTCTGAGCTTAGCCAGAGGTCAGAATCAGCAGAAATAGGATATAGGCTCTGATCAGATTTTAATATCCCAGCATCAGCGAGGTCACCTACTCCACAAAGGGTCCAGCATATGTTATGTGCCTACTAAGAATGCTGTCCAGCAGGAAAGACTTCATATTTTATCAGTATTATGCAGCAGAAATCCTGAAATATTGAGCTGTCCTTCATTACAAATGTCCAGTTTTGTTACAGGGACAACATTGAACTGGTAACTTACAATGAATTACAAAATGATGTTGTGCCACAAGCACTTAATAACCTGAAACACCAAGAATTATGGAAATCTTCTTGCTAAGGAGCTCTGGACACTGAAAGCTCAGTAACAAAGCTGCTGTTACCGCAGTTGTCCAAGTACTGCCACCGTGTGTCCAAGCAGGGGTTTTCCTAAGCCGTAACATTCGGAATGTTATTTGTAACCAAGTGTTAGAGAGTGAGAAATAACAAGCAGCACAGGAATTCTTCATTTCTTCAGCTGCAGGTCACAAACCCACACAAATGCTGAGCTCTGACTGCTCCCAGGCCTCCTTCTCAAGCAATGCCACTGTGCTGAATTGCAGGATCCAAGTGATTAGCTCTAGATGTACAGATCTGCAGGAATACTTCATAAGCCTTGCAGGAAAGATTACAGAAACCTGCAGCAATTGTGCTAAGAATTGTCACATGCTCCCAGGGTCAATGGCCAGAGCTTGGACCTCTGGCCAGTGACACTGCCATGGTGCAGGGCACGATGCCAAGAACTTGAAAATGAGGGAAGTCTCAGCATATTCTTACTAAATGTTCACCATCTTATTCACTTTTAGAAACGGAAAAAGGTATTAATTACATAATATGATAAAATTAATCAGAAGAGCCTCTAAATACCACAGGACTGGAGTATAAAAAAGGACTACATAATAAGAGAATACTCCCATCAAAGTTGACTTGAGCATAGAATTAAGTGCATAACTTGCTTACCCATCTGACTGTGTTCTTATTTCAAGCACCTTGAACCTCTGTCTTCCTATGGCTTTCACCTTGACTGTTTCAATTCCATATTCCTGCTCTTCTCTGTAGGCATAGATTTCTGCTGTTGTTCCAAAATGTGCTTCCCTCTCACGTGCATTACTAAAAGTAACAGAATTAAAGATGAATTAATTACCCACCCTCCAAACAGCACTGCTCATTCAGACTCCAGAGTCAGTCTGCTTGCACTGACTGTGCATGATGAGTCTGATCAAAAAAGCCACTTTGGAAAAATATCTTCAATTTATCACAATCATTATTTTTCCATCATAAAAGCAACTTTCATTGTTTGGTTGGGTTTTTTTGCCAGGTGACTTGGTTTTATTTTAGGGTCTAGAGGTGAAATCCTGGGAGCACAGGAATCACCAGTGTGTCAGTATTTCACATACAGATACTGAAAGTACCAACATTCTTTAGATTGACTTTATAACAGTAACTGTTCCCACCTCCCACACAATTAAACCATAGTAAATTGCTGGGGGAAGAGGGAGGAACATTCTCAACTTCTTTTGGCACTGATCAGCCTTTATCTTCTCCACTTTTCTATCACCTCCTGTCTCCCAACTCTACTGTGAAACATTTGCCAGTGCTTGTTAATTCACACACACAACAAGCAACAATACAGTTCTCAAAACAAGAACGTGACTTTTACGTTTCAGGTCAAGGCTTATTCTTTAAGCAAGATGGAACAAACAGTCACTGAAATCAAGAGGATGCTCAAACAAGGAAGCAGAGCAGCACTTGCTGCTTCTCTGCACAAACACGTGATGCTGTCAAGCACCTCCGTTGCCGTTACATACTGGAAGACAATTTTTGTTAAACACTTTCAAAGCCCAACTTGTTATCCACCACAGAGCTGATTTAACCATCTGCTTTGGATTTATATCCCCAGAAACGGTGCTAAAAACACATGCTGCATAAACCAATCCCCCCGTGGATTTTACCTGTATGCAAGGACAGCAAAGGTTCTGTCTTTCTGAATTAAATTCCGCACCATGCTAACCTCTTGGGGGTGGAAGAGCTGCAGGGGCAACGTCTGTCCAGGGATCAGCATCACCATCACGTGGGGCAGCACTGGGATCACCTGGCAGCTGTCATCGTCGTGCACCGTCCTCCCGTGGAACTCCTCCATATCCGAGCCCAAGTACTGGGAACGGCAAGGAAGCGACGGTCAGAGAAGGGGGTGGGGGGGTCGCAGGAAGGACGATGGACACCCAGGATCAGAGGGATGGGATGGAGCAGGTGTGCTGTGAGGAAAGGCTAGGAGAATTGGGATTGTTCAGCCCGGAGAAGGGATGGCTCCAGGGTGATCTAATTGTGGCATTCCGGTGCCTGAAGGAGCTGCGAGAAAGGTGGAGAGAGACTTTGGACAAGGGGGAATGGCTTCCCACTGCCAGAGTAGGCCTAGATTGGAGATTAGGAACAAATCCTTCCCTGTGAGGGTGGAGAGGCCCTGGCACAGGGTGCCCAGAAAAGCTGTGGCTGCCCCATCCCTGGAAGTGTCCAAGGCCAGGCTGGAGCAACCTGGGATAGTGGAAGGTGTCCATACCCAAGGGGTGCAACTGGACGACCTTTAAGGTCCTTCCAACCCAAACCATTTTATGATCTTATGATTCCATGAAAATAAAATTTAGTCTTGGACTTAAGCTCATTACAACAGAACTACAGAAAACCAATTAAAACCTCTTCAAGATGTATTTAATGGACAATAAATAAAAAAAACATACCATATGTGATGTGGGCAAACTGGTATCAAAATTAATGATGTTTGGCTTCTCAGCATCTTTACTATCTTGGTCTTCCACTTCCATTTCATTGTCATCCTCTTCCTCGCTCTCTACTGATAAACACACACAGAATATTGTGTAGAAATCAATCAGCAAAGACTAAAATACTGAGAAAAAACAGAGAATCAGGGAAATGCACTCAATATTCCCAGGCTACAGCCTCGCACGGAAATAAACCTGAGAAAAATAATTTTCTTGCTGCTACAGCAAAACCATCATTCTACAGAAATGGTAATTTATTTCTGAAAGGTTAAAGAACAACTTTTCTAGGAAGCAAATAATAAACAAAGGCCGTCAGTTCAGGTTTTCACTACAGTGGTACTTCCTTATCTCAGCTCTAAAGGTTTTCTGTCTGCATACCAGGATGCCAGATAACTTCATTTCTTGTAGGATGCTGAATAAAGTGTCTGAAGCAGCACAAACCTGAACAATCAAGCTGCAAGTGAGTAAGAAGCAATGTGAGGCTCTGTATTCATGCAGAGACTCTTGCTGGTATTTTAGACAATTTAATTGCTGTCAGCCTCTGCTGTGTGTACACCAAACACAAACCCAGCAAAGGCAACTCCTAAGGAAGCAAATTACATGACTCCAAGGGATTTCAGATATAAAATAGTATTTAAAAACTACTACTTCCTTCCCATTTCTCACTTCCAGATGTCAATCCTAAAGTAATTTTCAGGCAAGAGGACAACTGAATTATCAGTCACTGCATTACTTGACCCTATTTCTTTGAACACAAACATTATTTATACCCCATATTGTATCTAAACTAGATGTTATCATAAAGCAATCTACAGGATTCTTACACCAAGAGCTGCTGAGTAATGAATAATCCCAATGGTGCTGAAAAACCTCATTTAGACCTTGAAAGCTATTAAAAGATAGGAAAAAAAAAATCTTTACAATAGTCTGTCTAGTTGCCTGCCTTTCCAATTAATATCTTCCTAAGAAATATTCCAGAGTTGAAAATTTAAAAGGTGGAGGGATTCTTTCAGCTGAAAGGTTCTGTAGGCAAATCTCACAAAAGAAAGATGCTGCAGAAGCAAAGAATTTTCCTTCAGAAATGAGAGCACCACTAATTTTACTATGTCTGAGAGTGGGAGGACAAGAAACAGGGACGAAGACATTAAAAGCTGGTTTTGGAGAACCTTTTCTTTCCCTCTTTGGCCCCCAGACACATTTGTTAAATGTTCTTTACAAAATGTTTAGTCACTGGTCTTACTTCTGCTTCACCTCACTTATGGTTTTTTTTTTAAATAGTGCATAGTTTACAGAACTTGCTGTTATATTATATAAATACAATATATTATCCTATACTGTATTTATCTCAGCAAGAAATGATCCAGCACGACAGGAAAGGAGGTTACAGACTCTCTTTGGTATTGTAGCTAATTACAGTACTTCAAGCACTAAGACACCATCTGCCTAATGACTGTTAAAAATATTCCAGATCCACATAAAATTTCTCTTCTCTTATGTTCAATGAACAACCCTAACCACGAACAATAACAGAATGTTTAAGATGTACATTATTTCGCTCAGTTCGACGGAGGGGAAGAGCGGGACGTTTTTATTCGATTCCGGGGCATCGACGCAGGATGGGGGGGAGAGAAAAAAAATAATTATCTCCCGATTTCCACGTGCTCCCATTTGGGCCGCATCCATCATTAGCAGTCCCACTTGTTTTTCTGAACGCACAAGGAATGAACAGCATGGAAAGAACCGTGCCCTGCAAACTTTTTGCCGGCTCTTGCCAAGAGCGCACAGTGGCTGCTGTGTGAGGCGGCCGAGGGACGATGACTCATTCCACTGCAGCAGCACCAGCGAGCGCCCCACGCACACACACACACGGCCCCGGCGTCTTCCCTCTCCTCCTCCCTCTCCGCTGGCAAAAAAAAAGCCGCATCTTTCACACTCCTAAATATAAGGGTTTATTTTTTTTTTAATTCCAGGATTAGCAAGACCTCCAGCACACAGGACAAGGGAAAGGAGAGCGCTGAAGGCTCCCTGCGTGACAAAAATCACATTTCCTTTGTGGCACCGCGCTGGTCCATTAACACAACCTAATCCACGCTCAATGCCTTTGTGCAGAAACGAGGAAATATGAGCCTCATTTAAGGAAAAGGAACAAGGTTATACACAGGTCATATTAAGGCTGCATTTCCTAAAATATTCATAAAATATTTTCCTATTATTTAATACACACAGGCCTAAAGTGCTGACAGAATTTCCTGCCATGGGAAATGACACTGGTTCCTGGCAGGACTTACTGCTCTGTTCTCCCCTGCATGCTTGCTCTGCAATGAGGCTTTTTGCCAGTTTAGCACAAGCTGCTTCCCAAACCACTGGATCTCCTGTCAGTGTGTAGGCACCATATGCAGAAAAACACGTTATTATGCAATAATTATGCGTAATTGCCTGGGTGAGGAACTGCATCGGTGTGTGTGACAGATAAGCCGGGTTGTTCCACACAGTGCCAAAGCCTGGCCAGCACATGGGATCCAGCACTGCTCTCCAGCCCCGAGCTGCTCTGCTTCCCTGCTTAGTGATGGCACTGGAGAGCATTTAAATGGAGCGGAGACTAAGACAACACAGCTTTTCCTCACACTTTCGGTTTTACAGAGGTCTCAATGTACGCAGAAGCGCCAGTTTGCCCGCTCTGGTGCAAACTCCACACGCCATCGGCTGGCCCGAACAGCCGTGACCGCGTGTCCCTTCCCGCAGCGCACATTTACGGCCTCGGTGGATTTGCTCCAGCGCAGGAGCTGAGGCCGCAGGAGCCCGCGGCCCCACGGGCCAAGGCTCGTCCTCCGCCGCCTCCCGCCGGCCGGGAGCGCCCACGGGCCCGCACCGCCGGCCCTCAGCGC